>FXXK01001058.1:44108-180811 GCA_900184695.1 Betula pendula
AAAAAAAAAAAAATTGTTTTTAATTCAAAACCCATTAAAACATGCATTATGTTTACATTTTTTTTTTTTTTGAAAAAAAAAAAAGAAACTAATTTCTGAAGACACAAACATAAGCAACCTGAATAAACGTGCAACGGGCAAAACAGGAATGGGGCACCATTCATCCCATAAAGGCAAGGAATAAAGAAGTTCATTAATTATAAAGCTTCATTTAAGGCAAAGGCCTGAACTTCACGTTTATGGCAGAGACCTTCTTCAATTCCTCCTTCTTCACAGATCGATTACATCTAATAATCAATATATCATCCTACATTGTTCAATATCCCACGTGAATTTCCTCACCTCCTCTGCTTTTCAAACCAGGTGTCCCTTTTTTCCCTCCATAGTTATTCATTTCATGTCCATCCCGGCCCGCAGGTGAATAATCATTTAACTATTACATCACAAAATACTCTAACATAATATATTGCCAAAATAACAAAGGCAAAATTAATTTCCAAAGACAAAAAATGTACCCATATAAATGATTCCTTATATATATATATAAAGGCTAAAGCTTTAATTAATGATTTCGGTTTATTTTTGTTATGACTGAACAAAACATGTGAAACCTTGAAAAGATGGCCGTGGATCATGTGAAGTGCACCAGGTGTACCTTCTTGTACATTTAAAACCCTTTTCCTTTCCATCTTTATTTATATATTCGTACTTATACCTGCTAGTTCTTCATTCAATACCTCCCAGACACTCTTTTCTTTCCCAGTTTCCTGCATGGTTTCTTATTAGAGCTCTCGTCTCCCTCGATCTGTAATTAATTAGTATCTCTTCAACTTAATTTCCTGGTTTAATTGTAATTCGTGCGGTTGTTAGAAGGACATATATAGGAACATGAAGAACTTGTCTCTTGGAGCCCACGCTTCTTTCCTGGTTTTGATCTTCTCCATGCTACTAACTACTAGTAGAAGCCTTCGAGTGACTCATCATCCTTGTAAGTCATCCTCAGTTCCTTCTGTTTTGTACTGTATTTATTTTTCATTGTTTGTATTTTCTGTATATTCTCTTAATCTGTTCTCTACTTTGTTAATGCTATTAGAAAAACATGTGGTCCTATTTTTATTATTATTATTTCATTATTCTCACTTTATGGTAGATATTTCAGTCAGTTTAGGGGAAGAAGGCAGCACTTTTGGAGACCAAGGTCATTTCTCCCCTCAGGTGGGTGTGTTTTCCATAATTAATTAATGGCCCTGTTGTTATATATATATATATATATATACAATTTATGAGAAAACAGAGGATAATTAATGAGAATGAATATGGTTAATTAATTTAGATTATTGTGTTTAGGAAGAAGCAAACGAAGAAGTTGGGATGGAACTATACCCAACTGGGTCAAGCTTGCCGGACTGTTCCCATGCGTGCGGGCCGTGCTTTCCATGCAAGAGGGTGATTGTGAGCTTCAAGTGTACGGAGTCATGCCCAATTGTTTATAGATGCATGTGCAAAGGAAAATACTACCATGTTCCTTCCAATTAATTTATCTAATGTCCACAATATCCACATGCAATGGAATCCGATCCAATCTTTATTTAATTTCCAATGATTACATGGTTGTCAAATTGTGGCTGTGGATCATTTTATGTGGCAAGTAATCTTTTTTTTTTTTCAAAAAAAAAGTAGTCTTCTCCATGTCATAGACTCATTTATGTCCACAAAGAGGGGATTGAGGTGAGAAATTGCAGGGAAAAGTTTGTTGATAGTAGAATGAGTTTTTGCTAGTTAGTAGGATATTAGTTTTTTTCTTTTTTATTTTTCCTAAATCGCCTTACCCAAGAAAAATTCGATTTTGGTGCATAAAATTTTTCATATACCATGAAACATTTAAAAAAAAAAAAAGGAGAAGCATATCATGAAACAAGACACTTTCAATCTACTTTTAGATTAATCCATATTAAAAGAAATAAAAATTTAATGATAAATTAATAATACCACGTCAGCATAATAAAATATTGATAGGATAGTAATATAGAATATAACATTTTTTCCAACCTATCTCTCATTTACTCCACTCGGATGCTTTGATAAATTTTAGTGGAGCAAATTAAAAAAGGAGCATAATTAAACACCTACTGTGCTTGGTTGGGCCAAACCTTAAATGAAAAGAAATCCTCGATGCATGTTAGCAAAAATAGGAGAGGAAATATGTCATTCCTGAAAGAAATATGTGAAACCCTTGATCTTAAACAAACTCCTCTACAACAAAGTAAGCACTTGGGCCTCCCTTCCTTTAGGAGCTTAAAGATCGAGAGGGTACTAAACAAAATTTATGGCTCAAGCAGGAAGGACTATTTTGATAAAAGTCGATGTATATATGATATTTCAAAAATAGGCTGCCATTTGTATTCGAAAGCCGACCAGATGTAGGTTTAAGGGCCTTCAAGTTCAAGATAAATATAATCCAAATCTCCATGATTGTGAAAGGCCGCTTAAAATCCAGCACCCTCTCCTTATTGACCCAATTTCTAAAAAATGGAAAGCAAAATCTCACTACGAGGTGATCATAATAATTTAGTTGCCCTAGCATTGTGTTAAGAGTCCAATAAAGAATAAATCTCTAATAAAGAGTTTGATTCCCGATTCTTCTTTATAGAGTTAAAGAGTCCTAACCTAGAGTTAATAGAGTCAGTCTTAATCCTAATCAGTATAGCTTAAGAGTTCTATTTTGATTAACGATTATCTTTGTAACCAATCAGTATTACTCCTCTATTTAAAAATGGTGATTATTAATGAAGAAGAAGGTTGAATATTATTGTTTGATATAATACAGCTCTCTGCATTTGAGAGTTTCCTAACTCACTCGAAACAAACAGTGGAGAATTTTCTGCAATGGGTGAAAGCCTGACGGCAAGAGTTGCATTAGCAAGGCACCTTTGGTTTTGGCATAATTTTGTTCTGATGAGGGAGAGGGCCGGAGCTCTTCGAAAATTTTCATTTTTTAATTTAAAGAAATAGAAACCGCTATCAGAAGAATATACTTCTTCTAATCCCAAACCATCCCATAGCTTGTGAGCAATAGAATTTACTACTTGATAAGCCAGTCTCTATTAATCAGTATTACTCCTCTAGTTAAAATGGTGCTTTTTAATGAAGAAGGAGGTTGAAAATTATTGTTTGGAATAATATCATTTTCTTTATTTGAGAATTTCTAACTCACTCGAAACAATTATTATCTTTTTTATGTGTTTTGCACGTACTGGTCGGTTCTCATCAAACCCATAATATTTTTGAGCCCACAAGTACTACTCAGGCTGTCGTCTTCACCACCCATATCCCACTTTCTTAATGTGATCTTACATCTTTAGGTTGGGCCGTTTATATATTTGACTAGACAAAAAATAAACAAACAAAAAAATTCAGATAAATTGACTTTGCTGTGGGTTTTTTATGCAGATCGAGTACTGGACTTGGGTTTAGCGTTTCATCGGAATAATATGCATTTTATTATGTGATAAATAATCAGATCAACTTGTTTGTCACTGTCGTGATTCATGGAAGAATATGCATTTTATGTGATAAATAATCTCATTAACATTAATATCGTACTCAGACATTGCTCATGCATATAATTCTTTAATGAGCAATGTCTTTGTTCATGCATATAATTCTTTAATTAGGCACCATCATCCACATTCTACAATGTTGTAAAATGGGCGCCTTCCTTTCCTTTTCAAGAAGCTTTCGCATATCTTTTTTTCTTATTAAAAAAAATGATTCTTTTTCAATCTAATGATCATCCTTCATCTAATTCTTGCAAATCTATTATCTATATGTAAGTCTCACAAAATTAATTGTAAAATTTTCAAGAGTTGGATGGGGAGGACCATAGGTTGGACGTCAAGTATGTCTCTTTGGATTATTTATCTATCTCTACAGTAAAAATTCCTCATTCTTAGCTTTTTTATTTATTTTTATTTTTTTCTATAGATGAAGAAGAACAAATACTGGTAAACAACACATAAAAAAAAAAAAAACAAAAACAAAAACATTAAATTACATAATCAAAAATACTAAAAAATAAAAAATAATTTTTTTTTTTTAAAAAAAAAATCAATCTTGACAACATTTTAATCATAGCTCCAAATGAAACACTTAAAGGCTGTGAAGGCGACCAAACAAGCTTAGTTGTAGAAATCATAATGAACGTTGTGAATTTCAACCGAGAAAATCCTACTTTTTTTTTTTTTTTTTAAACCAATCAAACTTCCAATTCATATATAAGAAAAATTAACCACAACGTTCAGCACATACAATATCAGAGACCCCTAAAGGGCATCCTTTATGTGTATTACATCATCAACTACAGAGATAGAAAGCTTATGAGCAATCTCATTCACCTCACGTCGGACATGAGTAACCTCCCAATGTTGTAAAGAATGTAAAACAATGTGGATATCATCAATAATCTATCCATACAGACACCAGTTTTTGTCTTCCTGTTTTAACGCCTTTACCACCTGTAATGCATCTCCTTCTAGATGAATCTTCTGCCACCCCATTTCTTTAGTAAAAGTAATCGCCCGTAAAGTTGCAAAAGATTCAGCCACAACCAGCCAGATCAATAGCGTTACACTTAGGAGATTGCAAAGTAGTCAGAACTTCTTCCATAAGATCTCGAATGACCACTCCAATGCCTATCCGTCAATTAAGCTTATCAATCGCAGCATCCCAATTAACTTTTACCAATTCATTAGAAGTCGGCTGCCAACGTGATTCAACCATAGGACTGATCCTGCTATTCTCAGGTAAACATACCTAGAACAATAAATTAAAAATCTCAATCGCAACATCCCAATTAACTTTTACCAATTCATTGGAAGTCGGCTGCCAACGTGATTCAACCATAAGACTGATCCTGCTATTCTCAGGTAAACATACCTAGAACAATAAATTAAAAATCCTGCTTCTTCTTAGCTTATATATATATATATATATATATAAAAAAAAAAAAAAAATCCTGGTGTATTCGAGAACAATTTGGTATCGAAGACCTAGAAACGTATATAATGCTATTTCTTGCACCCACAAAGGTAGCCTAATTTGAATCTTAAATTTTTCAAGATATTAAATTTTGACGTCTTTGTTATATATTTTTGTGGCAGTGAATTGGCTGCAGGCTACAGGGTCAAGCTGCTTATGATTGAACGGAGGAAGACTTAGTAAAAAAACAAGAATAATATTGGAGGGTCCTGTTTGGCTGTTTCCTTATTTCACTTTTTTGCTTCTTTGTAAATATCCTGGAAGTGACATCAGGAAGACAGGGGCCCTTGTTCAAAGATGAGGAAACAGAGAAAAGAATGAGCAATGCTTTTAGTTTAATTGCAAGTTGGTAAACTTAATCACTCATAATATAAAGAATGAATGAAGCGGTTGAGATTCAAGTTAGCACTAATTAATGGAATTTTCTTTTCTCTAATGGGTGCCAATGCCATCATTACATTAATTACATGAATCAGAAAGCTCACCGAGGTGGGAACCCTCTCAAATTCTAACCATTCCCCAATGGGATGCGTCACGTCTAAGTAAGATATTAATGTTAAAAATAAAATAAGGAGTTGTCACTATCGTCAACAACATTAAATAGTTTGCGTACAATGAAGTTCAAGAATTTGGATCTTCTCCGATTCGAATGGACCGGAGAAGAGAAGCCGGCTCTTTTAAAAATAAGGATAAAATTGTTATTTTATATTTTTATTGAATAATTTTGTCCTTTCTATTTAAAAAAATCAGCTCCAAATGAATTGGATATGATCCGGGTCCAAAGATCAAAGGTCACAAGTTTAAGAGCGATAATTTATCAAATGAATTGGATATGATCCGGGTCCAAAGATCAAAGGTCGTAAGTTTAAGAGCGATAATTTATCAAAAGATTGAAGGGAAAAATATGTTTTATTCTCTTTAAGTTGGATTACTTTTTTATCCTCAAAAGTTTTAAAAGTTGACAAGTTTGTCTATCCATTAATATTTTTCGTTTTAATGAAACCCTTTTTTTTTCCCCCCTTTTACTCTCCTAACTGCCCCCATTTTTTTCCCATGGAGATCAAAGGCCATAAGCTTATGAAATTTTGGGAGTGATAATTCATCAAAACATTGGAATAAGAAAAATGCTACACATATTTTTATTCTTAAGCTTTTAAATGCATATTTTTTAACATGACATTAAAAATCATCATCAGATTTTATATTAATTAATATTGAATTTTTTATTCAATTGTAATTTTTAATACTACGTCAAGAAATGTGCATTTAAGAGTGTAAGAATATGAATGTATAATGTTTCTCTTGCGTTTAATATTCTTTTAAGGTTATTATTTCAAGAGAAATGATATATACTCCATGATATGGCAGTAAAAATTTACCAGTAAATCTAAAATTCAATAATAATTTTATCTAAAATCTAACGGTGAATTACATTTCCACATCAGATAGTGTGAGAATGAAAGTATGTATAACATTTTTCTAAAAGAAAAAAGGATTTATAAGGAGAGCTTATGAAAGCTCAAGGTGGGAATTCATCCGCCTGATAGCTATTTCGCTTCTTTCAACATTTAAACATTTTCATAAAAGGCCTCATAAAATCATTTATATGGTGGACTTTGAAATATGCTAATATAGAAATCATTTTCCTCATTTCATATATTCATCCATACCTTTCCTTGGCTCCACACATTACCATTCACATTCAATAATTTTAATTACTATGAAATGAAAATCAGATTCAAGATCATAGCACTCAACTGACTGGCTTCTCGTATCTCATATATCATATATATATATATATATATATATATATATATATATATATATATATTATATATATATATATAATATATATATATATATATATATATATATATGTGTGTGTGTGTGTGACCCATATTTCATAAACAGCAAGATTCTAGCAGTTTTGATCCCCTCCCCCCCCCCCCCGGCGGTCATCAGAATTCCCTTAGACAAATCTTTCAAATGTCCAAGGGAATTTGGGGACTTCTGTAGGGCCCAGATAATACTGAGAACGAACATACGGCCACGGCTCAACAGCTATCACTGTGAACAGTACCCGGTCAGCCCATATAAATGGCCCTTATGAATAGTAAGGACCGGCCAAACAGAAGGCCCAGGTAATACCACATTACCTCCCCCTCCCCCCGGCGCTCGCAAACAATAAGGCCTCAGTCGCCTAATCCGAGTACCCAGCCCTTCTCCTGGACTCTCCTGGATCCTTCTAGATGTATGGAAAGCCCAAGAGACGCGTTCACCATTTAGAGTCTGATCTGGGCAGTAAACGTCCCTCCCCATAACGGTCCACAGCAATAAGAAAGGAAGATAAAAGGGGACGTTTACGGAACGTTAGCCATTCCTCAGTACGCTTCATCTTCCTCCTTCCACCCATATAAAACCCAAGGTATCACTCCTATTCCTTAATCCACTTTCTCTTGCCTATTACTCACCAGAGAATTTCCCTAACTTTAGCATCGGAGCGACTTTACTGGCCAGCGCCAGTAAAGCCTTCTCTGATCCTTTTCCTTCATACGCAAAATCTAGCAACTCACCGGACTAAGTGCAAGCGTGGGGTTACTGTAGTTCTTGACATCACAATATGTGGTGGTGTGTGTTGGGGGCGGCTGGGATGAAACCAATATTTTTTTATCCAGGCTAGTCGAAGCATTAATGAAGAGTCAAGTTTAATTTTTAGGCAAAAAAATACATGTAAATATATATATATATATATTCAAAACCAGGAAAGGAGGAGGAGCCATGGCTCCAATACTCTTTCCAGACTACCTATTATATTTATATATTTTGAAGTCATATACAATAATGAACAAAATTAATGCTATAAAAACATAATTTTTAGACACTACAAATTGTCAATGGAAAAGATAGAGCCATAACAAACTCTGTCGTCCAAGATGCAGTAGTGGACACAACTTCGGTCCAAATGGAAGCTCAACTTCATCATCAATCTGGTTGTTTTAATTTGAATTGTAAAGTTTGAATCTCAACTGTCAAGTATGTCTTATCACAAAGTCTTCATTTTTTATTGCACATGTATATCCTTTGGAGTATTAAAAAAAAATTAAAATAAATAATAAATAATAAAAATAATAAAAAAACAGGAACATCATCTTGCTATTGACACTTCCCTGAGGGCTGAGGCTATGTTATTTCCTTAAAAAAAAAAAATTCTCAAGATGAAAATCTAGAAGATATTTTTAACTATATTCTTACCTTACAGTTACAATGATAGAATATAAAAAATAAAAATAACAATAACAATGATATAAATGGAAGCAAAGGGAGAAATTTGAAGTAATTTGGCCTTAAAAATCTATGTCCATTATCGATAATGTCTGATATGACTATATTTTGTTTATATTGACTTTATTAATTGTGTTATAACATGTTCTAATTATAGGATAAAATGGATAAGTGAGGTGCCTTAGGAAAAAAAAAAAAGAAAAAATTTGAAGATTATGATTTATACGGACAAATATGATAGAAAATCTTCTAAATTCTAACATATAAGAATTTAATTTCGAGATATTAACAATTTTCTTCAAAAGAAACAGACAAAAATAAAATTTGCTAAAAAATTGTATTATTTTCCTTAATTTTCTCTCAAACAAATACAACATAAACGGTAAATAATGTCCTATGTCTCACCCATACGTGAATTTTCAGCTATTCATGTCCTATGTGGCTATGTCCTATTTCAGTATTTCATTTCTTGCCGTGTTGACAAATCTATTGACAAAATGGTGGGTTCCCATAAATTCATAATTGCTATTTCATTGTATGTATGGGGCCATTCTTGTTTAGTTGTTTTTAACGACCATGTCAAAAATATAGAAAATCTCAACAGATCTTGTGGCGAACGTAAACAGTGCGTCTTCTTTTGGACCTTACTCTGTTTTTCTGGACAGAAAGTCAACAGGAAATGTCAAATCCCTTATCCCTCTCTAAATTTGACCAAGAAGCTTTTGATAAGACTCAGACTACAAAAATGCAACCTTTAATTTTTATTTTTTTTTCTTTTTTACCTATTAATAAAAATTATAGTTAAATTTTAGACAGATTAATCTGTATATGATAGGGTAGGTTTGTTCTAGTCTAATTTATACCTATTATATAGGTCAAATGATGTTTGGTCAACAAAACAAAATGGTGTGAAAATGAATGTTGTCAATGACCTTTTACTTCAAATTTTGGTATTGGTCTTTCTGGTTAAGTGTAAAGGCAGGAATTTTGAAACCCTAATGTTGGGGTAAGATAGAATGTATCCTATTGCAACCAAACAAAGATTCTAAGCTTATATATGTTAATTAATTGCAAATTAAGTTTGGCATTAACCCATTTTTATATGTTATCAAATGTTGCCTTGATTAGTCACGTATTTATGTCTCTTGAAATAGAGTATGTTCAAAGTTTTCTTAAGAGTTTGAGTAGCACGTTAAGGACCACTCTCATCTCATGCATGTATTTTTGGGTCAAATTAAACCAAATGGTTCTCCATGATGTGACAAATTAAATTAAATGGTGCATGTTAAAAATTAGGAAGAGAGAGACAATGTAGACAAGAAATGCAAGGAAAGAGAGAGGCAGAAATCGTCGTAAGGACTTTGCAGAGAGGAGGGCGGAGGGGGGAGACCATTTTACTTTAGGGAAAGGTTATTTTTCTTAGTTAAACCAAAACCATTTTCACTTTGACCAAACATTTTCTGCCGCCCCCAAAGACTCAAAATTGGAGAAAACATTTTCTTGAAAAGGTTTTAAGCCCAATCAAATACGACTAGCTAAATAATATTTTTGCAATTTTGGCTATCACTACGGGTTTGTTTGGGTGTGTAATTTTAAAATATGATTTTTAAAAATGTAGTTAAGCGTTTGGTAGAATTGCAGTTTAATTTTTAAAATTGACGTAATTATATATATTAACTTCATGTCTACTAAAAGTGATGTGACTTTTCAAATCATCATAAGATCAAAAATTAATAATAATTCATCATAAATTCAATGGTGATTTAAATTTTTTTTTTTTTTTTGTTAAAAAAAAAGCTCAAACAATACATTTTCTCTAATTTAATTAAAAAACAGACTTTTAATATGTAAAATTACAGTAACAAAAGCACTCTAGAAGCATCATGGCATTTCAACACATGTGACAGAGCATTTACTAGAATTAAGAGAGAGAGAGAATAGTAAAGAAAATATCGCCACCGATGTTGACCTTAAGATGCATTTACTTGAATTCATTCAAAAAAAAAAAAGATGTATTTACTAATGGATTACTTCAAGATATAATTCAATCACATAACTGGAAATAGATTAGAGCA
The DNA here is from genome assembly GCA_900184695.1 of Betula pendula. Lineage (NCBI taxonomy): Eukaryota > Viridiplantae > Streptophyta > Magnoliopsida > Fagales > Betulaceae > Betula > Betula pendula. The sequence continues at coordinate 54,503 of FXXK01001058.1, forward strand.
TTTACATCCCACACTTCGAAGTTTCTCAAAATTTTAGCTTTTTTTAAAAAGAAAAAAAAAAAAAATTAAGAGATAACTTTACTTATCTCTTGAATTGTCATCTATTTTATAATGTCTCCTAAAATTTAAGGTCTCTTAATTTAATGTATCAAAATTTCAATTAGTTACAATGTCTTCCATCCGTTAGGGTTTTTGTTAGATCCTAATGGAAGGATGTCAAAATTTTCAAAATACTTCTTCATTTTTTAAGAAAAATAAAAAAGAAAAAAATTGGAAGGATTTAAGGGTTGGTCATGATTTTATGAAATTTGTAAAAAGACTCACGCCTGAATCTTTGAAAAAAAAGACATAAATTTTCTCCAAACTAATTTGCAGAAAATTTCTATAAACTAGCATCTAAAAGTGATATGTGTCCTTTAAACATGTGAGAAGCACATGCTTTCTTATTAATGTTATTAAAAAAACATATGAGAAATGAGAAAACCTTCAATCCAGTCCATCTTACAACATCCAACTAGAACTTGACACATAAGCTAAAAGTCTTAATTACACTAAAAGTACACTAAAAACTAAAACACTGGATCATCCATTTTCTCCTTTTTCTAACCCTAGTAAACCACCCTCCGAAATCCGCCCACTTCTCCAGCCGCCGCTAGAATCCGCCCACCTCTCCAGCCGCCGACAGACCCGTTGGGATACACTGCAGGCCACCGTTGGAATACCCTATTTTCTAGTAGATGAGAACTAAGAGAGAGGGGAAGAAATTTGGGTGGTCTATTTTGCTAGCCAGATGAGGAAGAAATTTATGGGTTTGCTGGGTTTTTTTGGGTTTGCTACGTCTTTAATGTTGGCTTTTCCTTTGAGGAGACTGAGGAGTGCTTGAGAAATGAGGTTTCGGTAGATAAGAACCAAGAGAGGGAAAGAGAGAGATCAATCGAGAGAGGGAGAGAGAGAGAGATGAACCGAGAGAGGGAGAGGCTTCCGGCGGCCACAGAAGGCCGGCCAAACGGCCAGATCAGGCCGTGGCCACTGGCCATAGCAGGCCAGCTGGCGGCCAGATCAAGCTGTGGCCGTGTGGCCAGCGGCCACGACCTGATCTAGCCATTTGGCCGGCCATTTGTGGCCGTATGCACGACTGGATCTGGCCGCCGGTAGCCTCTTCCTCTCTCGGTCCATCTCTCTCTCTTGGTTCTCATCTACCGGAACCTCATTTTTGGTTCTCTCCCTCTCTTGATTCATCTCTCTCTCCCTCCCTCCCTTGGTCTCATCTACAGGGCCACAGCAGGCCAGCCACGGCATGATCTGGCAACGGCTGAATCTGGCTAGCAGGATTCAGACGAAGGCTTCCGGCGGCGGGGTTCGGAGGTGGGGAGGTGGGGATAGTTTATGTGTAATTAACTGGGGTTATAATGGGTTTGTTTGGTTTTTGATAGAGTGATTTGCATCTTATTGTATTTGATACTTTTTATTGATGTGTCATATTTTAATTGGAGGCTGTAAAACCCCATTTTTACAGATGGACCGGATAGAAGAGGCTTTCAAAGGAAAATACTACATTTCATTTTCTTGTCATTTTTTCATCATTCTATTTCTCAAAATCACCATTGAATTTGTGGTCCTCATGTATAGACACATATGAGGACCACAAATCTAATGGTAATTTTGAAAAATAGACGGATAAGAGAAGGATATTGATAGATACTGTAGCATTTCCCAAAGCATGTGTTTCTCACAAGAGTTTTCTACAAACTGGTTTGTAGGAAATTTTTGTACAAAAAAAAAATTTATATAAAAAAAAAACATGAATATTTTGAGAATTATGAAATGATTTAATTAACAAAAAATCTTAACGGATAGAAGATATTGTAACTAATTGAAAATTCAATACACTAAATTGAGATATTTTAAATTTTAATAGAATATTACAAAATAAGTAACAATTTAAAAATAAGTGAAATTATCCATAATTTTAATTATCAACTTTCAAAACATCATACATCCTCAACTCTAAATATTTATCTACTTTATTAAAATAATCTTTTTAATATTTATTTAATATTTTATCTCATATTTCTCTCTATATACATTTAGAAAGTACAAAAAATTAATTTTTTTGAAAAAATTAAATAGTGCTACAGTGCTCAACATTTTGGCATTTTGCAAAAAAAAATGCTATAATATTTATCCAAATCCTTATTCCATTCTTCTAAATATTACTATCACTATCACTATTGGATCTATGGTCCTCATGATTGTGTACACATGGGGACCAAAGATCTAATGGTAATTTTAAAAAATAAAAAAATAAAAAAATGACATAAATAGATGCAATAGTATTTCTCTTTTATAAAATATAATATTTTAAATTGGGGAACGGATGTAGGAAAGCTGTTTTTTTGGTTATAGAACGAGCCAAATTAACTAATAAAAAAAAAGTATATTTTAAATAGCATGATGTGAATGCTCCATGTCACCATAACGTTATGGGAGACCTTAGCAACGGAAATTATCATCTACTCTATCTATTATTGCTCTTCTTTTTCCGAGTATAAAAGTGATCCTATAAGTCTTAACAAGGACAAAAGGCCATCAATTACGAAGAAACAGCAACCAAGTGATTTTTCTTTACTTTTTTAACAGTAAAAAGTAAATATCCATTTTCTACGTGTCAAGTAAATACAGGAACATAGACCATTTTGGAGATGAATCTCACGTGGTCAGCTGCCTAAAGTTTTCTTTCTTTTTTTTTTTTGGATGAATGCGTAAAGTATTTTCAAAGACATAATTGGACTTTGCTTGAGATGGGTGCTGCTCAGAGGCTCTTACCAATTGATGCATTTCTTACACGGCCAAGTAATTCACACCGACCCGGTTCACCAGTTGCTGTCAATGACATGAGAACATGTTTTTTCAGTGCATATGGAAAAAATGGGAAGTTTCGACGGTAGAAAAGCTAGCTGAAGAAATTGAACTCCACCTTTGTTGGCTACCGTCATTATTTGACCAAGAGTTAACAATTTTTTTTTTTTTTTCCAACAAGAAAAAAAGGGTAGAGGACATGAGTGGCTTTCCTACCTCGACATGACTATATTGAGTATCTACCCGACTATCCGTTAGAAACTAATAATAGTAAATCAGTTCAGACATAGCTTGATTAAGAGCATTCACAATAAAAGTCTTATATGTTGTTCCTTATATCTTGCACTGTAGCGTTCCCAATAGTTTAATATAATTATAAAAATTGTCTCTTTCATCACACGACTCTCGACGCTTTTTCTTTTTCAATATTTTCTTCTCACAGAAACAACACGCTGTTCCCATCTTTGGTGGGCTTCCGGATGACCATTCCTTCTTTCCATTGTCGATTCAGCAAGCAAGTTTCTTGATCCCATATGCTGGCCAGTGAAGATGAGAGAGAAGCAGACGAGAGAGACAAAGAGGAAAGAGAAATAGATAGAAAAGAAGCAAGAGAAACAGAGACAGATCACTCCTCTTTTGTTGTTATTCATCAAAAATAAAAAATAAAAAGAGAGAGAGGAGAGAGAAAATGATTAAAAAAAAAGTAAAAGTAAAAAATATTATTTTAATGATATAAAAATATGTTTTAGAGACTCTATTGTGGGTGTATTTTAGATAAGGAAGTAAAAAATAATTTGATTCTCTAAATTTAAAGAAAATGGTTGAGTATCGGCTGGGAATACTCTAAATCTCACCAAAAGCATTAGTAGACATCAGGGACGGAGGGAGGGGGGGGCCGTAGGGGCCCTGGCCCCTCCCAAAAAAAAAAAAAAAAATTAAGCTTAATTATAAGTTAATTTTATTTTTTTTACCTTTTGGCCCATACCCAAAATTCGGTCATAGATTTTATTATGCCTTACCGAAAGCACTAATAGACATCTAGTCGGTGGAGAAAATAACCCCAAGCGCTTCTCATTTCAAGACTCAATCCAATGACCTACCATCCACCGGATCACATAAGAGTTAGCCAAATGCCAATAGACTACCACCTTCGGTAATAACAAATTTAAATCATTTGATTATTCGTATGAAGGACTAAAAGGGGTATATGTTTACTTTGGAGATATTATATTTACCTGGATTTGGATCCCCATAAATTTACTCTTCTAATTGTTGCAGTTCTAGCAATATATGTAAAGAAAAATTCCTATAGAGTCTATTTACCCGAGCTAATAAGTCGCAAGATTTTTTGTCATGAGAATTTTAATCATAGTCTACCATGTGGAAGGTGATATATTTAGTCGGTCCAATCTACACCTTGGGGTAATATATTTTTTTAAAAAAAATTGACGTAAAGAAGGAAAAAAAGAAAAAGAAAAGAAAGACCACATAGACATAAAAAAACAAAAAAAACAACCCTAGTTTTTCCCTTATTGGATAGAACAAGGTGGGGGTGTGATGGGACTGGCCATTTGTATAGCCCATTTCGGCAACTTGGTTCTCTGCGATTACTCCACATGGACCATATATGGAGGAGCCAAATTTTGAAATGTACTCATAAACACCATTTTCATCTGCAATTTGAAATTTCAAATTTAAATACGTCCCAATATTAATGTTCAAAAAAAAAAAATGTGGTCCATTATCAGAAGGAAAAGATTTTGTTGGATTTTATTAATTTGGGGAAATTTCACAAACCCCCCCTGAACTGTCATTGCCTTTTGCAATCCCCCCCTCAAACTTCAAAACCCTCTCAATTTAGTGTATTTAAGTTTCAATTTTTTGCAATCCCCCCCCTCCGTTAGGATTTTTCGTTAAATCCTAACTGAAGGTGTTAAATTACCAAATTATCCTTAATATTTTCAATTTTCAAATTTTTTTTTTAAAAAAAAAGTGACCCACGTTGGGTCACCTGACCCAACGTGGTCAGCCGCGACCCACGCAGCGTGGGCCAACCGTGACCACGCTGGGTCACGTTGTGACCCAGCCGTGGGTCACCGACCCACGGCGGGTCTGGTTGTGACCCGCCGTGGGTCTGGTGACCCACGGCTGGGTCACGGCGTGACCAAACGCTGGGTCACGGCGTGACCCAACGCTGGGTCACAACGTGACCAACGCGGGTCCGCGACGTGACCCAAGCTGGGTCACGCGTGACCCAGCCGTGGGTCACCAGACCCACGGCGGGGTCACCACCAGACCCGCCGTGGGTCTACGTGACCCCGCTGGGTCACAACGTGACCCAGCTTGGGTCACGTCGTGACACGCGTTGGGTCACGTTGTGACCCAGCGTTGGGTCACGCGTGACCCAGCCGTGGGTCACCAGACCCACGGCGGGGTCTGGTTGTGCACCGCCGTGGTGTCTGGTGACCCACGGCTGGGTCACGGCGTGACCCAACGCTGGGTCACGGCGTGACCCAACGCTGGTCACAACGTGACCCAACGTGGGTCGCGACGTGACCAAGCTGGGTCACGCCGTGACCCAGCCGTGGGTCACCAGACCACGCGGGGTCACCACCAAACCCGCCCGTGGTCTAGTGACCGCACGGCTGGGTCACAACGTGACCCAGCTTGGGTCACGTCGTGACCCGCGTTGGGTCACGTTGTGACCCAGCGTTTGGGTCACGCGTGACCCCAGCCGTGGGTCACCAGACCCACGGCGGGGTCTGGTTGTGACCCGCCGTGGGTCTGGTGACCCACGCCTGGGTCACGGCGAGACCCAACGCTGGGTCACAATCACACGTGACCCGCGTTGGGTCACGTTGTGACCCAGCGTGGGTCAAGCGGGTGACCCACGGCTGGGTCACCCGTGACCCAGGGTCTGACCCAAACAAATTTTTTTTTTAATAATTTTTTATTCGAAAATAAGGGTAAATTGGTAATTTTTTAAAAAAAGTTAGGGCATAAAAGTTTTCACCCCTTTGACCCGTCTATCTTAACAGAATTGACTAACGAGGGGGGGGATTGCAAAAAATTTGAAACTTAAATACACTAAATTGAGAGGTTTTGAAGTTTTAAGGGGGGGATTGCAAAAAGGCATGACAGTTCAGGGGGGGGGTTTGTGAAATTTCCCTATTAATTTTGAGGAGACAATTATTGATTTCCGTTCACTACACGGATCAACCATCTCCACTCTCTAGCCAACCACAGAACTCCACGTCATATCAGGAAAGAATCACCTTCACTTCACGGAAGAGGGCAATTGGGTAATCTACTGTACCTCAAATGTCGGAAACACCCTCTTTCCCCCACGTGGCGGACTAGTATACCACCAAGTTGCCCTTTTCTATAATTGAGTGTCCCAACCAACAAATCAGTTGGTCCTGGAAGGCTGGATCTCCTCAAGTTTTGGCACGTGGCATCCCAATTTCAGCCTTGGCACAATAGTCAACATCTTGACGCCGGTTCTACAGTATTCCCACCCACAGTTGATTTTTCCACGCTTTGAAGAAGGGTGTGCCCGTAGCAAGGTTGGTTCTAAAATTTTCTACGGCATGTCAAATCAACGGTAGGAAAGGCGTCAAAGGGAATTTCAGACATGAAAAAGTTGAGAACTTATAATGAATTACGTCGTAACCCCCTATGTCCAACCTATAAGAGACAAAATGCCGTCTTAGGGTCTGAGGGCATTGAAGAAGGTTTTCAAACCAGGGCTTACACCTACATTTCTTTGACTTTATGCCCTTGTATTTTGGGATATTAGTTTTCAGGCACATTTCGTCTATCTTAGCCTTTTAAAAACGGGCGCATTTTCTTTCTTTCTTTCTTTCTTTTTTTTTTTTTAAAAAAAGTTTGATAATATCAAACCGTTAAATTTGACATCTCAGAGAAATAAAAAATAAGAATTAAAAGAAAAAAAAAACATGCCATCCACCAATACTTGTTGACTAATGCATTTTTAAGAAATTCTATTTATTTATGTTTAACATGTAATAAACACTACAAAAGTATATAATAAATATATACATTCATATATATTATATAAAATAGAACCACCACATTAAATGATATGTATGAAAATAATGATTTATTAAAATTGTTGAAAAAGATAGTCATAATATAGATGAGGATAAAAGGTTTTCACAACATCAAGATGTTGTTAGGGACTTTTGTTGTTCTAATTGGTTGATTGTTGAAAAAATAAGCATCAAGGTCATATTAATTAGATTTCTAATTAGGTCCATATAAGCCTCCATATAGAAAATAATAATACTATCAAATGTAATAAATTTTTTTTTTTCTATTCGACGGGGGAAAAGGAAAAATGGATTACAACAAAATCAAATAAGATATCAGTGAACAACTCAAACAACAGGCTTGATACAATTATAAAACAGTGCGGCAACCAAATAATAAGCGAACCATCGAAAATGGGTAAAAAAAATGACCTAACCCATCAACATAACCAAAGTGGCCACAAAGGGCTGCAATAAGAGGTAACACAAAAAACTCTAGAAAAAGACCTTCTGAAACCCTTGCAGGACAACCAGTCAATCACCAACACACGGGCACCAAAAAAGGTTGGAACGGAGAAGCCGACGAGTAGCCAACCTGTAACAAACAAAACTGGCATAAGAACATCGAATGACAAGGTCTCCACTAACAAGTAAATCAATGAAAGTACAGAGAGACAAAGGCCCAAACAGAAAAACACAAAAATCAAAGAAAACAACAAAAATATATAAAAGTAACAACAAAACCAAAAAAAAAAAAAAAAAGCTTTTGCAGAGGATGGGCAGCGGGAGGCATTGAAGGGCATGTGAGGTCTATGCGATGGTGTGTGGACATTAGATGGTGGAGCAACGGCCAATTACGAGGTGCTGGAGAGCCGAAAAAGATGATAAGCGAATGCGTGGCAGGGCAAAAGTGACTGATGAAAGTATATTGAAATTTGAAAAAGACCGATCTGAGAACCAAACCTTCATGACAAGCAACACGATGAGCAAGGCGGACGACAGAGTAAAAAAGGTGGCCAACAGTGATGCGAGAGGTGGATATGATGCAGTTGGCGGAGATGAAAAACAAGGTGAAAAAACTCAAAAAACGCTAAGATAAACAAGAGAAACAAGAAAAAGAAAAACAGCTTCCCCCAGAAAACCCGCACAAGGTGATAACTGACAAGGAGGTGGTGGCTCAAACCTAAGGTTTGAGGGCTCTCTCTTGAGAGAGAGAGAGAGAGAGAGAGAGAGGGGTGTTCCTTAATCAAGTCTTTTCTAGGAAGAGTTTTCAAATTTAATAATTAATAAGCTACCATTTATACTATAAAACACAAAAAATCTTGAATAATTCTTTGTAATGGTTTATATGATCTTCTGGTTCATGGGAGGGCAATGTGATACGTGACACTTTCGAAAAGTTTCAAATTTATAACTGAGTGATTATTGGGAAGCTTGAATTCGTAATGACAACATACAATTTTAACTTACCTTTTTTTTTTTTTTACTGTGCTTAAGAAACTTGAGTTTTTCATTGGCTTTGTGCCCCTTAAAGGTTAATTCATTTCTTTACTGAAAAATCTGGAGATTTACCAGACAATAATTATGGGCCTAGAGAAAATTTGTGCGAGAGTGAGAATTAGTACCAATCAAGCAGTTGTCCTAAAAAATAAATAATGCCCTTTTCCTTTTCATTTTGAAAAGATAGGATTGAATAACCCAACGTTGTCCATAATGGCTCATCATCAATCCGTTGAACTGCTTGTAATAAAAAACAAAACATAAGATTTTTTTGCATAAATTGATGTGGCAGACCATTATCATATGAACTTATCCACAAAATTAATATAATTAATAAGTTAATTTAGATGAATATATTTGTGTCAGATAAGAGAACGAAGAACAATTTTTAACCAAATTAACTAGGCTATAAAACGGGGTAGGGATGCCTTCCGGCAAGGCTTGGATACATATAGTAAAGAAAAAAGGAAAAAAAAAGAAAGAAGAGAAGCTGTGAAAACACACACATACACACAAATAATTTAGGGTTATCAAATTTTAAAACTGTATTATTTCATATTGCTTAAATTGTTGACTAATAACTCTAGATAGTTTATAACAATTATAAAAATAAGAGAAATGCTATTCGACATTTTTTATTGTCGATGTCTTAGCATTTTTATCTTATGTTGTATATTTATATTTATTTATTTGTTTTTTTTAAAAAAAAATAAAAAACAAAAAAATATATTGAAAGGTGAACAGCAAAAAAAGGTTGCGTATCATTTCTCTAAAAATTATGATCCGATTGAAATTGTATCATTTGACCATAAAAAATCAAATTTATTATATAAATAACGTGCTTTTTTTTTTTTTAAAAATCTAGACACATCGAAATTGAATAGAAATCAAATCCAACTATATTTACTACAACATTGACTTTTCTTTCTTTATATGCACAAAAAAGAAGAAAGGTGGACAACAAAAAAAAGTTGAGTATCATCTCTCTAAAAATTATGATCCGATTGAAATTGTATCATTTGACCATAAAAAATGAAATTTTTTATATAAATCTCTAAAAATAAATGAGATTTTTTTTTTAAAAAAAATCTAGTACACATCGAAATTGAATAGAAATCAAATCCAACTATATTTATTACATCATTGACTTTTCTTTTTGATATACACAAAAAAAGAAGAGTGTTATATTGACTTTTATATCATTTCTTTTTGCTTATGTATTCTTTTGTTTAATGCACTTGCTCTATCCTATATATATATATATATATATATATATATAATATATATATATATATATATCATGACATTGCATTATCAAATCATATGTGACGATGTATCATAACTTCAAACAAACAAAAATTCTACAACCATAAGTAAACAAAATGATGCAAGTATAAGGGATCCCCAAATTGAGCATTGACTTTAACGTTTGAGTATAGGTGCAAAGTAAGTCTTGATAGGTAGGTAAATCTTTATTATGGCGTGTAAATCTCTTCAAACTATGTTTGCTTCAATAAATGGGAGAGCTAATTCGAGTCCAACTCTAACCTATTTAAAGAGCAACTTTATTGATTTACAGTCCAATTAGCTACTAAACTAACCAAGCTGGACTTGCCATAAATTAAAAAAAAAGACATAAAAGAAGCATATAGAAATATTGGAAATTGTAGGGGCATAAGTGAAAAAACGAGAACTCGACCAGTACCTTTCATGCATTGATGACGTCTACAATGGGCAAGCTACACACTGCCGCACCGCAGACATCTCAACAATCGCCCCAAATCTAGCGTATAGCTGTATAAAATTTGTATTTATACGACGTACTTTTCTTATATTTTTATTTTTATTTATTTATTTATTTTTTTAAAGTTCTAATTTTTAATATTTGATTCAATAGTATGGGTCCCACTTCAAAGAATGCTTCTTCTGAATTTCTGATTTGTATGTGCTACTTTCTCCTCCATTTTTCTTCATATTTCTTCTGGTTTGTCTTTCTCTTTAAATTCTCTGTCCGTGACACTTTTCTTTGGACGGTCACACAACAATTACTACAATTCCTTGCTTTTCTTGCTAAAGCAGAAATATTTGGACTTCTGGGTGTCATGGAGATTTGTAATCTTCTTTAGTTTTTTCCATTGTGTTTGGGATTGATTGATGAGGAGGTAAGAGCCATATCTCTGTTCTTTTGGATTGCTCTGTCAGTAAGTCATTCACTTTGTTTCTGTTTATTATTATTACTATTATTATTATTATTATTTTGTAAGTCTTGGCTTTGCTCTGAGCTGAAAATGGAAGTTCTTTGTGAAATCTTGGGGACTGATATGGGAAATATTTTGAAGATTTTTATTTGGTTACCATTGTAAACTTTGGAGATTGCTTGGAGAATTTAAGTGGGTTGGCTTTGCTAGCTTTAGATACGATTTTGGGTTTATGGGTTTTCTCTAAGCTTTGAGTTTTCCTGTATCCTTGTCTGTGGGACAGTTTGAGGTGCTTCTCTTGGTGGAGGTAAAGATTCAAGATTTGGGTCTCTCACTTGTTTTTCAATCTTTTTGTTTTGAATAGTGAAATTGTTTTCGCCGATGATTTTTCTTCGAGTTCCTGCTATATCTGTATGTGCTTTTGATTTTATGGATTTTTCTTTATGTTGAAATTTGGGTGTCTGGGGTAGTAGCATACGGTGGTTTTACTATCCAGTTTTGGTATTGATTCTGCAACATGATTACTTGAATGGCTTCTGGACTAGATGTTTGGATAAGTCATTCTGTTAGGTGTATTCGTTCCTGTATCCGGCAAAATTTAGGTTTTCGGGTGTGGACAATTTAATATCTGGGTAGTACAAAGTTGAGAGTTTGGAGAACTCACTATTGAATGCTGTAAATCTTAAAGGATTCGAGGGTATTATATATTGTATGGTTTGGATAAATTCCTTTCGTTTCTTATTTTTCTCTCATACTTTGCTCATTTATGTTTTGCTCATTTATGTGCATATATTTTGCAACTTGTTTGTATTTTAAAATTATTAGATTAAGTATTGGAGGCGGTGTTTGTGATAAGTGGTTGATAGCCATAGGACTTCAAAAATGTAGGTCGATGCTTTTCTTGTTTCTTAATTGAACTTTCCCTCTGCTTGAACTAAATAGGTGACAAACGTTGGATCTCATCTAGAAAAGACTATTCACTGGATCTTTCCATTTTAGGATGAGATGTGTAGTACGTGTCACAATTGTGGTGCAGAATTGTTGAAGTTGGAGGAAAAGAACAGACAGAAGAATGGGAATTCTTTAAAATTTGATACTGGAGGTCCCATTTGGTCTTGTAAATTTTGTGGAGATAAGCAGCAGAGAGAATCTATAAAACGGGATAGTTCGAGTCCAGATGCAACACCGACGATCAGTCCAACTACTTCATTATCAAGCAGTGATAGCTTTGGATCTAATTGCAGTAAATTTCTATCTTGTTATTGCTTTGATATATATTGGCTGAACCAGATGTTCATCTTGGACAGTGCTGATGTAGCCTAAACTAATGCTTTCTTTTATCTTCTGCTGTTACAGGCGAGTCTTCGGTTGATGTAAACTCATATGACAGGTATATACCCCCATTTACTGAATCATAGTGGTGGTAGATTATTCGTCCTTTCTATTTTTTGAATTATCTATGATTTTTATCATATTTCTACTTCTGATTCTGTCAGGGGTAATCGGGAAGAAAGTACAATGGATGATAGTCAAGAGGGTTATAGAAGAATGGAAAGCAACTCAAAGGAAAGCAATGGTGGCAATGGTAGGAACATTGCAAGGGATGTGGAAATACAAATAAGTAATGGTCAAGAGCCAAAAGATGGCGTTCCTGGCTATGATGGCAAACCGGCTAATGAAGTAGCTGATAATTCTCAATCTATTGATGATGAATTGGACACCAAAATTTGGGAACCTCCAGAAGCAGAAGACCCAGAGGATGACATGGAGGGGAGCATGGCTTATAATGATGATGATGATGATGAGTGCGGTGATGGCACTGAGTGGGGCATGCCGGCTTCTTTGAGTCGCTTTAGAGATGAAGGAAGTGGGAGTTACAAGTTTATAGTGGAAAAACAAAAAGCAATGGAAGAGGTGATAAATGGGAGGTTCAAGGCCCTTGTATGTCATCTTCTTAAATCTGTGGGTATTGCCTTTTCTAGGGAAGATGGTGAAAGTTGGGTGGATATAGTTACTTCTTTATCATGGGAAGCTGCTTCATTTTTGAAGCCTGATGCTATTGATGGTAAAGCAATGGATCCAAATGGTTATGTGAAAGTGAAATGCATTGCAACTGGTTCTCGAAGCCAAAGGTAATAGCCTTTGGATTTTTTTTTTTTTTTTTTTGTATTCTTTATTTTCCATCTTAGTTCCACCAAACATCCCTTTGACATAAAAGCTAGGTGTCTATTCTCGGGGGAACAATCAGTCTATCACTGTATTGACTTTACTAAGTTTAATTGCGTTAAAGGATGTTAACTGCATGTTAAGGACCATGAGAGTACGTTAGAGGAGATTAAGTTTTTATTCTTCAATACTATATATCTTTGGACAACTGCTTTTGTTTCTCCTTCAATGATTAATAGTTAGGTGTTTTTTCTTGAATATTTTTTGTGTGTACCTTAGGGTGCCTACCATTTTTTTTGATATCTTAATTATTTATAAAAAAAAAAAGAAAAAAAAGAAAAAAGCCCTCCGAGCTATATGATTGTTTTCCCCTTTCTCTTGGTTATTTATTTACATTGCTTCTTTTACCCTTTAGATGCCATTCTTAACAAAGGAAGTGCATATGCTCATGCTTAAAAGTGACACTGAATGGCATTTAACCCATTCAATGCATTCATTTCAACATGGCATCAGATCACCTCACATATGTCAGTTTGAGATGTGGGATGATTCTCTATTTCTCTCTCTTCTCCTTAGTCGTTCACTCCCCCCCAACCCCATCATGGATACTTAATTTTGGGTTTGATGTTGCAGTCAACTAGTAAAAGGTTTGGTCTTCAAAAAGCGTGCTGCTCACAAGCACATGCCAACTAGCTACAAGAATCCAAGGTTGTTGCTGATCAGGGGCGAGCTTGGTCATGGTTCTAGTGGGTTGTCCTCATTTGCCTCAATAGAGCAGCAGGTAAAATGATCAGAATATCCTCAATTTTTGCACCTGGAAATTATACTAACTCCTTTTCTAATCTTTTGCTTGCAAACAGGAAAAAGATTATCTGAAGTCTCTCATTGAGATGATAGAATTGTGCCATCCAAATGTGATCTTAGTAGAAAAAACTGTTTCTCGTGATATCCAGGAGTCTATTCGTGCAAAAGGAATGACACTGGTCTATGATATGAAGCGTCATCGCCTAGAGAGAATAGCCCGTTGTACTGGCTCACCAATCCTTTCATCTGATACTTTGACGAGTCAAAAGCTAAAACAATGCGAGTCTTTTCATATCGAAAAATTTATAGAGGAACATGCCCCTTTTGATGAAGGGGGAAAGAGGCCTAGTAAAACACTGATGTTTCTTGAAGGCTGTCCCACGCGTCTTGGTTGTACGGTCAGTCTTTTACTTCTCATTATTGTTTTGTTACATACATTGTAAGACTTTGTATATGAACAGGTTGATTTTGGGGTTGTGCTCCATTTACTAGGTCACCTTCTCTTTCTTGGTGATTGAGGACATAGACTCTTAGACATGTATGCATAGATTCACATGTAGCATGAGATATTACTGATAGTTATTAAACCTGAACGGATCTTGACCTACTTTAAGTCTCGGGTCACCAAGTCACTTGTTCAACTAGTGGATTATTGGTCTAACTGAAGGTCATTTAAAAATTTATGGTATTCATAAAAATAGAAAAAATTGGGAAACCAATTTTTTTAAAAAAAAAGAAGAGAAAAGAAAATAATTTTTATATAACGTATTTGAAAGAAAAATATATAAATTTACATAACACAATATTAAATGTCGAGCTCTCTTTATGCAACACAAAGATAAAGAGCGCTCAACAATGTTACTTTTGAATCTCCTTGGATTCAATTAATTATCAAAAAAATTGTTTCTTTTGATTCAAAAAAATCTTTGGTCATCAAATCTTTAAATTACAATATAGATGTGTGAAGTCAATTTTCAAGCAAATATATCAATGGTAAATTATAAAGAAAAGATTGGGTTCAACTTATTAAGTAAATAAATGAAAAGATTCAATCAAGAAAAGAAAAAATTAGGCATATGTTCAGAAATTCAATGCAAACAAAAATGAAGAGATTTATTAAAGGAAAAATATTATGAAAAAAGGTAAAAAATTTAAAACGGGAATAAGTTTTTCAAAAACTTTTTTTGACTTCTCTTCATAATTGTTTTACATAAACAATAGATACAATCATGGAAAGAATTGCAAATAGATCAAAGAAAATGTTTTATTTATTGATTTTTTTTTCTTTAATATAACCTTTTCTCTTGTCAAAGAACAAAATGCCAAACTTATTAAAAATCATTTACAAAATTAGATAGATTTGTAATTTAAAATACAGGAAGAAACCCAGACAGTTCTGCAAAACCTGTTTAGGTTGAACACACAATCCATTTGGTTTGACTGGGTCATATGATAAAGCACTCTAATTAAAGACACTGACTATTCTAGGCACTGGGTCAAGGGACTGGGTGGGCCGTCCAGGTTTAATAACTATGGTATTACTTGGTTCTCAGAAATTTTTTGATCTAGCCTATCATGTGATTAGTTGGTTTGTAGACTTGGTAATATGTGTTAGAATATGAACTAGTCAATGTTTTTCTCCAGCTAAATGATGTTTCAAAATTTATCGTTTCTATAATTCTAGAGGATGACATCAAATAAGTTCTCTAACCTCATTTAATCTTGCATGTTAAAGGCTCAATAGTTGGTGACATGCTAGGCTCCTTTGAATAAAGTGATGGCTAATATAGTTCATGACGTCTAAGGCCTTGATCTTTTTAGAAAGAGTTGTTATAAGTTTCTAATAAGTTAACCTCGTACATCATATTATTTTTAGTGATAATAGAACTTAAACTTCAAGGTTAACAAATCTATATAATATGCTAATTTTCCCGAGTTAATATAGCCTTCTTTCCATTTTTGCTATGAATGCTTAGAAGTTAGATTTTAATTTAAGATTTCCTTGAGCCAGAATTCTCATGGTATATGGAAGCACTTGACTTTCTGCATGACATGACATTGCAGATTTTGCTGAAAGGCACACATAGCGATGAATTGAAGCGGACTAAATGTATTGTGCAGTGTGCGGTAATCATGGCATATCATTTAATTCTTGAGACATCTTTCCTTGTTGATCAGAGGGCAATGTTCTCTACAATTCGATTTCCTGAACTTGTGAATGTCTTGCCAACTGATCAACAATCCCCTAATTTAGGATGTGCTAACTCAAGTGTTCCTTGTATTGAGGACTTTACTGCCACAAATGGGTCACATACAGTTGATATTCCCATTTCCAATGGATTCCATGAAGAAAATACCCACCATTCAAACTTAGAATCAGAAAGCAACTCCACATTAAGTTATGAACCATATAATCCGGCCATTTTCTCTGGGTTGTCATCTCTTTCTGCTTCGTTAAAGAAAGTTATAGCGGACAGTTTCCCTCTTGCCACCTCTACTCCGTATCAGTCACTGTCATCATACTTTGGACTCCATGGAAGGCAATCCAACGGTCATGTCAGTGAAGCTGTTTCTCTTTCAACAACTCCAGAGGCAGTTGACCATTCTGATATGGAAGCTAAAGGTAGTCCCACCGAAGCGGAGTTTCAGACTTCTTCAGCATTCACTGAAGTCCCTCTAGAGATAAAAATAGATGGTGGTGCTATTGAAGACCAACTGCAAAGTAGGGGTGACATCAACACAGTGATGAATTCTCAGAGTATTTTGGTTTTGATGTCTTGCCGGAATGCTGTAAGGGGGACAATATGTGAGCAGAGCCATTTTTCTCATATCATGTTCTACAAGAATTTTGATGTTCCTCTTGGAAAGTTTCTAAGGGATAATTTACTCAACCAGGTTTCTCATAACTCTACTTACTAAGACATCTTTTTATGGTTATGAATTTTTCACTCTGTATATGCTTCTAAAACGAGCTTAGCTTATCACATATTATTGGAAGTGAATAATGCTTCAATATGTCATGTTTTGGGAAGCTGGGTTTTTTTTCTCATTAAACATATGGGTTTATGCTTCTATAAAGTGGACTATCCTCTATGGAGGGGCCTTGTATACTTCCTATGTACTAGGGCCTTGTGCTTTTCTTTCATTTTTCCTTTTAGTAAACATTTTCTATTTCTCTATCAATGACAAGAAAAAAAAGGGTTATGCTTTTCAGTTTGCTGACTTAAGTTACATTCAGTTCCATGATGTGGTGGGTTGGCATTAGCATCCAAATTTTTTTTTTAAAATAAAATAAAAATTATGTTATTATATTTTAAGAGTAAGCTTTCATTAAGAGAACATGGCACTGATAAAACTGCTCAATATGCAGCGAAGCCAGTGCACCGCATGTGGTGCATTACCAGAAGCTCATTTTTACTATTATGCACATTATAATAGGCAGCTTACTATACAAGTTAAACGGCTTCCTGAGGGAAAGCATTTGCCTGGGGAAGCAGAAGGGAAGCTTTGGATGTGGAGTCGTTGTGGTAGATGTAAAACTGGGAATGGAGTCTCAAAATCTACAAAAAGAGTGTTGATTTCCAATGCTGCCCGTGGTTTGTCATTTGGAAAATTCTTGGAGCTCAATTTCTCTCATGCCTCTTCGTCTAGCAGATTATCCAGCTGTGGCCATTCTCTGCATAGGGACTTCCTCTACTTCTTTGGGTAAGGATTGTTTATCAGCTGTTATCTTATTGTGTATCTGTTATATTTTGGGTCTGAAACAAAAGAAATATCTGTGTTCTGTTCAGGAAGTGGGTTTTCACCCTTATAAAAAGGGGTTCCATACAACTACTCAGTGAGGAAATTTTTGTTTGCACTGGAATAAATTAGGATTTTCATAGGCCTGTTGCTTATATATAATTTTTTTTTAATAAGCCTGCTATAGTACTAGGGGTGGTGTGTGGGTGGGTAGGTGTTTGTGAGGGTAAGAGAGAAAGGGGCAGGGGTTGGAACTGGGGGCTTGAGGGCACTTCTGTGAAGTGTCTTTTTACACACTTCACCTGGGCATGATAAAGAGTGTTTTTTTTTTTTTTTCACCAATTATCTATGATTGATAATGATATGTTTATTATAGTAACTTGATTCAATAACTGCAGGTCAGGCCCCATGGTTGCGAAGTTCAAATACTCTACAGTAGCAATATATAATGTTTCTGTGCCTCAGAAGCTGGAGTTGAGCAATTCAATTAGACAAGAGTGGCTCAGTAAAGAAACTGAGAACGTATGTCTATTTTTTGCCCACTTTTTGGTTTGTGATAATGCTTTGTCTCTTTTGGCATGTTGGAAGATATCATTGTGTTCCACTCCAACTTTTGTTAATTTATTAATTGTCTTATTCTTCTTTTCTTCAAGGTGTACATGAAAGGGATGTTACTGTTCACAGAGGTTGCAAACTCTTTGAAGAAGATCAGATCTCAATTCACATCCAGAACTCTGAATTTGCGAGGCACATCATTAGACTTATCTGATATTGAAGAGATGTTGAAGCACGAAACATCTGACTTCGAGGTTGGTTTTCTCTTAGTACAATATTTTGACAGGTTGCATCTGTTACATGCTAATTCATGTAGGACTGTCAAGCTTGTGAGTGCATTTGTCCCATCTGTGTGCATAAGTTTGTTATAACTCATAACTCAATGCTATTACGAGTTAAAACTTGGTTGTATTCAAACCTTAATAAATAATTCTTTTTCTCTATGCATTTACTGGGGAATGTTTTGGTGGACTCCAGCTTTTATTAGTAGAGATATGCTTGGTCCTCTGCTTGATCAAGGATTTCTTTTCCTTCCAGTTTCAAATGTGATGGTTGAGTTTTTTCAATTTGACTGTCCTCTACTGGACATTTGTTGTTTTTCATACTTCTTTCTACTTTTTGAATGCAACTATTGCCTTTACTAATTCTCTTAGACATAATCTAGAAAGGTTTTATTATAATTGTTATGATATAAAACAGGTAAACATTCAGAATGCTGTTTCTAAGAATGGGAATCTAGACCAGGCTGTTTACAAACTTCTCAGCTTGAATCGATTATTGTGGGAACTTCTGCTTGAATCATGCATTTGGGATCGACGATTGCATTCCCTACTCTCAGGCGAACATACAGCAGGTGACTCTAATACTAAAGTAATGCAAGAACAAGTCAGGTTGTTGGATGGCCCTGCTGCTGGAAGCAATGACGGGACAGAAACAATTTTGGAGAATGGCAATGTAGTCTTCGATGACTCTGCCAATTTGAAAGTTAAGTTAGATACATCCGTAGAAGCAAATGGATTTCCAATCAAAGAAATTCCAGTTGAAGGCCCAGTTCAAGAATCTAGTGATGGAGATGATGTATTTAATACATCTACTGTGGCTGAGGGTGAGATGCCAACTCTCGGTCTAAGTACAAATAAATCATCTGACCAAGAATGCGCCGTGAATGGCTCTGTCCATTGTCAGTCTGGTGATGATAATTGTCAGGCAGTGATTCTTTCTTCGTCTGATCATTCCCAAATGGATAGAACCATTCCAATTTCCACAGGGCTTGGGAATGCTGATTCTATATCTGATTTACATGTATCAAAGAAGGATAAATCTCTACGTTCACTCTCATCCAGCTTAGAAAATTCAATTGAATGGCCCTGGACACCTTTCTCAGAAATACGACAGATAGGCATGAAGGACCTCCTGAAAGGTTACTTGAAGAAATTTGGATCTATCAGTCACTATACTCCAGAATACATTCCCACAGCGTATCAACTGATCATTGAGGAAGGCTCAAGGCTGCACATTCCTCTTGAAACTGATAATTATATTGTATCAGACTATGATGGTGAACTCTCAAGCATAATTGCCTGTGCACTGGCGTCCTTGAATGATGTACCTGTTCCATCAGAAGTTCTTGATGAGGATAATAAGAGAGGAATGGCCACTAAGTCATTTGAAAGTTTACACAGCCTAGCTCGAAGTCCCGCCATTACTTACCCGCTTTGGTCTTCAAATGGTTCTTCAGATTCAGATTCAGTCTATTCTACACCAAGCATTTCTTTAGAAGATCCACGGTTCTCCAGTTTTGATGGGTTGAATTTGTTGGATTCTCTAGTTCCTCCAGAACCTTTTAATCCAGTTGTCAATCTGCTTGGGAAGGGTAAATATACTGTAGCTTGTCTATATGCCAATGAATTCCGTGATCTTCGCCACCGCTGCTGCCCATCTGAGGTTGATTATATTGCTTCTCTAAGCCGATGTAGGAACTGGGATGCCAAAGGTGGGAAGAGCAAATCATTTTTTGCTAAAACACTAGATGACAGGTTTATTATAAAGGAAATTAAAAAGACAGAATTTGATTCATTTATGAAGTTTGCTCGGGATTATTTCAAGTACATGAATCAGTCATTTGAGTTGGGGAACCAAACATGCCTTGCAAAAGTTCTTGGGATCTATCAGGTTTGTTGCATTGATTTTCCTCTTTATGGTAACCTTGCTTCTATGTTCTTAGCATTTGAGTTTCTTTGCAGGTAAGTATCAAACAGTCAAAAAGCGGGAAAGAAAATAGGCATGATCTGATGGTCATGGAGAATCTTAACTATGGTCGGAAAATTACTCGTCAGTATGATCTTAAAGGTGCTCTACATGCTCGGTACACTGCAGCAGCTGATGGTTCGGGCGATGTTCTTTTGGATCAGAACTTTGTCAATGACATGAATTCCTCTCCCTTGTATGTTAGTAATAAATCCAAGCGTCTCTTGCAACGGGCTGTTTGGAATGACACAGCTTTTCTTAATGTGAGTTTGCTGTTATTTCTTTCTATTAATAGAACTATACATCTGCATACTAAATTCTATGTTATTTCCATGCATCGTATTTGGTCCAGAACATATTTTTCATGAGGTATAGATATCCTTATCTTGTGAAAATGTGAAGCTATCCTGTGAATCCTAAGAGCTACTTCTGATTTTTCTACTATCTATCATTTATTGTTATTATTATTTTTAATTCATGTTGTTGTACGGATTAGTTTCTAAAGTTTCACGGCTGACAATTGCATATTTGCCATATCTGCAGTCGATCAATGTTATGGATTATTCTTTACTAGTGGCTGTGGATACTGAGCGGCAGGAGCTTGTATGCGGGATCATTGATTATCTGAGGCAGTATACCTGGGACAAGCAACTAGAGACTTGGGTGAAATCTTCACTTGTTCCAAAGAATGTTTTGCCGACCGTAATCTCTCCAAAAGAGTACAAAAGAAGATTCAGAAAGTTCATGTCTTTGCATTTCTTGTGCGTCCCAGATAATTGGTGCTCACAAATGTCCTCCGATTCTTGTGAACTTTGTGGAGTCAGAGATAAAGATGATGATGATACTTCTCAGCCGAAATCCCAAAAGAAAGGGAGGCTTAATGGTTTTTCTGCATGAGTCTCTTTTATTTGTTAATATTGATTGTTTCATTTGCTGCTGCTTCACCCTTACAGTTTACATATACTGTAAATAGATGAGTATCCCAGTTTATATACACAACCCCAGTTATTCAGCGATTTTTAGCGAATATCTGGAGTCATTTCCATTCCTATAGGTCGGTCGTAGCTCTCCTTTTTGTAAAGTTGAAGTGTTTACTTGGAATCAATTACAAGTTGCAGTCCCCAAATGTTTTCATGATGTATTATTGAAATTTTGGTTTATGTCATCCTGTTGAAAATGAAAATTTGCTACATAAATTTAAGAAGATATTTACAAGAGAAAAGTAGATACTTGTACATATCATACAAGCTGTATCTTGCACTGCCTATTCCTTGTGTGTGAACATCAATCAGTGATGGATAGTGTCAAGTGTTTAAATTAGTTTGATAGTTGAGAACTCTTTTAGGATGGACTTTGTGTTTGCGTTTAATGGGTTTTATCTTCTCCTATCCTAATCAAAGCTTAATGAAAAGGAATCAGAAAAGCAGAGCATAACTGTTTCTTAAACCAGAAGTCACCGACGGGGAAGGAACACTTCCACAAGAAACCAGACTAAGAAGAAAGTTTGTTTTTTGTAAAAAAAAAAAGCATAGGAACGGAATAGCTTGTTCCCCTAACATGAACAAAGAATCCCCACACTGCCAAGCTCAGATGCTATTATAAAGTACCTCTTCCAGCCATGGCTTTGCATAGCCTCCCTTGAAGATGGACGACATCGCAATCTGCCAAGACTTGATTGAAAGGCATGAAGGCGAAGAAGACTATTACTACCTTAAAGATGGTGGCGGTGGCACCAATGAAACCCGTTGCATGCGTGTTATCAATGAAATCCTAAGTGGCACTGCACGTCTAAACGTTCTCTTACCCACAGCCACAATCCTTTCCTTCACCATTTTAACTCCTCTCTTCACCAACGATGGTGAATGCACCACCTTCAACCGCTGGCTGATGGGCTTCTTCTTGGCTCTTTCAGCAGCCTCTTGCATCTTCTTTACATTCACAGACAGCTTTCGGACGGCCACCGGCAGGTTGTATTATGGGTTGGCAACATTTAGAGGAATACGTACTTTCAATGGCAGCCAGAAGGGACCGCTTGTGCCATCTGATTATAGGCTGAGATGGGCTGATCTCTTCCATGCGTCACTTTCGTTGATTGCATTTCTTACCTTTGCAGCGTTACACAATGATGTGGGGCAATGTTATTATCAAAAAATTCCTAGGAGGGTGACCAACACTCTTCCTCTTGTGGTTGGTTTTGTGATAAGCGTTTTGTTTGTGGTTTTTCCTTCCAAGAGAAAGGGTATTGGGTATCCTTTTTTGCTGCAGAGGGACGCTTTGTACTCAAGATGCTGAGACATTCTCGGTTTTCTTTCTGCAGAATTCCCTGTAGCAATTTTCCTATATATCAAACATCAAGTCTTATATACAGCTCATTCTCCCAATGTTTACATGATAAAATATGGCAGAGTAATTTGTTGAGAGCTGTAAATCAGGGTATTCTCCGACTAATTGCAGGATAAAAGAACTAGGAGCTGAAATCCTACAGTTTTAACAACCAAACAGTTTCCACGAAATGTTCCACCTGTATATCAAGGAATAATGGGAAATACAAACTCTTAGGAAAGAAGAACATCGGCAAATTCTTTAGCATCAGAACATTCTTCTTCTTTTGGTACTATAATTTAGTATCAAAACATTTAAGGAATACAAAAGAGGTTATAAATTATTTTTAAAGGAAAGGGCACTAAGATATAGGATCGATTCTCATAATATCATCATGACAAAAGCTAATAGGATAAACAAGAAATTAGACTCGGTGATTCTATGTACAATGACAACGTAGTGGAATTGATACACCTGGTGGTTTTCTTTTCTCTCGGACAATGGCTTCCTTAATCATGGGCAATTTCTGGTGAACCTTTTTCCATATGTGATTCACAGCACCATCCGGAGGAATTGGCCCAATGCCACCCGGATGCCCATTGTCATATCCAAAAATATGCTGAATGCGAGACATATTTTGCCGAAATTTATCCTTCTGCTCTTTAGAAAATCTTCTGAGAAGATGCACTAGCCAATTTGGCCTTAATGCATCGTTAACTGCCACAAAAACTGAAAACTCTGAATAGTCTATCATACCTTCAAATGGTAGCTCAATGTTATCACTGACAATAACAGGTATACAAAGACTTTGAATGGCATCGAAAAGTCGGCATGATGTGGGGGTGTCCCCAGCTGGGTGCAAGCAGAACTCTGATGTTCTCATCCCCCTAATTGACTGCTCTCTTCCGGTGGCATTTGGGAAGCCTTCTTCCACGATAACGCCTGGCTCATTAACCAACAAGTCCCACAATTTCTCTCGAACTATGCCTCCCTGTCGATGGAAAAATATAACCTATGTTACATCCACAGTTGGAAATTCAGGATGATTCACAATCCAAAATGTCGGCTGATTTGGAGAAACTCTTTTTTTTTTGATAAGTGATTTGGAGAAACTCTTATGTAATAATGTTTTAGATAGGTGCCAATGATCTATGACAGTAAAAAAAAAAAAAAGATTAGGGAAAGACAAAATGTATACTTTTTTTCAGTTATGAGTAGGGACGAATGCCCTTGAAATGCCATTCAGTTTCTCATAATCTATTTAACACACACACACACAAAAAAGAACTGTTGAAAAAAAAAAAGTCAAAAAAATTGTACATTATTTATTAACAGCAAACTCAACGCTGTTTTTGAGGCTAAGTTCAGCTAAATTGGGCAACTAAATATCAAAAACAAAAGCAAGCAATAAAAATAGCATATCAATCTGCAGTCAAAAATTGATAAATTATGCCTGAGATTTATATATATGTCACTGACCCGGTGCCTATGTTTAGCCCCTTTAAAATAAAGAAGCGTTTGGCGTCTCTGGTCTTCTGACAAGTGCAATCTAGGTAGTAGATGGGTATATGGCACGATTACATCTTTAAGTAGGGAAACTTGGGTGTGTTGAATCATATCTGGTGAGCTACCATTGGATGACTTTGAATCAAGTCGGTACCATCCACCAAAATCCACCACGAGGAGAATAGCTGGGGCTATCTCAGCTCTGACATGCCACATTGCAACTGGGTCTGCCAAAGAATGCTTCAAGTTTTAACATAACCTGACAATCCAGAAACTAAATTATAAGCTGCTAAAACATGCAATAAAATTTTTTGTTTCTTTCTCCCTGTCAAGCAGTGTATAAATCAGGCAAAAAAATGTCATCATGACTGTTTTCATTCTGTCTTTAGTTTTCATATTAAAGTTAGTAACGAAAGTTTGAGTTATCATTATAACTCTGTATGATTTTTGTTACACTTGACACTGCCATCCACCAAATGATAAGTCTAGTGAAACTTGAACTTCCAACAAAGTCAAGGAAATTAATTGTATCAAGTTGCAAAACATCCAGAAGAAACTGGAAATCTAAATTAGTCTCTCTCAAACAGCTTTATATTATTTCAAATTTGATGTTAGAAGAAAACGTTCCAAGATTTTAATTGAAAACACAAAAGCCAACTTGAATTACAGAATTGAATGGTTCCTTCTGACATTTGGGTATCTTCAACTATTTCAATTTGTTTATTTCATTTTTCCCTATGCTAAAGACACAGAGCTTGCTCCAAACCCTATGGAAACTATCCAAAAGGGTTTCCTGGGAGCTTATCAAGCAACGTCCATGGAGATAATATAATCACGAGGAGGTAAACAGGTTTAAAAGCCAAGGAGTTTTTATCAAAGATGCACAGTTCTTCTAACACCTGATCCCATTTGATTGAGTGAAAAGAGAGATAGTAATGGTAGACGTAATCCAGAAACTAGAACAACAGATAGAGTTTCTAAGGCTTCTAATCCTCCAAACAGCTGCAAGTCAACCATTGTTCAAGGATGATTGCCACAAATAAGACAGAGGCCTAAGCACCGACAATGATCAATGGAAGATCACTAGCTTTTCTTGCATGTATTGCACTAGATATAACAATTCAATTCCTCAGTGTGTCCACCCATAGCATCATGTCAAGAGGTGCCATTCAAATTAAAGAATCTATAGGACTAAGTACTAGCTAGAAATCTCAAGTTCGAAAATCAACAAATTAAGACCAAAATAATGGTTTCGACATAAAGAACGGGAGTAACTAAGCAAAAGCACATTGAATTAGTCCAAATCTTGGTCATTTCCATGTGCCACTTTGATGCTTCAATAACAATGACAGGGCAAATAATGTAATAACTACTAAGTGACTACATTTGCAAAATAAAAAAGCCTCTACAAGGTTTTGGAAGGAAAGTCTCCTCCACTATTAATTTAGCAGTCCCAGTAAGTGATCCAGTACAAATCTTAGAGAGTGACTAAGAACTCACCAGATTCTTTCTGAATGTAGGAAACCCACAGAGCACGTTCCAACATATGAATCACCGAAATTTCATTCTTTTTCTAACAAATAGAAAAATCACGTAGGCCCCCAAGACATATGCAGGTTACAAGTTGTGGAAATTCAAATTTTTAGTCATTATAGTTTACCTTATTTCAATTGGGCCGCTTGGGTAATCTCAATAATCTACCTATCATTAATCTATCGTACCATTTCAAAACTGGCACACTTTCTCGTCCTGAATGCCATCCAATCAACGATGCCTAACTGTGTTTAGTTTGGCGGAAAATAATTTCATGGGGAAATAATATTTTCCTGAAAAATGTAGGAGTACCTCAGTAGAATACTGGGTTCACACTATTTTGATTGTTTGTGATACAGACGGCATTTAAATCCAACAGACAAGAAAAGCACCCGTGGGAAGAGAGAGAGAGAGAGAGAGAGGGCGAGAGTTATTAACTTGTTGCATATATTGGGTCATTAACAGAGAAGAGACAATACGGCATTAATACTTTTCAAAGTGCATAAATACATCCCAAAAAACATTCCTAAATTGTAAGTAGGAACAAGAATTAAAAGACGATCCAAATCTAGACATTTCCTTAAAAGGCCATTAAGAAAAACAATAACTTCCCCTCCTCAGATTCTAACACATTACTAGAAGCGACCATAAAGCTTCTTAATAAGGAAAACATCATGCTCCAAAATAAAAAAAAATATATCTCGTTTCCTACGTTATCCTCATCGTCCTCAGCAACCCAACAAAGAGTAAATTCAGAAACTTATTCAACAACATGAATAAAAGAAACTAACCATTAACACTCACTCACACGAAAGCCATCAATATCCAATACCCACAAGACAAAATCAATCATGAACAACACTAACAACCAAAACTGAAACAAAAACCCAAATGTACCAGTGAGAACAAAGACGAAGTCGCGCCCACCGGACCGCTTCCAAGCAGGAGTTCCCCTCACCAAATCCATAACCTGCCTCTGCCTCTCATAGTCCTCGTTCCCCACCTTTTTCCTAAACGCCCCCTTCGCTGTTCCCAGCTGCAACTCCGCGCTCAACGTCGCGAAGAACGGCACGAAAACGACGTCGGCTTCGTTTACATCAAAGACCCGTCTGGCAAACGACCCAAATCGCGAGCTTTCGGGGGTCATGAGGTCCCCGGTGATCCAGTACTCGGCGCTGTACTGCTTGATCAGCGGGTTCTCAGGATAGGGAGGAAATTGGAGGTTTTTGAGGAGGTTGGTCGGAGCGATCTGGCGGTCGGATTCGGCGGAGATGCGGGAGTCGGGGGCGGAGGAGGACCAGTACTGGTCGAGGAGGCCGTAGTTGAGGGATCTGGGGAGGTCCACGACGTAGACTTTGATGAAAGTGTGGGGCTGTTGAGGGGTGGTTTGGGAAGTGATTTGTGTGTGGGGTTTGGAGAAGAGGATGAAGAGGGTGAGGGAAAGGGTGAAGAAAAGGGTGGTGAGTGAGAGGAAGAGAGTGGGGACTGAGCGTAGAGAAGAGGAGATGGTGGTGGTGATGGTGTTCTTGAGAGCCATTTTCGTTTGATTTGGTTGTTTTCTGACGTTGGTCTGAGCTGGGCGAAGTGGATCCCTATTCCCTGCTGTTTTATGATCGGTTAGATTGATGCATGCTTACGGAGAGACCAAACTTAATATAATAATATTGCTGGCTGGAATTATATAATTTCACTCTCTTTCTTAAAAGTGTTTTAAGAGTTTTTTTTTTTGGTTGGAAACTTGGAATAGAAATGGAGAGGTCTATTCCGGCTCCATTTCAGTTCTTACAAGCATAATAAATGAATTTACAAAAAAGAAAAAAGAAAAAAAAGCATAATAAATGAACTTCGGTGGAGGTTATGAACATAAATGCAAATTATCATACGAGGTGTAATTATATCATATTATCATGATCAATAACGGGTTAATATATGGTGAAAA
Source organism: Betula pendula (assembly GCA_900184695.1). Classification (NCBI taxonomy): domain Eukaryota; kingdom Viridiplantae; phylum Streptophyta; class Magnoliopsida; order Fagales; family Betulaceae; genus Betula; species Betula pendula. Next base: position 81,925 of record FXXK01001058.1, read on the forward strand.
ATAACCTCAGGATAAAATTCTTTATAACAAAATTAAATGCATATATGTGCACATGCAGGGCATAACTAGAATTTTAGGTTTGGTCAATTGATTGAGGATTCCCGTACTTCCCGTACTTGCTTGCGGGGACTACAGACTTGGTGTGTATCCCATACGCGACGGGAGGCTAATGAGGCGGCTCATCTACTAGCAAAGGCAGCTATTCGACAGTCTTTAGATTTTGTTTGGAGGGATTCGTATCCCGATTTTATTTAGAGTATTGTCCTTGCTGAGCAGGGTGTTTAATCATTCAATGAAAGGGCTATAAGCCCACTTTCAAAAAAAAAAAAAAAGAATTTTAGGTTTGGGGTAAAATTTGAAAAAAAATAAAAAAAAATCGGAAGGGTCAAAAATAAATTTTTATGGGTGTAATTTAAAAAAATAAAAATAAAATTTGGAAAAATTTTAAAACGTATAAGAACTTCGTACAAACTCAAACTTTTGTGCCATCTTAATACAAAGATGTCAGCATAGAGTTTTTTTATTTTTAGAAAAAAGTCCATATACCCCCTTCAAACTACCACCCAATTAACAATGTCTCACTCCAAACTTTCAATTGTGTCAATGTCCCCCCAAAACTACCAAACAAATGACAATGTCTCCCCTAAGGACGAAAATACCCTTAATAAAATAAAATTATTCTAAAAAAAAAAACTAAAACTAAAATTTTTTAAAAAAATTATTATTATTATTTTTGCAAAAAAAAAAAAAAAAACACTACAATTCATAAGGGCTAGAAAAGACTAAAGCTAAAAATAAAAATAAAAACAAAAACAAAAACAAAATTAAATTTTTTTTTTTTGAAAAAAACACACAAACCAATGGACAAATTCAAGAATAAAAAATAAATAAATATTTTCGTTTAAAAAATTATAATTATTTTTAAAAATATATTATTATTATATTATATTATTATTATTATTATTATTATTATTATTATTATTATTTTCGAATTCATAAGGGTTAGAAAAAACTAAACCTAAAACTAAAAAAAAAAAATAACAATTTTTTTATATATAATTAAAAAAAAAACTCCAACCTAATTGGCCAAAATTCCCAAAATTTTAAAAAAATTATAAAGATTTCTTTTAATTTTTTTTTTTGTCAAAAATAAAATTAAAAAATGGAATTTGCTCTTGAAAAATCTGTAGGGTCATTTTTGTCTTTTTGTTGTCATTGGGGGAACAATGTCATTTGTTTGGTAATTTGAGGGGGACATTGTCAGAATTGAAAGTTTGAAAGAGACATTGTCAATTGAGTGGTAGTTTGAAGGGAGTATATGGACTTTTCCCTTATTTTTATTTTATTTCATTCAGATGTCAGCATAGAGTTGCTTCAGCTCTTGGTACCACCCTAGGAACTGATACACCTGCAGCCATTAGTATTTCATTAGCCACCATTATATGGATCTTAAAGGACTATGTTTATATGTTTATGTTTATGAGAGGGTGAGAGAGAGAGTAACAAGATGCAACCAATCAGACAACTACGAAAGCAGTTTTGAAAGAAGTTTTTTCCATTGTCTTCTGATTATTATAGTTGGAAACTTTGAGATAATTAGAGAATTTAATTTGCTTGATAATACTAATAACTTAGCTCCTTTATAAGGCAAGTAAAATGAAAAATGGAAGGTCCAATTAATTTGGAATCTGGAGACATAATACTCCGCTGTTTGGGCGTTTGTCTCTGGATTCTGTGCTATTTAATGTTTCCCGTTTTATTGGTTTAAAAGCTAGCAAGCTAGCGGCAGCCCATGAGTTTATTCCACGGGCTGCCATTGTAACACGATTCCTTCCGTAGTTTTTTATGGGCCTTAGAAAACGTTTGGATTCCAATCTATCTTCTCAGCGACCAAATGGGCCTTAGGGAAAGTTGTACCTTCAGCCATCACCAAGATCGAAAATCTCAGATTCCTATTGATTATTGGTCAATGATGAGACATCAACTCATCTATTAACTCCCAACATATTGGAGTGCTAGCAACTCCTTCATACGGATTGTAATACTTTGAGACACAAGGAATTAGTTGATAAAATATTATGGAAGCCAGTTATGTTACTCTAGTAGAAATTATTTATTAAAGCAGCATTTGCTTTTGAATGCTTTTCTTTCTTTCATGTCAAATTCATACTATTCATTATATTCAATGTACAAGAACCGATGATGATAAGATAGGGGTGAAGACATGAGTGGAATTTGATCTTATACTTGGACACAGATTTCCTCAAACCTGGGTTGAAAAAACTTCCTCTGAAAGACATGTATGAATAGTATAAAAACAAAAATTTTATCAAGAATACTTCTCAATTTATCACAACCTCAAAATTCATCGGAAGGAACATTGCTACATTCCAATGATCTTTAGAGTTGAAAAGGTAATAATTATTTTGTTATTGCTTCCGTTCATTTCAAATTCTTTGAAGGACTAAGCAACTTCGTTTAAATGGTGCCACGGTAGAGAAAGATGATGATAGTCAATACTAACAAGAAAAAAATGTTTCAAGCATTAAAGAGCTTTCTGAAGGGCCCATCTTTCCGATCTTTTGCAGCTTCAGTTAAAGCAAGGAACCTCTTGAACCCTGTGGTAGCTGCACCTCTTCCAAGTGCAGCTGCTCTGGTTAGCACATCCTCTCGGGAAGCAATTAGTCCTATTGAAGTCATATTGGGTAACGCAAGAGCCATAGGGGCAGTGGGGGCAGCCGGGAGAACCGATTGCACGATAGAAGGTTGCGTGATCCCTGGCCCACGTTTGATGAAGTCGTCTAGAATAGTTTGCTGATCAGATTTTTTAAGGCCCTGCACATGCCATGCAAAAATTAACCTGCCGTCCTCATAGTTTAACAGTTTAATATAATTCCACCATCAAACCAAATAAATGCTTCTATCCATCTAATGGACCATCATGATCCGGCAAAGCATACATTTAAAATTTAAATAAACAGTTAAAACAAACCAAGGAAGCACTAGTAAAGAATAAAGTTGATTAATCACCAAGTGAACCAACGGCATGTGGAAAACATGAATTGCAGCTGTTATCATAGCATATGAAAACCAGTTTGGTAACAATTGAGTCCATGAAAGATTTCCAATATAAGATATACACTAACACAGACTACAGAGTCATCTGCGTAGGAGAAAATCATATACCTGCATCTTCCATACCCTCGTAACCATTTATATTCGTCTCTGCTAATTTTATGTCAGACATGGCCTAAGGCTAACATTAAGTAATTTTCATCAATTCAATTGGTTAACTTTTAGCCGTCAATTGTGAGCTTACTCCCTAAAAGCACATTGTAAGAAGTTGAGTCAAGTGGTAAGAATTAAGCCAATCACATTGTAAGAAGTTGTCAAAATTGCGAATGTCATGGATATTCTAGGGTTCGACCAGCCTACGATTACTTGAATTTTCTATATCCATCCAATTTTTTTTGGGCTTGACACTAGGTGAGGGTCTACGATCATGCAGTACCAGCGTATGACTAAACCATATATAGAACAGCTAGAATTGACTCTACCTTAAGCTCCAGAATACGCTGAAACTCCATCGGTGTTCCCTCTGGTAGCAATGCTCGATAGGTATCCGCCACAGAATCAAATGGGGACAGTATAACCTGAATAATGAATATACATAGACTTGTATGAGAAAATAAAACTAAACTTGTCACAGAGCAAATGTACAGATTATATGATCACAAACCTTCAAAAGTGCTTCAGCTTTGCTCATTTCGCGGCTCACAAATTTTGAATAGCTAGCAGCACCAGAAGTCTGTTCAAAAAGGAAGATAATGAAATGTGTGAGAGGTTTGTTTTACATGACAGGAGACCAGAATTAAGCACCTGCAAACAATCATTTTTTTGATAAGTAATGTCAGATTTTATAAAAAAACGTGAGGCGCCCCTAAGTACACATGGAGTATACTAAAGGAACACCAAGAAAGAGAAAAAAAAAAGGAAGCAAAGACCCGCAAAAAACCAAAAACAACACCCACAACGAAACCTCCACCCTTACCCTCAAGACCTACCACAACAAGAAGAAAACACTCCAACAACACAACCCGAAACCTCATAATACTGACATAGCCCTCTTCCCTTAGCCACAGCTAGGGCCTTCAAAATTAATGGAACAATCCAAGTTTTTGAGTTCACTTCTGCCTTTTATGCCACATTTGGAAAGAGTAGCCAAGACCTCTTGACAATGTTCCTTATCAAGGCATGTCTCGAATTATCTGCATTAGCATTTGTTGTCCACAAAAGTGGATTGTTGAAATTGATATAATAGAAGCAAACATAAATTGGAATATCAATTAGGTTTTAATAAATGCCATAGGAGTTTGAAATCGATTAAACATTCTTCACTCCAAAAAGCGAACATATACAAATACAGTGTTTATTTGGGAAAAGAAGAAAAGAGAATGTCGAGCACAACAAACATACGTTCTCATCGAGCATGGTTTTCCATATTTATCATACACAAACCAACAGCCACCTAATCACATTTAACTCCAGAAAGAGGAATCAATGAAAATTAACATGCATTTCTTTGAAAGAAGTAACTCACTTGTCGACCGAGTGAAGGAATGTCTAGAAGAATCGTCTTTACTGCTTGAGTGTCCAATAACATCTGTAAAAGCATCAAACCATTCATTTATATCTAAATCTACAAACAAGAATCAACCACAATGATTACATTCAAGAAAGAATAAATTTTTAAAACAGTGATCTATTGGTAATCTCATGCATAAATGGCATGGGGTACAAACATCTGACAAAAGCAACATTCAGCCTGCCCACTCACAAGTGTTGTCTTCTTTTGAAATTAGGCCTAAGCCTGACAACATTAGATGCAAGGCATTTATATCAAAATGTTCAGCCATATTGCAAGTAATTTTTTTTAAAAAAAAAAAATGAAAGAAAAAGAAAATACTTGCTAAGATCATACAAGAAGAAATATAATGTTCAATTCTAACAGTTTAAAGTTGTTTAGATCAAAAGATAGGACATTCTATCTCATTGATTTGTTCATACTACAGAACTCCAAATTTAAAAACAGTGACAAAGAATGTCAAGAAAACTGAAGTCTGCGCAAGCAGCTCCAAATTATTTTAAAAATAGCCAATTTAAATGTGCAATATACTCTATTTTCTAGGCATAGTACATTAGGCCCAAATTCTAGAAATAATGCAAAGCTCAATGTGCATGTATGCAACTTATGAGCACTATATAGTCTATATCTGAGCATGATGCAAAGCACAGAATTCAAGATTCAAGGGGGATCCTCGATAAATATCCAACAAGCCGAAAGATATAAACCTCAGTTGCCTCTTACAGGTTACACTTATTTAAGCAAGTCTTTTTGATGCCATTACCACTCATCTAAAAAGGAATAAATTTTTTTTATGAAAATGGTCAATACTTGTTGGGCTCCAGTTTCTGATATGTGCTTGCATTTGAAAATGTTTGCATAAAAGCGGGGACCAAGAGAAGACGCAAGCTGCATAAAATAAGAGAGAAATTAGGATAATTCGCCGAATGTAACTTGAAAAGAATGTTAGAATTTACATCATTAACTACTTTGGCACAAACTACAGAAGTCAACTCAAAGTCGCATGGATGAGGATGCCTAAAGACTACAGAGGCATGATATTCGAATAGACTATAACCAAAAATATTTAATTGAGCAAAGAATGATGCAGCGTAGGCCATTTAAGTTGGTTGTGAAACATATGCATAAGCCTCTTATTGTATCAGTAAACATATCGCATAAGGTATCAATAATTGAAAAACAAATCCAAACAAATGATAAATCCATCGACATGATTCTTGACCTCACTATCCATGTTGAGAAGCAAAACCTAAGGTATCACAGTCCTCTATAATCACCTTGTCCAAGAAGAATTGGAAGTAAATGGGTGAAAGAAGTCTTCCAAGTACAGGAATGCTACTAGCGAGGATCATATTTACGCCATTAACATACCTGCAAGGACGATGTGGTAAATGGTGAAAGTTGTGTTAGGCACTAGAGCTTGAGGTTCAAAATTTCAAATTTCTGTGCTTACTCTGATTGGTCACCAACACTTTCAAGGGTACCCCATAGAACACGTGTCATTGCAGCCATTTCAGCATCAAATTTACTTTCCAGGCCATGCACTAGGGTTACCAATGCTTTTGTTATGACCGCCGAAAATTCATCCTGCAAAATAGCATTACTTTTCTAAAAATGAAGAGAAGAATAGTCATGGGATGATTTATTTATGAGATAGTCAGTACCTGCACTTCTGACATATCCACTCCATCCACTAATTGAGTGTCGATTATTTTAGATACACTTTCCGCCAATTCACCAGACTGTCAAAAAGTAAATTCCAAGTTTCTAAGACTGTATATCTGTATTCATTATAGGCTAAAAATTTATACGATAGTAGTATATGGAACAAGTATACAATTAACGACCACCATGTCCCAGCCATGTGTTGTCCTAAATCTTGTAGGATTATGTCATATCATACACATTCCCTGTATACATGTTTGTAATTCACAAGCTACAACTTCAATGCTTTAAATTTGAAGGGCTAAAGGAGGATCTTTACATGGATTTATAAACTTGCAGTTAGAACCAACTTACATTGTGTGGACACGAGATATCATTGAACTATAGGTTAGTCTAAATAGATATCAATAACATTAAAGTAGTGTTAGCTCAGAAAATGGTCTTAGGGTAATGCTTCATGAATCTTGAAGGCTTTAACCAACTGTTACAACGAATAACTGGATAAGCAACCAAGTTCATCCATATAAACTGTTTAAGCTACTTCAGAGACTCTCAATTTAAAAGCAAAGATCAAAATGACATTATCTCTTTATTTAAACCCTATGAGCTTCTCTCTCTCATCTTGTCTTCTAACATGCAGGCATGCATAATTCAAATTGACATTCAATAGCCAACAACAAATGCCATGAGTCCAGAAACCAACTGACCGTTTTATGACAATATTCAGCTGAATTCACAATATAACACATCACCCTTTCATCCCTGTCAGAAGTCTGCTCAAAATAGTCACATGGCAACAAAGCCAAAATTAGTATCTGGTAGAGAATAAACACTGCTCAAATCAGTCATGCAAATAAACATGGTCTACTAATACCTTTATCTGTCCGTCCATACCCGTGGCTGCTGCAACTATTCCTGTTCCACCCCTAGGTAGTCTTGCAAAAAGTTTTGTTGCATATGCTTTGAGAATTCTTTGAAACACCTAAGAAAAGGGGCTCAAAAGTTATTTCTATAAAAACCACATCTATGCATCCTATTCTCACCCTCACTCTATTCCACGTCCCTACCCTAAGGGAATCATAAAGCGCACATATTTGTTGATATTCAAAAATTTAACATACATAGCAAAAACTAAATAATCGACTCCCATTGACCAGATTTAAATATAAAAAAAATGCATATAATGATGTTTAACATCATTGCAATAGAATACATACCAGAAAGGGAGATAAAAAATGAATTTCAAGAATGCACCTTGAACAAATTAAATAACGTCTGGTTCTTGGTTAGAGCACTGCATCTCTTTAAGCTCCTCTTGATTATAAGAAACAACTAGAAAACACAACAAAGGTAAATTAAGACAATGCAAGACAAAAGCAAAATTGATTTGGTCAAAAAGAATGATTTAGGTGCAGCCCAAACAAAAGGCATGAAAGAATCGTAGCTATTGAGTCTACAGATTCTCTTGACAAAATACAAGGACCCATTATAAGCTTTAAAATCCTTATTTAGCAACCCAATAGTGCTCTGATCCATTATTGTGTCCATCACCATAAAGCCTTTAGCAGTGATTTACCGTGGATAATTACCACTGAGAAACACGGGCATTGACCCCTCCTAAATGTTACCATCTAGATTAAAAGAAGAAAGAAGTCCTAGGAAAATTACAATGAAGGCTGCCTAGAACACCTGTCCAATCATATTTTGAAGGTGTGCTTTTCATATTTTGTTAGGGATTATTACTTTTTCAAAAACATTTGTCCAAATCATGCAAGGTAACAAGGATCTTAAGATTGAAACATTTGGAGATCTCTTTGTATATTGTTTTCTCTGTTTAATGAATTCATTACTTCATAAAAAAAGACTCTAATTATAATTTATCAGGCTTTCAGCAGACCACAGATTTCCAGGGAGAAAACATCCAATCGTGATCCAAATCCTGGACAGATTCTATATTTCTAATAATAACAGAAAAATGTCTACTTACTCACCTGCATGCTACTTGATAAAACATTATTCTGACTTCCCTCCTCTATATCCCACGTCTCCTCCTATTAAGTAAGAACAAAAAAAACACAAAATAAGTAAAAGGGAATCATAGAATGTGGTGAAAAAATAAAACGATCAAAGTACCTGAACAAGTTTCTCCAGATTCTCCATCAATGTCTTCTCTTCCAGTTCTACATACACCGTCAAGTGAGGTTCAAAGCAAGATGATATGATTCCACGGAAGTTGAACTGCCAAATCAAATAGTACAGACAATTCTCAGCTGCTATATTTATCTGCACTAGCTAAAAGCCAGAAAGAAGTCTAAAACTATAATCTTGATAAGTATTCCCTCATAAAAAGACCAACAAGAATATCCTAGACAAGAATAGCAGGGTTAAAATAGAAAATTCAGGGTAAAGACCCACCCTAGATTAATCTCACTTACATGACATAACACATCAAAGCACTTGAGCATATTTTAGTAAATCTTGTATTATAGAGCTTCCATTGGAAAAGCAAATAGGGATTAATTATCAAAGCGTTGTAACTGGAATGACTAAAACATCATTATGTGGCAGAGACTTCAAATAGGAGTAGGTTGATTAGAACCTATCGGTAATCAATCAAATCAAACTTTTTCTGTAAAAGCCCCCAATAATTTCCATCTTCCAAGGCAATGCAAAATATCATGTAGATGGAGGCATAAAAAAAAAAGGTGAAAACACAATATACAAGCATTCATGCCTGCTGCGGCATGTACATTTGGGGATCTCACATATGTCCCAGCTCTACAGCGTTGCTTATACCATCAATAAATTATATGCATGAACAACCATAAGCAGATAATTTACCCCAGCTCCAGGCACTGACAAATCTTTCTTTCCATCCTTTTCCTGTCAAAGAAAGAACAAGGAACAATGGGTGACAATATATTCTAACCATGTTCTAGATTTTCTTACACAAACTTTACTAAAAATAGTAAGCAATTTATAACGCGTACTTCAGTTCCAGCTCCTTGATGTGCCGCAAGCTTCCTTTCATACTTCTTTCGAATATCTAAGGCACTTTGACTAGTATTTTCGCCCCTGCCTATTTCCTCAATCTCGTTACCTATCTCCATGCTTCGTGCGCCTCCGCCGAATTTCTCAGCCAATTCATCCTCAAATTCTAGAGTTCGTTGTAGCGCCTACAAATAGACTCCAAGCATGGAAAACATTAATGAAAGAAAGAAGCAGGCATAAAGAAATTAAATTGGTCATGAGACAGGATGCAACATGCCAATTACAATGAACATTTCATGTAAAATTGACCATTATAGCAATCATTTTAAACAAAACTGATGGAGAAAAACCTTGGTTTCCTAGACACCATGCCCTATCTTGCAAGGACGGTGGTGAGTTGAAAAGGATCTAGACAGATGAGGAGAGAAAGAGCCTGATTTGGGTATGATTTCAATAGAAGAAATAATCAGAAAGTAGTAACGCAGGGTTTTCAGCAACAAAGTTAATGCCTACGTCCCAGATTGTTTGTTCACAATTCCATTTTGGGATGCCTTCAAATATTTTCCACTTTGAACCACAACTTTAATAACTTTCCTGACTCTTTACTTTATTTGGAAATCAAATTAAGGAGGATAATTTTGAAAATTACTAACTTTTTTTTTCTAAGTAAAATTATCAGCTTCTTGTTTCAAAGTAAATGTGCCCAATGATATTCTTTTAAAATGTTGGATTTTCTAAGGTGGAGAAACGATTTGGAATGGACGGATAAAATTTTAGCAAAAAGTGAAGAAAGTATAAGTTTTGAAGATCAAGAAATTAAAAAATGATGAACAAAGGTCAATTTGGGGGGAGGGGATACTCAGAAGTTTGTGAATCTTTAAACATCAAATTCAATTCATTTGTAACACCGCCAAGCAAAAGTTAAAAGCTTTTATGGTAAAGATTGCTTCTTAGAGAAGTACTCAAAAGTTACTAGGTTGCAGCAGCTTAATAGCTGCTTGCTTCCTATTAAAGGTATCCATCCCAAATAACTTCAGCAAAAACATACATCCTAAAGCACCTCATAAATCTAAGGTCATGTTTGCTAACCTATTCTTATTTTCAGAGACAAAAGGACACTCTACTTAAAAACATTAAGAAACAACCCAAAACACAAAACGCTTTTCAAATCATTTTTCAAAGCACAAAGTTTTTTAGAAAATTTTTCACAGCTTCTTGTAGGAATATTTCGACAAAAAGGGTGCTTAACTTTTACATGTGTGAGGGCTAACTTACTCTTTTAAAAAAATATAAAACTAAAAAGAAAAAAGACTGATGATGTGGCCATCCTCAACGGAGGAGGGGTGGCCGCAGATGGAGGGTAGCCACACATACACTCTTTTTTTAATTTTTTTATTCCTTTATAAGTAATAAGAAGTCAGCTATACATATATTTGTGTTTTCTTAAAATAAGCAAATGTGACCCACAAAAAACATTTTCTCAAATGTGGAGCCCACCAAAAAACACCTCACCTTTATATCACATCAAAACACTTTTTCAAACCAAAAACACTTACCCGAATACACTAACAAACATAGCCAAAATATTTTCTTCACTAGCAGTCTAAACCAAGCAGTTGAGCATCTGAGCTAGTTGCCAATAGACTCATCTTTGCCAGTCAATGTGATTGGTTGATCTAGTTGAAACTATGGATGGGCTGTTGAAAATTGATATGGTTCATTGCACAAGAGTCCATCTATAATGACTTTCTTGTATATTTCTCTTTTCCTGCTTAAGCGATCTTTTGTATATTTTCTGTGTGCTAGGGCTACGCTTTTGCGCTTTTTATATTTTTTCTTATTTATAAAAAAAAAAAAAACAAGAGTCCATTTGTAATCTTTCTTGAGTTTTAAGAAAGAGTTTTTCCTTCCAAAAGGGGAACTTTCCTCTCTCCAACCCAGCTTATGAATATTACATCAAAAGCTTCTAAACCAAAAGATGCCTCAAGCAGCCCACATCAAGGGAAATAAAAGAGTTCTTGGCAATACAGAACTTTCTGATGTGCATTAGAGTGGTCTGGACCAAGTTAGTTGAAATATCACTTCTACTAAGTAAAACAAACTCATCGATTTGAACCGAACTAAAGATGATACAACCCTACACCATATAATTTTAGTGCCTGTTTGGTTTGGATTTTTAAAGTGGATTAAACCTAAAAGATCGATTAAGTACTTTTATTTTTCTTTTAGCACAAGATGTGTTCGGTTAGTCTAAGGACATTACAAGATTAAAATCATTTAAATTGAAAAGTCAATAAACTCCCATTCAGGTGGATTAATTGATTATTCAATAAATCAAAAACACCTTGAAAAATTCAAACCACAAAGGCTGTCATACTATGATGACTTAGGTACATGATTAAAATTTGGATAAAGACAAGCTCACCAACAATAAAGCCCCAACATCTGGTTTTTCCTTTAGATTATCCAGGATCTCCTCAAGCTGTTTCCTGGAAACAAAAGATCACATATCACAATCTCAGGTTCTACAAAATATAATCCAATAGTAGAATTCTTATCTGACAGTCAAATACCAAGAGGGGGTTTAATATCTTAGTAGCGTGAAAGTAAAGGATTAAATCTTATCTTCACCCTTTCTCTACTTTTCCCAGAATGTCAAAGAAACTAAATTTGAAGAAAAAAGAAATTAAAAAGGAACAATGAAATCCAGAAAGACGCAGACTGCATTATAATGAAAAAAAATAAAAAATAAAAAAGCTCATAAGTAATGACTTATAGCACAGATTACATTTAGGCCTTGTTTCTTTAATATGTTTTGGGGAGTGTTATTTGTTTTTGACTTAAAAAAATGTTCTGATGTAACATAAATGTGTTTTTATGTTCTTAGAATGTTGGGCCCATTTGGTAAAATTTTAAAAAGTGTTTTGGGTTTTTGAAAAAGGTAAAAGTTGAGAATTGATTTGGTGGGGCCACATTTGAGAAAAGTTGAAAATTGGTTTGGTAAAATTTTGGAGTGTTTTGTAAAAATTAAAAATTGAGAAATATTATTATAAAATGAAAAAATATTTAAAAAGTGTTGCACCATGGTGACTATGCCACCACTGTGGGGGTGATCAAGCAGCCCTGGCAGTGGCAGCCAGGCCACCTGATTGGGCTGGCGGCCACCATAGAGCCACCACAAGGTGGTCGCCACATGACACATGTTTTGTGTTTTATTTGTTTGAGAAATGTTTTGGGTTTTAAGAAGAGTTTTGTAGTTTGTTTTGAAAAGTGTGTTAGTGGAGGAGACTGCATTTGAAAATTCGTTTGGGAAACCCGTTTTGAGAATAGTTTTCAGCATTTGAGAAGTAAAAAGAGCTCTAGATAAGTTTACCAAACAGGCCCTTTGTGTTTGGGTTGTCTGTTAATATTTTTATTTTGAGAAGAGAAAACAAAAGACATAAAACAAAAATTTTAACAAAAGGAACCTTAGTTTTCTTCATACCAATATGTCAAAAGACTCAAAACTCCAGAATAAGAGGTGACAACACCCATGTTGGTGTCTGAACATCAATTTTCCTTGGGTTGGTATTTTAAAATGCTCTCTTCCAAATGTTAAACAAAAATTGCTAACAAACTTGAAAAGGTTGTGGCTTCTATACTAAAATGGTGAAATTATCAAAGACATATAGCCATCCAAGAAGCACACAACTCATGTTTGTTTAACAAGGATCAAGATTTGATGTCAAAGACAAGTTATCAAAAATTTGTTTATCAAAGCATACCTTGTTTTCTTACAGAACTGGATGCAGAGGCGATAAGGAACATGCCACGAAGGAGGAAAGATCTTCCAGATTTCTTCATTTGTTCTTATTCGACGCTTGATCCATGCATATCTCCTTTCAGTTTTATCCAACTTAGCCAGTTCTAATGATATGGCATAAAAAAACGTTCATAGTGAAGGACATGAGAAGTGATCTTCTTTATAAGGAAAGCATAATCATAACAAAGTAGGAAGTTAGACATACCAGCTCCTTCAAAAATTTGTTCATACGAAGTAAGCTCCCGGCTGCAAAAATTGTTTACCAACTCTTCCCTCACAGATGGCTCCAAAGCATCAACAACCAAGCAGGCATTAGATAACTGCTGTAGTAAATTAGTTTCTTCTGTCTCTTTTCCAGTACCTAAGCTGAGATTAGAACAGGGAAACAAAGAAAGAAAGACTTAAAAAAGTACAGAGCATATTTATAAGAATAAAAACTGATATTTAGTTTAGAGGTATAAGAAGAAGCTGATTTCAAGAAACCACTTCAGAGAAAAAAAAAATTGTGAAACTAGAATTAGTTGTCGATATCAATATGAAACTTCCATAACTTCCACAGAAATTCTACTTCAGATGTGCATGGAGTTGATGATCCATTAGTAATGCTTTCTTTATCAGCAACTTATATGGAATATGAATTGCAGAAGTGCCAAACAATAGATAATACTCTCTGTCTTAGCCTTTTTAAATACAGGTCTTTCTCTATCAGCAACTTATATGGAATATGAATTTCAGAAGTGCCAAACAATAGATAATACTCTCTGTCTTAGCCTTTTTAAATACAGGTCTAAAAGAACGAAACAAACTTTAAGAGGGAAAATCAGAGGTTTACAAAACATTAGAAAATCCTAAACAACGCATGAAAGAAGAAGCTTTGGCGAGCTAATCTCAATGTTATCTGTAAAAAAAAGGCAGGTCTCAGTTTCTCAAATGCATATTTAGTCATCCACAAAGTCCAGTGCCCGTCTTTTGAAAAGTAGATGAAGAATATTACAAAATGAAGAGGAATCTGAAGACCAAAAAAACATTAAATTGACGGCTGACTGTCACAAGTCTTAGGTAGAAACATATTAAGACAGCAAATTGGTAACCAGAAAAACAAAGAAGTTAATTTGAAAATATCAAGAGAGAAATGAAATAAATAAGAGCATTAGCATTTTAGTGATAAATATGGCAAGAACCTTAGTGACAACTTACCTGGAGAAATCAGAAAACACATGCGACTTGAGAATTTGTTTGATATTCTTAAACTTCTCCCTGAGTTCTGTGATCTTTGGAATATCCCTATAGGCTTCAAAGTGACTACATAATTGGTTCACAGCCTGAAATACATCACGAAAAAAATATATAAAAAAACGCAACTTCATATGAATAATACTAATGTATTCAGAAATGCAAAAGATATCGCTTTTATCACAAACAAAGATCATGTAGTCTTTAACCCTTTCAACTAGACCACTTCTATTGGCTGCCACAAACTACGCTCGACACCATTAAATTAAACCCCATAAAACATTTATTGCCATGAATAGAATTCCTATTGTACCAACCGTGATCCATTCCTAATCCTTTACCACAAAAAAACAAACCACTTATTCCTAATTCGATGCTAAGATTCATATATCCTGAGACAAATCAGGAGAAAAGAAATCTGTCCTGCATCATATAGGCTGTTACAGATTGATGACAAAACCAAAAGATCGCTAAGCATAAATAAAAGAAATCTAAAAGTGTTGGCATTCAAGAGCGGCAAAAGACTAGTGCCATTAGAGAGTAAAAATCAAGCTACAATAAACCAGGGAAAAAGAGAAATTAAAAAAAGAAAAAAGAAAAAAAGGGGCCAAAGAGAAGTATAAAAGGCAAGGCAACACTTACTACAGGAGTGACTACATATGATCTACTAACAGATACGGTACCTCTAGCTGTGCAGCTGCCTCCTTATATTGTCGTTTTGAAGCCATAATTTGAAGCTGCTCAACAGCAGAGACTGTCATAGCATAGAAAATGGTGTTAAAGTAAGAATTTACATATGAAGCTCACCATCTTAAGTACCCCAAATCCGTGATAATTAGTTTAGCTGATTGTATGTACATTAAAATGTTAGATTTCAATGCTAATTTATATATATATATTTTTGATAAGTAAGTAGAAATTTTATAAAAAGCGTGAGACGCCCCTAAGTACACTAGAAGTATACAAGAGGAAACCTAAACAGAAAAACATGAAAAAACAAAAAAAAAAAACCAAAAAAAAAAACCCCAAGCCCCCACAACAACAAAAATCCCCTAAACCCGCAAACACGACCTATTTTTAACCCGATTGGACCCAATACTTCCAACATCAAAGTTGAGGGAACATTATAAATTTTTTCGCTCCCTCCAACCCTTTGATTTTAAAACAGAGCCCCCTTCATCCGCAAACACGCCCTACCGCTTATGACCCTCATCGATGTCACTCAACAGATCGAGGAAGCTTTTCTCATCTCCCCCACACGAGATTCCCAAAAATGGAGCGATCGCCAACGCATCAACCACAGCCTCAGGGTATCCATTAGCCCCCAAGACCCCATCCTCAACCTCAACCCCAACCCCCGAGATGTTCCACGGCAGTTCGAAGACTTCCCCAAGCACTTTACTCCTCTAAGAAGATTTCCCAGCCTTCGATAAGCACAGGCTCGGGAGACCAACATGAAACCCCGCCACAGGGGAGAGGCATGAGAAAGCCCCGCCGGATCATACCCTTCGCCGGAGAAGAATGAACCAAAGACGTACCGGCCTCAACTGAAGGAGCCAAGAGACCGCCCACCTCCTTGGAGCCCGTAAAACCACTAGACTCAAAAGCCAAGAACAACCCAGAAGACCCACTAGAAACCGAGCCCTGATCACCCACCAGCGGCACAGCACCAGGGGCGATGCTTATCAGGTCACCCGCAAACTGACCCATATCCATCTTCGAAGTCCTCTTGACCTTGTGCTTATGGTTGTAGAAGTGCAAAAGCTTGGTCGGCTTCCGGGGAGAACCAGCCGCCGGAAGGTTCCTCACTGACGACACTGACGGAGAAAGGTTCTTCACAGAAATACCTACGTCAGCGAGGGAGACAGACCCCTCGTGCTTGACGAAATCATTCCTCACTGTCGGCGCTGTCGCCTCCGAAGGAGCAAAAGGACACCCCCCCAAAACCGGGTCCGCTCCAGAAACCGTCGGCAACCCAAGACCCACATCGAATAATTGCGCGATCTCGAACCGGTCGCTGGAGACGACATCAAAGTCGACCTGTCAAGAGGCTGAGTCGACGTTGCCTTCAGCGACTTCCTCCTCCGAGCTGATAGATGATGACCTCCACGAACCGCATCGGCGCCCTTGCTCGGATCCAGGATATCCTTCAAAGGCCTCATAAATCGTGACTTAAAGGGCTTAAAGGTCTTAAAAGGCTTAGGCATTTTAAAACCTGATGGACCCAAAATGGGCTTCAAGCCCAAACCCAATGCCAAACGCCCAAACGCCCGACCCAAATCACTGAAGAAAAGATCCACCACCGCCAGCCAGCCGACAGAATCGCGCACCGAGCCACGCGCGCCGCAATCTCGAGCTATAGGCCTGTCTTCAGCGCAGGAATCGAAGACTATCGTCTCCAATTCAAAACAATTGATTGCCGACCTCAGCTCCGACTGCTTCTCCGACGTCCTCGAAGGAAAAAAATCCAAATCACTCGATGAAATAGTAGAAGCCAACTGTTTCTCCGACAAAGCCATAGAAGGAACCACCGAGCGAACCACCTCTGCGAACGACGGAGCAACGCCATCGCCAAAACGCCTCACCGCACCCTTCCCGCCAACAGAACCGCCAATCGAACCACCAATGTCTGACGACTGAGACCCATACAACGCTTCAAGAAAGACCTGCGCTTTGCTCAGCTCCCCAGAGACCCGGCTCCATCCCCGCCCTCCACGGCCCTCAGGAAACATGACCAACCCTCTCCGGCCTCCCTCAGCATAAACCGCCACTTCCAAGAACCGCTCAGCCTTATTCCCTCCTCTCCGAAGAATAATCGCCTTCGACTCTTCCCTGAAAGATTTGACAAACTCCTCATCCCCTGGGTCCTTAATCACCTCTTCCTCCTTCGAGATCAACCAAGCGACGCTCAAAGATCCCAAACAAATAGTCCCAGAAAAACCTTTCCTTCTTTCCTCCACCCGCAGCTCCAATTTCCTTTCCACTGTCGAAAAGACAAAGGTTTTGGCCTCGACGAAGAAGCGGCTCTCCAACCCCATTCACAGAACTACGGCTCCCGGCCGGCCACCCACATGGCTATCTCTGCGACCCACTCACATCGTGAATACCTAAGCGCTTCTTCCAACTGCGCTGGCCAAAACACTGCCTAGGAACACACCAGCTGGAGTAAACCTTGAGCCCAGAGCCTATCGAACTCAGCTACACCATCCCAAGAAATCAATCTAGTGAAACACGCCTGCACGCGCCACCACTGAGAGAGGGAGAGAGAGTGTCTCTCAAAGAGAGAAGAGAGAAGAGAGAAAAATGATAAAACCAGGGAGATAAAAGTGGCTCTAGATGCTCTTTTATATATATATATATATATTATTTTTTTTTTTGATCAAGTAATAGTAACGTATCGTATAAATAAAGCGCAGAGGGGCGCAACCCTAGTACACAGGAAGTATACAAAGAGAATCCCCTAATTTAAAGAAAAAGAATGACAGAATGTCAAAAAATCTACAAAACTAGCAAAAAGAAAACTGTGTTGGGCAACCATCCAACTGTATAAAGTGTGAAGCACAAACTTGCGCAGCTCTGCCTCCGATAGCTCAATATCTTCAAAGGTCCGGGCATTCCTCTCCCGCCACAAACACCACCAAAGGCATAAAGGAACCAATTTCCAAACTTCCCTCACCGGGCCATACCCAACCTGACCCTCCCAACTATTCAAAACGTCAATCACCCGTCTAGGCATGACCCAAACAACTCCAAACAACTTATAAATAGAAACCCAAAGGTCACGCGCAACTTCACAATGCAACAATAAATGGTCAATAGATTCCCCACTCTTCTTGCACAAACAGCACCACTCCACCACCACAACATTTTGCTTACGCAAATTGTCCATCGTCAAAATTTTTCCAAGCGCTGTTGTCCACACAAAAAATGCCACCCGTGCAGGAGCTTTAACTCGCCAAATACTCTTCCATGGAAAAGACAAACATTCCCGAGTAATAAGCCTTGTATAAAAAGACTTAACCTCAAAAATACCTTTTTTGGAAAGGCTCCAAATCATCCTATCATCCACTCCCTGCCTAAGAGTGAGAGAGTACAACTGCACAAAAAAAGATAAGACCATCTTCATCTCCTAATCCTGAATTGGTCTTGTAAAAATAACATCCCACTGCAGTCTCCCATCCTGATACTGCATATGGTCCGCGACCCACGCATCTGGTTGTTGAGCAATACTGAAAAGAGTAGGATAAGAAATCTTCAATAGCTTGTCCCCACACCACAAATCATGCCAAAAGCTAACTTTAGACCCAAAGCCCACATCAAAACGGGATAGAGATAAGAACTCATCCTAACCCCTCCTGATATGCTTCCAAACACCCACTCCATGTGACCCACCAACCTCCGCAGAACACCACCCACCCCGTGAACTATTATACTTAGCATCAACCACCAATCTCCACAAAGCATCCCTCTCTATAGTATAACGCCACAGCCATTTCCCCAAAAGAGCTCGATTGAATTGTAACAAATTTCTAACACCCAACCACCTGATTTTAATGGACTACAAATTGTCTTCCCAATTCACTAAATGAAATTTGAACTCATCCCCAATACCACCCCATAAAAATTCCCTTTGAAGTCGTTCCAGCCTGTTAGCCACGCCCACTGGGATAGGGAAAAGAGACATATAATATGTAGGCAAATTGGAAAGAGTACTCTTTATCAATGTCAACCTACCACCCTTGAGAGATAAATTTTCTTCCAACCAGCCAAACGCCGTTCCATTGTTTCAATAACGCCATTCCAGATAGATGTGGCTTTAAAGGAAGCACCCAACGGCAAACCCAAATATTTCATTGGCAGCGAAGAAATTCTACATCCAAGAAGACTGGCCAGAATTGTATCGGAGAGTCGGAAGGGAGGTATTTCCGACTTCCGAACCGAAGGAGAGTCGAAAGGGAGGTATAACCCTGACACCGACAGCTTCGGTCGGTAGTCAGTTGGGTAGGTCAATCAGGCTGAAAGAGATTTAGAACTTCAAGCTACAGCCGATTTGTGAGAGAAACAACAAACTTCAGCAAGCAAAAAGAGCTTTAGAACAAAAAAAAAAATCAACAAAAAGAAAGGAGAGCAAACAAGCACAGATTTGTCAATCTGTGTTGATTTCACATTCTAAATCAAGCACAGATCGACATATCTGTATTGAACTCTAAAATCGTATGAGGTTTAACTAAAACTCCAAAGAGACAAAGTGAGAAAATGAGAGGAACTGATGTGTACAGGTTTGAACAGAGGGAAACGGTGAGAAAATATACCGATAGTGGCAGTGGAAAAGGGGGAGCAGAGCAGCACGGTGGCAGAGGCTGTGACGGTGATACAAAGTTGAGGAGGGCTTTTTTGGTTTGGGAAGTGATGCCTGAGGGCGGCCATGGCCCTAGGGTTAGAAGACAAATTGAAAACTAAAAGTATTTATATATGCCAAGAGGGGTCGGGTCAGGTTCGGTTGGTTTGCCAGCCCTTTAAAACCGAATGCCCACCCGACCCTATTTCAGAACTCAAATTTTTACCAAAACATACAGGATTTGGTCGGTTTCAGTCGGGTTCAGTACGCCAGTCGAGTGAACAGGTATTTTGAACACCGCCATATATATTCACACACCTAAATATGTGTGTTTGTGTTGTGTGTGGAAAACACACCTAAAATTGTAGATCATGCAAGGTGGGAATAAGTAAAGCAAAAGTTGGCAGCGGGTATCATAAATGTAGCAGGGCAATATTCAGGCAGTCAAAACTCTATTAAGCATTCAGGCAGCAAGCTCTCTATAAAATTATATAATGTAAAGCTTTCAAACTGGCGTCTGGCCTATCCTTTCACTGCTTTTCAAGTTCTATCATAGAGTTTACAATTTTTAATTCAAACACATCAAGCAGTATGAGATCTATAATTTAAACAAACTGGAACCTTTCAAGCAAAGTAGTTGAAACCAATTTAGAGGTCTAAGTGGAAATGCCACAGATTCATGAGGTTAAAGGGTCACAAAAGTAAACCATTTGGACCAACAGGGAATTCTTGAAAAAGAAGAAAAAAAAGTTATATATATATATATTCTCAATGAATTCAAAATACATAAATAATGACCACTTAGGATGGCAGTAAAATGAATTACTCTGGTAACCTGCCAGTCCTGCCATGCTCTACCCATTCAGGGACTGGAATGAGAATTCTTGAAAGAGCTGTCTTTTGTCTAGATTTTATTTTTAAATTGACAATTGAGTTGCTATATAAGATTTATTTATTTTTATTTTTTTATGAATAAGCAACTTTTACAAACAACCAAACTCATTACAATCTATGAACCCAGCAAACCTGGGCCAACAAGGCTAACAACCAAAACAAATCCAAACACCAACCCCACCCTCGAAAGCAAACACCTCAAATTAAACTAAACAACTACACCAGAAAACTACTATTTAACCCCCCAACTACTACACAAGCCTTCATTCCCTACTGCTTTCTTGAATTTGCCTTTGCCCAAAATGCGAGACCCCACCTCCCATTTTATTTGCTGCAAAACCTGCTCTTCAGACTTAGGATGGGAGCCATGTTTTAGCTCATTTCACATATAAGATTGTTTTTTTTTATAAGTGAAGATATCATTAAAAGCGTAAGGCGCCCTTAAGTACACCGGGAGTAAGTTCACCGGAAGTATATAAAAAGAACACAAAAAAAAAAAAACAAATAAAACCCAACCAAAACCAGCTACAAACCCCCAAAAGAACCATCTGCAAACCACCGGCAAAAGACCCAACGCTACATCACTCAAACAAAACCACCCTCTTGCCTTTACCCCGGCTAGATCTGTCGCCTCTACCATCAAAATTAATAGAGCACTCCAGATTTTTAAGCTCCCTCCTACCTTTTGGTTTAGAGGGAGAAGCCAGGATCTCATGCCGCTGTTCCTTATCAAGAATAGACAAAAAATCCAAGAGCTTGCTCTCATTACCCTCTTGCCTTTACCACATATAAGATTGTTGTCAAGTGAAGAAGACAATATTTTATCTGAAGTGTTTAAGATCGTAAACAAGCGTATTCAATTTTGATATCCTAGTACAAAATTAGTTTCATGTCAAATTGTAAGCAGTTGCTTTTAACTTTTCTGCCTAACAATAAATGTTTTTAAAAAAACTTTATTGATAGACATATTGATCTTTTCCATTTTAAAGGATATTTCTCTATCTTATTCAAGTCCAAAACAAAAACCCAATCCGTAATTGAACAATAAATGAGAATGCTTGAAAAAGGAGCTGTTTTTTTACTTATCAAAAAAAAAAAAATCACAAGTTGCTGCATAAGATTGTCGTTAAGTGAGGGAGATAATATTTATTTGAAGTGCTAAAGATCATAACCAGGCATCTTCAAATTTGATATCCTACCACAAAATTAGTAGCATATCAAACGGTAAGCAACTTTTTAAACTTTTCTTCCTAACAATAGATTTTTTCTTTCAGTTTTTGATTGATAGAGATTTTAATCTATTCCATTTTAAAGAATCTTATATATCTCATTCAAGTCCAAAAAAAAAGTCCAATCCGTAGTCTTTCAATCTGACAACCTTAATGAGGAAAAATTGTAAAATCCCTCAAGAAAACTCCTACAAACATAGAAGGAGAGCAGAGACAAACCTAGCATGGTAAGACGATGAAGAGCTGTAATTGTAGTTGTTACATGCTTCTTTGCAAAGTCCAACTTTTTAATGTCGCGGCATATTTCCTGAACCATCATTTCACTTTGCTCAGCTTTGCTTTTTATTTCTCGGATCTTATACATGAGTTCCTGCTTGACAAGAAATAAAACAAATATCCAGAAAATGAAAACATAGACAACCCTAAACAAAGACAAGAAATGCCAAATACAGCATTAAGATGCTTAATCATGTGAGTAAAGCAATATGCTTAAGGTGGACAAACTAAATCCGAGTAACCAATTTCGATGATAATATGAATAGATGTTTAAAACATCAGACCTCCACAGCACACGTAGCAGCAGCAAGATCCTCCTTGGCTTTGGTTCCTGAATTACTCTGAAGTCACAGAAGCTGAGCTATCAAAAAACTAAAGATATACTATTGAAAATTGAGAAGAAGACATCATAAGAATTGCCAAAGATCATGACCTGTTGACGAACAGCTGCTAATATTCCAGCATCCACGCGACGAATCTCACTGTGTATCTTTTGCATGAGTGGCTCGACACCAGATAAAGATGCCTCTGAATATTCACCACATTTCATAATGTCAACACGATAATAAGCATCGAATAAGAACACATAATAAGTAGAAAGGACGTAATGAAGTTCAGGAATGCAATGAGACCAAAAAACAAGAATACTTGAGATATGCAAACTTAATTAGTAACAATGATCAACTCCTATAGAGTTGGTAGTTGCAGGATGATTCCTGGGCCTAGATCGTTTTTTGAGAATCACACTTACATTTGCATTCAGTAAATTTCTAATTTTGGAGATTTCTTTCTCAGATTCATATGGAGGTCAGTTACTAAGTGTCCCTTTGGTTAAGTGGTTTCAAAATGTGTACTTTAAAAAATAGCAATTTCAAAACATAGTTTATAAAATTCGATTTGCAGTTAAGAAAATCACAGTTGACCTTTCAAACTTCAAAATTGTGCATTTTTTAAAACACACTCCCGAATAGAACACTTTTCGCGATTTCTTTTTAAAACACACTTTTAACCTAAGAAACGCACCCTAATTATATGTATGCAACTGATCTGTGTATAAGTAGCTCGCACATTTGGACTAGCCTATGTTACATTCTGCAATCTGAATACATCCTCTTGACTGATACGCACTAGCATATATGCATAACATAACTCGAGGAACAAAATTAACAGAAAGATAATGAATGAAAGAGCAAACCTGTAGGGAACATCTGGTTGATATACTCCAAAGCGCTTGACTTGTCCATCTTTGATGATGAAAAGAATTGAGAATAACTGCTACTCTATTTCCTAAACGGTGATTTAAACGAGAACAAAAAAGAGAGCCGCCTACGGCCTACTTAAAGAGCACGGAAACGTTTTAGCCAAAAGAACTTCTTGCGCAATTCCTGCGTGTCTGTTTTTATGTCCACAATTTGTTTCTTGATTCTCATTTCAAATTGTTCTCTGGACTTTTTATCAATATGGGGTGACCGTAACACAGTGTATAACACTCGTTTTTCAGGCAATCCAATCTTCCGCCCCAAAAACTGCTTTCCAAAAGATAATGGGCGACCAAAAGATCTAATCACTAAGCGTATCTTGGCGGTCGTCATCAAATGAAAGCAGAATGTTTTTGAAGACAGGATATACCATGGAAATAAGAAAATTTTTGAAAAACTTGATCAATTAGCACAATTCAAAACGCTCACATCAGGAACATCTCTGCACTTGCCCGTGCATTAACAAGACATGACAGCACCTTCAATAGCCATTATCAGTAATGGCCCTCATCGAACAAGGCACCGAAGATCCAGCCGGAGATTCAGGAGGAGTGTTGTGCCGTAAGTAGTTTGTGTGAAGAGCTGAAGAGTTGGGTGTGTAGTGGAGCGTTGATTACAGAAGAGATGGGAAAAAGAAGGAAGATTGAAGAAGGTTGAAGCGGCTAGGGTTTCTGTAGAAGGGGGGAGAAGTGAATGAAGGATGGGGGCGATGGGTTGGTTGTCTGTCCGAGGTATAGCTGGTCAGATCTGAAGGACAGAAGGAGTTTAAGTCGAGAAATGGGAATTACAAAAAAAAAAAAAAAAAAAAAAAAAGTCGAGAGATGGGCACGATCTATATTTTGTTACGTCGCATCTAAAGAAAACGACGTACATGAGTTTATATATTAACTGTTGTACTGAATCTACTGATAAATTAACTTTTTTATTAACAAAGATTTCTGAAAAAAATAAAAATTAACTTTTATTATCGCATCATTTTAGTCTTCTATCAGTCTTCTAAATAATTTTTTTCTATAAATAATATCATCTCCCAACGTACTATTAAATTTACTAAATTTTTAATATGAAATCTAATATGACAAAGGATTCCCACTAAAGGTGAATAGAAAGTTTACCATTCTCAATTCTCAATATTTTCCTCAAGATGGTTGTTAGGTCTTAAAAATTAGTCATATTCATGTGACAAAACTAGGGTGATTGTATCTTTTTATATCACATTATTTTTAAGGTTTTTGGTGTCTTCAATCATGAAGTTATAAGGAGGGTGTCACCTGATGGAAGTGGTATGTTAAAGCTTATAAACCTACTGCATAGTTATGTAATGTAACTGTTATAACGAAGTTGATCTAAGAAGCATTGTGCTTACTTATGAAATTCTGTCATGAAACCATCATAACGAAGTTTATCTGATAAGGTCTTGTGTTCACTATAAGGTTTCGTTGTGAAGCCATCATAACCTAAATGAGGTTTTTGAACCTATTGTGAAGTTCCATCAAGAAGATGTCATGATGGATTTGTTCTTAAGAAAAGTTTCTGGTTATTTTCGTTATGTTGATGTCTGTTTTGAAAAAATGGCTTGGAAGACTTTTGTCATGACAACGTCTACAACATTATGTTGTTGAACTCTTAGAGGTGGATTGTACTCATTATGTCATGATGGGAAGGAAAAAAATTTAGCTACTTAAAACAAAATTCTTCTACCATTTTTCACAACTCTTCTTCTAGTCCTCAAGAGTGAAGCACATTCATTACTTGGGCGAAGAAGTTATTAGCCTTCTCTAACCATAGATACTATTAGAAAAAAAAAAAAAAAAAAAAACCATAGATACTCTCTAGATGTTGCTTCTTCTTCATCATTGATGCCCCCAAATGATGTACTTTAGTAAAGCTTTAACATTTACCACTTGGGAAGTTGTTATTCTAAATCACAATCTCAAACAACTTTCATCAACCAAGAAATTTACTGAAAGAGTTGGTAAGAAAATGCACCAGTAAAAGATTGGCGAGCTAGGAGACAACTAAAAAGCTTATTGATATTAAGAGTCAATAACATTATTAAGATTGTAAGCATTTCTCGTGTTTATAATCTATATCATTTATAGTAGTGATTTTCTAGGTAATGGCTGCATTGGAGTAGTGTTACCTTTGATGTGTTCAAAGGGTCCACTTTGTAAACAAAATATGTGTTGTAAATGTGCTGATTTTGTTTATACTTGTGATGGATTAATATCTTTTATACATATTTGTTGCTTGCTTTGTAGTTTTTGGGGGTTGAACTCAATTATCTAGTTATGTCAATTAATATCAGAGTGGGTTAACTCATTTTTAACTCGCGTCTTGAATTTGTTCTTTGACCACTGTTGTCATGGAACTAACTTCTTCCATTACAGGTCCACCTCCTGTATTCGATGGAAGTGATTATGCACATTAGAAGGTTCGAACAATAACTCATTTGAAGGACTTCAATGATGGTGTGGGGATTATGGTTGAAAAGGGTTTTGTTAAATGGTGAATATAAGACGTGTAACAAGATTTTCTAAGCATTATGGGTTTTGAATGTTTTTAAGTTTTTTTTTTTTTTTAAAAAATAATATTTATTAAAAATATGATACACATCTCAGTTCTTGATTGGTTTGATGTGAATATCATTAAAAAAATGGACGAAACCGGGACAAAAAGTGCAAGCCAGTATTTAAATTTATTAAATATAATAGGTACCACTTGTCATACTTGTTGAAACCGAAATAACCATTCGATTTAAGGCCCTTATCACTAGTACCAAAAATGCATGTTATAATTGAACTAATAGGATAAAATAAACCTATTCATAATAGGTCCTCAGCGGAGTACCACTCCGATTATAATTTACCATTCCTACTAACGAAAAAAAGCAGTGGAGCTTATTTCCTATCCAATTACAAGGAAGCAAACATCAATATATGAAAGTTCAATGAAATTGCACAAGTCTTAACACTTGGGCTGCCTTTTTCAAATTTGTTATGCTATGGTATTGACATAATTTTTCAAGAATGTCTAGAAGATGAAAGAATATAAAGCCATTATTACTCTCCAGTATGTTAAAAATTTAAACGTTCGACAGTACAATAATAACAAAAAATTTCATATGTGCTTATAATAAATATTTTCCAGACAAAATACACAAAACATTCCTTTTCCTATCCCACCAATCCATGTAAGACTATTTTCCAAGATATCGAAGAGCTTCCATTAAACATGCGAACATAAGTTAGAGATTTTCCAAGAGATAAAGAACACAGAACTTTGAAATCAGACACTCCCCCACCAAGGCTGTTTGAGACAAATTATCCGACTAGGCCCCCTAGGTGAATACCATAACAGTTTAGTGCTTTTTTTTTTTTTTACCATACTACAAAACAGATGGTCAAATGGGGAAGTTTTGTTTCCCTCTGTTGGACCTATACCAGAGAGCTATAGGAATCAAGACATTGCACTAGTAATATCAAAAGCGTTCATAGAGATTCTGAAGGTCTTCAATCAACTGATTTATACAAATTGTTGAAATCTTGGGTGAAAAAAAACACCCTAAAACCTCAAACTGATTTATCGTCATAGTGTGAGTTCAAACTTCATATAACTTTAATTCATTTGCTCCGCACAGAGAGAGAGAGAGAGAGAGAGAGAAGAATGGCATGTACAAGAATTCGTAGACTATTCACTATGAATAAAAAATAAATACAAATGGGAATTTTCCATAAAAGAAGGTAACAGGTCTATACAATTGACCGCATCGTTTCTCTGATCCACACAAAGTTATTGAAATTGCACTACTAAGTCAGCTTTCGCCACAGAGATCCCTTGGAGGCTGATAAGCACTTCACTTTTGTAAAAACAAAACCTGCCTTTGGGGGGTTCCCATCGACTAGAGAATTCTCGTAAATCTCTTTGCACTCTAGTACAACCTGTTTGGCAAAGATAATGGACAATATTCAAACCAGCGCAATGACAGAACTCAAAGCCTCTTTCGCCCAAGCAATATTGTCTCACAGAAATGAAAAACAAAAGCAAATGACATCAATATTTGTTTCTTGTTTTTTCAAAAACAAGAAACAAAATTCTGGATCAAGTCACTCTGTCAAATCTTCAATTATAGAACTTTGGGGGCACTTTACATCCAAAACTAATGCAGGACGAAATCTTCCGCCAAAGTTTATACCCATATAAATGTGTCAACTAGGTCCTTGTAAAATATATAAAGCAGCTACACATTTCATGAGTGAGTTAATTCCATGATTAAATAAAACCCATTCTGATAAATCACTGTCCAGTGATTGGGATCCCATCATAATACACCCCAAGAAAATTTGAGCCTTCTCGTATATTAGTGTCCAACAATGTAGATTTGATTGATATTGAGGAAAAGAATGATAAGGTTTGCACATACCTCCTTGGCATCCTTCCTTGGTATGCCTTCCCGTAGTCCAACAAGCTTCTCAACAACCTCAGGCTGTAACAGGAAAACATCGAGATTTTTTTATACCAGAAAATTAGCTTTAGGGCCAGATTTCTAATACCTTACTTTCCGTAGCAGAAAATTAGCATAAACTTAAGAGAGAGTACTGAACTTCCTGACTTCATATTATGTCTTACTTTCAATTACCTTGGGCTAATGCTCTTATTTGCAGTTGACAGATACGTTAAAATAATAAAAACAGTGAACCAGAAGACTATTCAAGGAGAACCTTATTGTCTATTAATAAAATGGTAGGGAAGAGTATGGAAGAGATGGTAACCAAAAATTTTAATTTTTCAAGTTACAAAATAAACTTCAAAGAAATTTGATTTACTTGGGAGAAACTACACTTACACTTCTCAATCAACAACCCAATTTACAATGACACCCCAATCTTTCAATTTGGTTAATCTACCCTACTAATCCACCATTGGGGTTACAATGTCCATCTTCCGCTAGTAAAAATGACAATAATATCCTCCAAAATACAAAAAATTCCAAAAAAAAAAGAGAGTAAAAAGTTTAGAAAAGTGGCCGTGGGTCACTCAAATAATTTTTTTCCTTTTCTTTTAGGGTATTTTTCATTTTTTGGGCTGAAAGGGAGACATTGCAACCCCAATAGCATATTAGCAGGGTACATTAACCCAATTGAAAGGACATTGCAAATTGTGTGGTAGATTGAGAGGGTTAAGTTAGTTTCCCATTTATTTAAGATGTCATTCTTGAAAGAAAGTGTGTTTCAAAATTTTCAGTACCAAAATTGTGATGGAAAATAAGAGTCTTCATTAATAGAGGAGATTACCGGGCAGTCAGGTTGATGTTCAATAATATTTGTGTAAATGAGGGTGAAGGTATCCAGGCTCTCTGCTGAAGCAAGTTCTCTTAAATCACTCAGTATCCTAACTCTGTTTTCAACTTTCTGCAATCCGAGTCAGGAAAATTAGCACAAAAAGAAGCATTACAAGAAATTGACAGATATATCTAACCAAGAATAAAACAGTTATTATCTTCACGAAACAAATTTACCAAATTTACTTCAACACAAGGAGCTGATTTTTTTTTTTTTTTTTTTTTGGAATCGGGGGGGGGGGGAATTGTCCAAAAAAAAAACAGCCATACAGAACACTTATATATTCCCTAAAAAAGTCCATGAGAACCTCTTCATCTAGCCTCATCCGTTCTATGGTTTCTTCCTTGAAATAATTTCTCTGCAGGCACAAGCATCATTAAGATAATGATGCCATAGAAATAAAAATAACAGGAGAATACATGGTCAAGTTTAACGTGAAATAAAAACCTGTGATAGAAGATGATCAACATAAACAATGACACTTTCCTCCAGGCAAGCTTCAACAAATCTCCTAAACGATCTTTCTTCAATGTACCTTAAATAAAGGAATTAACAACCCAATAATAAGTGTTACAACTGACATACAATACTAACAGAAACATCATGATTCCAAAGTGGAGATAAAGAATCTTCGTATTCTGCAACAACAAATTTTGTTCTAATTAAGCCAGAGTCTCAAAATTGGTGATAATCAAACAAGTCTAAGTCAAATTAATGAATGCTTTTGGGGGAAACTAAAACAAAATGATCAGATTGAAGGAAGACTTAGGCACAAGCATGTGAATTAACAACACATTCCAAAAGTCATGTTCAAGGAACAGATGATTGCTGAAGAATCTCTTGAATTCTAATTAAAATATTTGTTGATATTAAACTGCAGAACACCATGCACCAAGCCAAAAGGCAATTCTGGAACTGACAGTAACCAAAAAGCAAAGGCTTCAGCGAGGACAACATTAACAATGATGACTCAAAAACTACAGGGCTCGTTGGCAACTGAAAGGAATTAGGGTTTTAACAATGCCAGGAAAGAGAGTGAAAATGAGACTGAAGCAAAATCGACAATGAATAGGGCTGGCGCTAAGATCCATTGAAGAAGGGATAGACAAAAAAAGGAGAAGAATCACTCCAAAAAAATCAGGGAGGAATTCTGATAGGATCTAGGCCACAATATTTGATGCTCTAATACACATTGCATGGATATAGACAGATATGTTGGATGACATCAACTAAAAAGGGTTTCCATAGTAAAACAAACTTTCAATTAAAAAGGATAGACTGTGTGGTCTATTCAATGGATACAGACAGACGAGTTGGGAAGAGAGGGAAACAAGAAATATCATAAGATCAACATGGTGCAACACAGACAGTTTTAATAATATGACAAAATAACTTGCAAAAAGTGGTTTAGTGTGATATTGAGGGTTAAGCAATCCTCACTCCTGCTGTGATTCGTAACCTTCTGAAAATGAACATGATTAGGAGACACTTAACATCCTACATTTCATACCCTTTTCGGCGGTCATCATACTAAATTTTGGAATTCATCACATTAAACAATGTGATCAGCCATTAAACATAGCTTTATGCTTTCTCCTTGTTGACCAAAGAAACAAGGTATGTTTGTATAAAGTAGAAAACCCAATCATCTTATTTAATATGCATGTTGGTCCCCCAACAGCTCAAAGAGTTGCCAGTCCCATCTTGATACAAAAGTGATGCCCAAGATTAAAAATGTAGCAAAAAACAAATCAATGTACAATGCCATCCTGATACACGCATAAGCTAGTAGGTGGTTGTAACATAGAAGAAAGGGCCACAGTAAAGGCTGTAAATCCTGTCCATGTCAATAAACTAATTTTGAGTTGAAAACAATGGGCTTGTTTGGTAATGCATTTTAGAGGGTGTTTTTTGCTTTTTGGTTGTGAAGTGGCATAAAGTAAAAAGCATTCGCAAACAAGCCCAATATAGGTACACAATTCTTGTTGTAAATTGTATCTTTGACTTGGACGTTGAACCAACAAAATCCAGTAGTACTGAAATATTAGGACAGTGAAAATATAAGGTTTCCGAGGTCAGAAAAGAAGAGAACTCACATCTTCACATCTGTGAAATAATCACTAAATGTTGCAACCAGGTACTCAGTAACCTGTCCTTCGCACCACTCTGTGGAATATGCAAAAGGAGAAAACCAAACTCAGATGCAAAAAGAGGTGTTTGAAGAAATACTAAGAAGATTGATTGTGTCATTTCCAACTAAAACAATTTCATCATTAACATGTGCTGATAGTTGCAGCAGAATAGCAACAATTGCATGATTCCAAATCCCTAAACCCTAATTGATTAGACTTGGAAGCAAAATGTATCAAGTTGTTCCATGGATCTATTGGGGCCACAACCTCATGAATTTTTATTATTATTATTTTATTTTATAAGTAATCGAGATATCATTAAAAACGTAAGGCACCCTAGGTTACAAGAGAAGCCACCTACAAAAGAACAAGAAAATCAAGATAACTAATCACCAAAAGAGAAACATAAGCAACTGTTTAAAGATATAAAGTATTGAAAAATAGAGACCTAATCTCTTCCAAAGTCTTCTCATGTTCCTCAAAACTCTATCGTTTCTTTCCCTCCATAGACACCACAAAAGGCACGAAGGCACCATCTTTCGCACAACAACACTTCGAGTGTTGTCAGCAGTCCACTAACAAGCCTACAAATTAACTACTCGTCTAGGTATAACCCAGGACAACCCAAATCTATTGAAGAAAACATTCCAAAAGGCACAAGCAATCTCACAATGAAGTAGAAGATGATCTACACTCTCCATTTCTTTTACACATATAACACCAATCAACCACAATGATGAGTCGCTTTCGAAGATTGTCTATGGTAAGGATCTTTCCTAGGGCTGCTAACCAACCAAAAAATGTCACTCTCAACGCAGCCTTAGTCTGCCAAACACTTTTCCAAGGGAAACAAAAACCATCATGGCAACCCATGACACTATAGAAGGATTTAACACTAAACAACTCTCTTGAAAGGGACCCACCACAGCTTTTCCTCCCCTTTCCATCTCATTCTCTCTAAATACAACACCTTTAAGAACGAGGCAGAGGCTTCTACTTCCCAAATTCCCAATCATGAGCCACTCCAGCAAAGCTCATATTTCACTGAATGACACCTCCAAAAAATTTCACGTGAGCCTCAACAGAAGCATTCTTTGAGCAAGCAATGCCGAATAAAACTTGAAAGGGTTCCTTAAGGGTCGTATAACCACACCAAAGATCATGCCAAAATCTAACCTTGGGGTCATCTCCCACCTCAAATCTGGTATGACTACAAAACTTCTCCCAACCCCTCCTAATATTTTTCCACAAACCCACCCCATACGCCCCACCCAATAGGCTCACTAGAACACCACCCTCCCCATGTGCTTCCATATTTAGAGTTCACCACCACTCTCCACCAAGCCTTTCTCTCTAACCCATAGTGCCAAAGCCATTTATGTAAGAGAGCATGATTGAACCTCAATAATTTCCTTATCCCCAATCCTCCCTTAGAGATCGGCCTCAAGAATTGCCAAGTTGTTGAAAGGTAACAAGCATGAATTTCTAAATGGCCTTTTAATTTACTTTTGGACGCTACATAATACTATGAGAACCCCACTTATCACTCAAAATACATGCATCCACTGATCCACACATGGATTGGTTAACTCATAAACAATGACTTGTCCATTTCAAATCTTTACTTCGATGATAGCTTAAGTCCAGGCAGAATTCCTACAGCATACTTTAACTCTTCCCTAGACAAACTCAACTCAACAACTTATTTCCAACATGGGGTCACCACATGGAAACTTTTGTGCCATTCTACACCACTCATAGCAATATCTGCTGTTAGGTCCTCAGCAAGTCCTTTCTCACTGTCTCTGTCCATGTCATTTTCGGCCATGCATTTTGTCCTTCTTATGATGAAGAAACTTCCCTAAATTTAAAGGTGAAAGATAACTCAAAACACGAATCTATAACTGACCATTGATATATAAATATGGGGACAAATAAATGCAATAGTAAATTTTGGACCACCCACTTGAAGCTTGATGTACCAATGCTTGAGGAGACATCAAGCACTTAGGTCTTGGTGAAGACTAAGTATAGTTGAGTTAAGTGCAACACTCCAAAACTACATTCAGATTGATCATAATAGTACACACACAGTCTTATTAAAAAAGTCAAAAAGCACAAAGTGTACACGTGGTATACAAGAGAAGAAACAAAAGCAAAAAACTAAGATCTTATTAAAAATGCCCAAAAAATTTCAAGAAAGACAAAGAACGCGATCTCTTAAATGTCCTCATACAATCTAATAAAGATCTCAGAAAAAGATTATTCAATCTAAATATTGGTTGTTGTGTTCTGTCAAAGGTCTTAACATCCTTCTTCCTCAAAACACTTTACATTAGGCATAGAGGTATAGAATTGCAACTATGATCTCTAATAAAATGAAATTAGTCCCCCGGGATAGGCATACCTCAAGAGATCCAGAACAAAGAGAATACTGAATGACTAATTGATGCATAACAAGAAGAATTTGAGAAGAAAAGTTGAAGAGAGAAAGATAACAAGCAGAAATTAGAAGTAAGAGAGAAAGAGATCAAGCAGAAAAGAGAAGAAGAAGAACCAGAAGAAGCGGGAGAAAGAAGAAAATTCAGGAGGAAGAAGACGACAATTAGTCGATCAAAATATTATTCATCAAAAGTTGCTTACTACAATACAAAATTATGCTTAAATAGACTAGGAATTAAACCCTAACCCTAGTGACACTTGGGCTAATAGCCCACTAAATTAACATAACCCTTAGTCTGAAAAATAAAATAACACAACACTTCAAATTAAAATAACATAACAATAAAATATGACATAATCAAAAGTGCCAAAAGTAAAATCTCCAGCTCTCAAGCCTAGTCGTCCTCCAATGTCAGGGCCCAAACACGTGTAATTATTGCTTGTATTTGGTGTCCCCATCAACTAATGACCTTATTTCCCAGGCAAGTCCACAATGAAAAAGAAGGTGGTTTAGTGTCTCCCCACTCACTTTACATAAGTAACACAATCCAACTATAATCTTTGCACACTTCCTCAAATAATCCACTGTAATTTTTTACCATGCATTGCCATCCCAAATAAAACAGCCGCCTTTGTTGTAGCTTTCGCCATCCAAATGGTGCACAAAGGAAAAGAAACCTCTACGCTTCTTAATGCCAATAGTAAAATTTGACATAAAAATCCTATCCTTCCAACAACATCCATCCCATCCTATTCATCCCCAACCCCATTAACTTGTCCACATAAAGCAAATCAAAGAGTTGTTCAACAAATTCAAGTTCTCAGTCCTATAATGCCCTTGAAAATCTCAGATTCCAATGTAAAACTCATTAGAACAATGTCTAGAGTCGCATCTCACTTGTGTCTATTGCAATTTCTAACAAATTCCAGAAATCAGAGGTTCAATGGACTTCTCCACACCGTAAATCACGTAAGAAATGAATTCAATTATTATCCCCAAAATTATACTTCATAAAATTTGAGAAATTATCAGAACCAGCTTAATATGTTGCAAATTCTCAATGTTCACCCCTACTTTTTTTTTTTGTTGGGGGGTCGAGGGGGTGGAGTTAAGTGCACCCCTAACCTCACTGCTACACCATTGATCCCATCCCTCCCAATATTTCTCCCATCATGCCCAAACCTCGCGTAGGAATTGGAGAGCAACCCATCTCCCAATTCACAAAATGACACCTAACTTGATCCATGGCTCATCCGCCACAAAGAATATCACACAAAATAGGAATGTAAGTCAGTACTTTTTATCACCCAGTATCCTTCAACAAAATGGACAAAAATTGGACCCCATCAAATTGAGGTCTCAACCCAACTAGCTCATGATATAAGTTTTCATACAAGAATCTTAAAGCCTGTGAAAAAGTTAGTATCCTTGTCGACCGCCCCTAACCACAAAGCACAAAAACTTGTCTCCACCTAATCCCCTTAATTTCCGCAAAAATCGGATTTCTGATTTCAATTCTCTTAATTCTAATATTCTCATCAGAAGGCAGCCTCTGTTCCCCTCCCTAGCGCCAAAAACCTAAATCCACCCCCCATTCCAACTTTTAAGACCTGCAGCTTCTTACCTAAGACAGAACCGGGAGCCCTCCGAGACTGATAGCTAAACCACTAGTGCACTCTATCCAAAAAAACTTCTCACTATGAGCCACATGCTTTGGAACCTAAAAAGATCCTTTCCCCAATGAATACCCCCATAATGCAAAAGAATAGAATAGTGATCCATAATAAAGATACCCTTGCCACTTGCTCCCAAAGCCCTCATCTAACTCTGTCATTGGCAGGACTATAAGCACCTTGAAAAGTTCAAACAGAAACTTTAATGGGAAACCAACAACTAAGGGTACATTTGGTACATTGGAAAGATAATACTTAGGAATGGAGTATTACTAGGAATACACGAAGTTGCAATGAGTAATTGCTCGCACCACCCCCGGTGCTTCTATTGGGGTGGTCAGCCACCCATGGGGGATTTTTTTTTTTTTTTTGACCTGAAACAAATAAAAAAGAAAAGGTTTTTTGGGGGAAACATTTTTAGGGCTATTCCACTTATGGTGGAATAGCTATTCCTTAGCTTTTTGAACGGAATAGTTGTTCCTCATTTTAGGAGAGGAATGGGGGCGCAACCAAATAACGAAATAGCTATTCCATTCGTTGGTCTATTCCTGCGTACCAAACGTGCCCTAAGGGTAAAAATTACTTCACCTTTCTGATAAAGCTTAACAGCAACTCCTGCACTCCTGGTTCGTCAAATATAGTAAGATAGGAACCACAAGTAGAAGAAAAGAAATGGTTAAAATCCCTTACCTTTCTGATATAGCTTAACGAGTAACTCCAGCACTCCTGGATCTTCAAATATTACACGAACGGTTTGATGCACAGATTCCTATCATCGATGTTGAATTTAAAGATAAGCTTTGATGAACTATCTCAAACACATTATACACATCAAGATTTACTATGTATGGAAATACACTAAGAATGGCAGATATAAAAAACTTTTTGGTGCATGAAGAACTACATAGAGAAATTCAAGATGAACTGATTTGAATGAGTCTGGTAAAAGATTCTCTACAAAACAATTATGTTTATCTTTCAAATGCAACAAAATCAAGCACACAGTTTCTCATTTCAATTCAATCAATTGATCCATAACTGCCAATATATTTTATGATGGATTATTCTGAGGTGTACTAAAATTCATTCTCTGGTTCATATTTTACATTAGAATACAAATAAATAAATAACTAAATATTCATAGCAACCAGACTCTGTTTTACACAAAAAAATGTAAGCTGGCATGCTGGTAGTCTCCATGGGCTTCTAATAGAAAACTGTCAAGTCTTTATGGATGGGGGAGGCCTACTCCACAATGCAGTCTATTGCCACCCAATTAAATTAAAGTCAACTTTATGAATCCTTTTTCAACTAATCGGGTCTGGCCATATGCATTACTTTTCGTATTCTATCCTATCTAGAATCATACTCCCTATCATGCCCCTATATATTATATTCTTCTTCACTACTTATATTCTTTTTGGCCGCCCTCTACCACCTTCCAGTGATTCAATTTGAAATAAATCAATCTTTTTCAATGGTGCATTAGTCAATTCCCATTGCACATGGCCAAATCATCTTAAACGAATCTCCATCTTTTTCTTCATAAGAGTCGCCTTAACTTTTAAACAAGTAACTTCAGCCCGTATCTTTCCCACCTCTTCATACGAACCTAAGATCCATAACTCAATAAAATTACTAAGTTCACCCTAATTCCTTGCATGACCACCATTAAAGGCTAAATAAATAGAATTCTATTATACACTTGCTTGGTTGCAACACCAAAGTTAAGGTTCTATAGTTGTAAAGCAATAAAGAAAATGAAGAAAACAATAAAAAAGCTCTCACGTTTGCTCTTCCCACCCAGGTTAGATACAACCGAACCATGAAGCAAGTGCATCCTCACTTGACAGAAAGGCAGGACTACCTGAACTAAAGCATTTTTTTTTTTTCTGATAAAATTGTTATCATGTATTTAGATCTACCATAGGTTAGATCCGAGGAATGGTACACAAAAGTTGACAATGCTTTGGCAAAAACCTGATTACATCTGAATGCTGAAAAGTGTTGCAGATAATCAAGGAGCTACACAATTCTAACCTTTTCTTTTTTTGATAAGTAATAAACCAATCTCATTAAACACGTAAGGCGCCCCTAAGTACACAGGAAATATATAAAATGAACCACTTAGCTAGAAATAGCAAAATGAACAAGGAAGTCACTATAACTAATCAACAAAGGAACCACAAAAACCACAAAAATCACACTCATCTACATAGACAAATGTATGGTTTGAGAGGGTAAAATTATGGGGGTAATGGAGGAAGAGCCCTGTCTGCCCAGTTTTGGGTGGATTGATTTTGGTGGGCCCAAAGAGGTTTTGCTTCCCGCTACCTCCTCCAATCTCTCCCTCATTCCCTCCTACCAAGCAAAGGGATTTTCTCTTCCCCTCCTCTTCTTCCTCTGAACAAACATTGTCAAGGGGAAATGGCCACAATCTAAGGAACTTGGTGGTTGAATGTGGAAGTTCCAAGAGCCATCAAAATAAAAAGAAAAATATAGAAATCTACATAGAGGCATGACTGAAGATCAAAGAAGGAGAAAAAAAAAACAAACAGCATCAAAGATGAAGATCAAAGAAGTTCTAGTGAAAGAAGATAGGTCAAGTAAAGAAGGACAAGTTTCTTTCATAAATTATTCAATGGAAGTCATGAAAGGAATTTAGGTAGTATTCCCATTGAGGATAAAAAATCATAGATTTGTGTGACAAATTAGGATAACAGAAGCTAAGGATGCAGTAAAAAAGATGAACAATGGGGAGCCAAAGAACTCTAACTCAAATAACTTAATATGGAAGGAGTAGGTTTCTGGAAGCCCAAAAACCCACTGTCACCAAAATACCACAGTCCACGCGTGACAACATTAGGAAATATAGTATAAGAAAGGAAGTTATTCGTGAAAAGGTGTAGGTGGCACCAAACAAGGACAAAATGAGGGGGAGTCATTATAGATGCTTTGGACATACACAACAGAGACCTACAAATTCTGTGCAAACAAGTATTTAGATTAATATGGAAGGAGTGAAAAAGAAAAAACTTCAGAAAAAAATGACATCAATAGAAGGTATAGTACCAACATTGTTTTCATAAAGGTAAATAGGGACATGGTCCCACATAAGGCTGAGTGGTGTTAATATATCCATTGTTTTTCGGGTTTGGATGAGGGTTGTGAGGCCGTCAGCAATAGCCACATTTTTGCTGGAGGATGCATAGATTTTGCCATAGCAGTTTTCGGCACTTAAGCCCTTGAAGTTCTACAACCGTAAATCCAAGGCCAATAGGTTATTGAAGATGGATGATAGTCTAATCACCAAGGTAGTGTCGGTGACTAGTGCTCCGCTTGTTGTGCCTTAGTTCATTGGATCTACATCATTTCCGCCGTCTGTTAAGATCATAGCATAGACCTCGTCGAAGGTTGCCCACATCCCGGCAAGCCAAGTTCCTTCGGTAAGGGGTTTTCTCCGGAGGGGGTTTCTCAGGCCGAGTTCCTCTATTGTGATTCGTGGTTGTTTGTCTGAGCCGGTCTAGCCTTTGCCGGATGCGATGAGCTTGGTTTGTGCCCAGGTCTTGTCGGTTAAACAGTCTCCTTGGACAAATTTTGTGGTCCTTGATTAGGATGGGGTTCAACACGAGGGGGAGTTCGGGGTTCAGCACATAGATGAATCTGAGATTGTGCAATGTGCAATGGATATTGGCCCTTTATTGGAGATTTCTTGTGGAGGTGTTGGGAAACAGTTACTGGGTCTCTTGACAAGCCTTGATAAGGAACATTGTTAAGAAGTCTCGACAACTCTTTCCAATCGTAGCACAAAAGGCAAAAGAAAACTCAAAAAATTGGAATGTTCCATTAATTTTGAAGGCTCTAGCCGTGGCAAAGGGAAGATGGCTATGTCAGTATTATGAGGTTTTGGGTTGCGTTGCTGAGGGTGTTTTCTTGTAGTTGTGGTGGGTCTTAAGGGTAAGGGTGGGGGTTTTGTTGTGGGTGTTGTTTTGAGTTTTTGTGGGTCTTTGTTTCCTTTTTATTTTCTCTTTTTAGGTGTTCCTTTTGTATATTCCTTGTGTACTTAGGGCACCTCACGCTTTTTTTTAATAAAATTTGGACATTACTTATCAAAAATATATATATATATATATATATATATATATATATATATCCATGTAAATGATCCCAATTAACTGGAATTAAGGCTTAGTTAAGTTAATAGTCCAAAAAATCCAGAACCTCATGAACCACTGAGATAAATTCTATAAACATATTAATAACATAAATTCCAAACTTCTTCAAGCAAGTCACTAAGTACAATGCACATGGAAGTTTTAATTAAATGACAAAGCATGTAACTGGATCATGCTGTGAAAGAATAGTGCAGATACAGTATGTAGTTTGTGATCCATGTAAAATTTGAGGAAAATACACCAAAAAACATAACATGAAAACCTTCAAAGTTGATCATACCTTTGCAACCTCTAGGAAACCCTTGCAAGTGTCTTCAAAATTAACCTATAAATGAAATAGGAACACCAATATTAACAATGGAAAGATGCCAACCATATATATTTAATATTTGTAACATATAAACTTCAAGGAAATGCGAAAAGATAAGAAAGCAAAACAAGATAGTTGAAGGGGCTGATGATGATGCCTACAATAGGAGCAAGAGTTGAAATGCAAAACTAACATCAAGACAGAAGCATAAAACATAATCTACACAATAACTCAAAAAATATGATATTCGAGGGGTATTTAGTCCCCAATGAATCTTATGTGGGATCTCTTAAAGGGATCCGGCTTGGGTGCTGTAACAGCACCCAAGCTGTAATAAATCAAGGGGTGGGATTTGATTTCAATTTCTTGAAATCAAATCCACCCTTTGATTCACTTTGGTTGGGTGCTTTTACAGCACCCAAGCCAAATCCCTCTTAAAGAATCTATCTATATGGGCTTCGTGGCGGGCTATACGAAAGGGAAGAGTTATAATTTAAAGGTTTATTTTGCGGTTTGTAGAATAAATTATGGTCTAGCTTTGTAGATTTTTGTGCTCTTTTCTCGTTCCTGATTTGCTAACTTGTTTTTACTTAATATTTATAATTAAGAAGAAATTATGGCCTGAGGAGATAGTAAATAAAGGTTATAGGAGCTATTTCTTTGAGAACGGTGATTATAGAATTTACTGGCAGCAGCTGTTTGAAGGGTATCGTGATGGAATTGAAGGATTCACTAATGGCTAGAGACTCAGGGAAACTCTAGGGCTTTAGAGTTCCAAAATATACACGATTTTGGGTTGTAAAGAAAGAAAAAAGAGGAGGCTTTGTGGATACACCTCAGCTGGTGGTGTAGTTATGATTTCCGAGGATAACTTAGTTTTGTCCTAGCTATGAAGATGAAAGTGGTGAACAACGGCTTAAGTTTGGGGTTGTAAAGAAAGAAGAAAAAAAGAGGAGGCTTTGTGGATACACCTCAGATGGTGCTATAGTTATGATTTCCGAGGATCACCTAGTTTTGTTCTAGCAAGGAAGATTAAAGCATTGAAAGATAACTCAAACGATTTTTGGAAAAAGCAGGTTTTTGGAGGCGTAGATTAAAAAGAAAAGGGTCGATTGAGCTTCACAAATTAGACCTAAAAGAAGAGGTAGAGAGTTGACTCAAGATGACTACCAAAAGGGAGGAGCTTAAACTTAGTTGGAAAGAGTTGTTTATATGGAGGAGATATATTAGCCACAAAAATCAAGAGTAGTTGTTTAGCACGGGAGAGAAATAATAATACTAGATTCTTTCAATGCCTAAAAAACTCTCATTTACTTTCTTGAGAAACTAGAGTTGGATGGATCTATTAACATTGATGATGGCAACATAAAGGGAGAGATAGCAAGGCTTTATGAGAGTTGATATAAAGAAATTGAGGAATGGAGACCAAGGCTCGATTGTTTGAATTTTCTTCCATTAGGCATTTGAGAATGAGGAAGAGGTGCTAGGGGCCTTAGGGGGTTTGGGTGAAGATAACGTGCCTGGACTGGATGTGCCTATGACTTTCTTCCAGCACTGTAGGAGGAAGGTGAGGGAGATGATATGAGTTTCTCTTCAGATATTCAATGGGACTTGCATGTTTGAGTAGTCTTTGAATTACTCATTCCTCACCTTGGTGACAAAGAAGATGGGGGGCAAGAATATCAGAGATTTTTGCCTGCTTAGCTTGGTGAGGAGTGGTGTCAACAGTACAAACACACGAAGAAAAAAGGAAGTAGCAACAACAAATAAGGTGGAGGTCTTAGGTTCAACCTGTTAGGGGGAAGGATTAGGGGAGTGGGAGGGCTACCCTCCATTTTGGCCTATTATCACAATTTTGTTTTAAAAATAAAAGAAAATAGAAAGAAAGGAAGACGATGATGATGAAGAGGAAGAAAAAAGAAGTCAGATTGATAATAATATAACCTGCTCGGCATAGTTTTGTGGAAGAGCTTCTGTGGTGCTATTACTTAGCTCCATTGCAAGATCATAGCAGCGCAGATTGTTATTAACCTGTATACAAAGTCAATAGCAGAGATTATTATTTATCTGTACACAATGTCGATAGCAGAAACGTATAACAATTTAATACATGTTTATGTAACATGTTTGGAAAGTCTTTTTTTTTTTTTGTTCTCTTTTCAAACGCAAAATTTTCAGAAAATAGTTACCAAATGAAACTCTTCAAAAAACAAAATACAACACACTTTTTAGTAAACTTCCCCCACCTTCCTATAGGAATATTTTGAGAAAACACATACTTTTTCATGTGTAAAGGCTGACTTGTTACTTATGAAAAACTAAAAACAAATAATAATAAAAAAAATAAAGAAGTAGCCGCGCAGTTACCCCCAATGGAGAAAGACGGGTGGCTGTGTGGCCACTCCCAACAAAACAGAGGCTGCGGCCACCCCCAATGGAAGAGAGGGGGTAGTCACGTGGCAACCCCAACAACTCAAAATGATAGAGGTGGCCGCGCGGCCACTCCAATAGGATAGAAATGGTCGGGGGTGGCATCTTGGCTACCCTGATTTTTTGCTATAAAAAAACACTTCTCAAATTTTTGCTTTTAAGAAACACTAAAAATTTTATCAAACAATTTTCTTTTACGGACCCCACAAACAATACTTTTCACATATGACCCCCATTGAAAACATTTCTCAATTTCCACCTCTTCAAAAACTCTTTTCAATACACAATACAAAAACACTTTTCAAAAACTTTACCAAACACATTTAATTTCCTGCAAGCACCAAAGAATGTTTCAAGCTACATGATCAAATGATTCACAAACCATTGCACACAAAGGTTCCAGACCAATTTCAGAAGCGGGTTCTTCAAGCCTCTTCCTCTCAGCAGCTTGAAAATCAATCATCACCTGAAGCAAGGCAATATGTGAGGTCCAAGTATCGGGAGAAAAACCCAAAAGAGAAAAAATGATAAGTCAATGCCTCAAATTATTTACTATGATTTCTGGAGATAATGATTGAATAAGACAACACAAACACACAGTAAAGAAATACATCAAGAGAAAAATAAGACATCAGCAATCAAACATATTCACAGTTAAATGTAGTAACTTGGCGTGTGATGTCA
This sequence comes from Betula pendula, assembly GCA_900184695.1. Classification (NCBI taxonomy): domain Eukaryota; kingdom Viridiplantae; phylum Streptophyta; class Magnoliopsida; order Fagales; family Betulaceae; genus Betula; species Betula pendula. The sequence continues at coordinate 124,446 of FXXK01001058.1, forward strand.
GCAGGAATCCCACATGATGCACGACAGCCTTGGAATCAGTGTGGTTAAGGGGCTGTCTTGCTAGGAATGTGCTCAAAATCAAGTGGGTAGGATTTAGAAAACAAGGAATAGAACCTTAGGGTGGACATGTAGAGGGGAAATAATCTAATTTTGTTGGAAATCAAATTACGAAGAATATGTGACGAGAATGCTGAAAATTTCAGCAAGCAGGAAGGAAAACCTTGCTCACAATATCAGCGAGAGAGAGATTAGATAGGAAGGTAGAGAAAGGGGGAAGAAGGAAGATTCCAAGCAAAACTCTATAAGCTCAACTTCATTTTCATACCCTCAAAAGGAAAACAGATCACACATTTTTATAGCCATGATTACTTCCCAAGGAAGTATTCACACTTTAGAATGAAAAACAATTAGAACAACTCATAAGCTACTTCAAAGACGGCAGCTTCCAGCTAGAAATGCCATCTTTCTTCACCTCAAAGTAACTTCATAATTACATAGTTTCATCATAAATAACTTGCTATTTATGTAAATCTAGGAAACTATCACTAAAAGATATCCTACACTTAGCTAACCATAAAAGTGATAAGCATATGCACCCTAATCCTAAGTTTGATTTTTCTGGGTAAAGTTTTTCAAAATAGGCAGACGAGACATCTGTGCAAAGGGGCTGTGGTCTCTCACCATCTCTTCTCTTGGTTGCCTTTGGCCTACAAAGGGGGTGTGTTTTGTCCAAGCATGCAATGGCTGCTGCATAGTTTTGGTTGCCACAACCATGAACATGCAGAAAATTGAACACAAAAATTGTTCGATGCACAATTTATATTTCTTAAATTTTGTGAAAGATCTCTAAATTTCTTTTTGACTTTGGGAGTTAGAATACAATTCTTGAAGTAATTAAAGTACATCAAGTATGTCAAATGAAAGTTTAGCTTAACTTACCTGAATGATTGCCAAAGCAATTCGGTATAGCATGACATCAGTGCTATTATCCCGAACAATTTGCACCTGCTCTCCTAGGATCCTGAATAAATCAACAGCAGCTGGTGTATACAGCTTTCCATCTTCTGTTTTCTTTGGTGGCTGTACCTTATCAGCCTCCAAGATATTCAAGTACCATTTCTAGAAAACAGAATCAGTAAAAATGCAATAAATGAGAGAGAGAGAAAGAGAGAGTTGATTTAAACAATCTTATTAATTACCAAATATGAGCACAAACGATTGACAAGGTAGGCATATAATTACCCTTGTTGTAGCTTGCATTCTCTCTACATATGAATTCATGAGGGGATCCATGGCACCACTCTCAGAACAAACTTGAGCCAAAGACTCATCAACCCCAAGCCCAACCAGATTATCTTGGTATTCAACAACCCAACCAGTTACCTAGTTGCGAGAAATAACAAAGAGAAATAGAAAGTAGGAAATAAGAAATAGAAAGTAGGTAATATGATACCTAAAAAAGTCATAAATGAGATATGCTTCGGTAAGTAACAATATAAATCCTATGTCCAGAAAACTGAGGTTCAAAGCAAATTACTGAAACCATTTTCACCCGAGTAATTTAGTTTGTCATATTAGAATATTAATGAAATGATTACATCCATCATTTCATACTGGCTTAAACATTTGGGATAAGTGGTAATTTAATATGATATCAAAGCTATTGCTATCTTGCAAGAGAGAATATTTCCAAAAGAAGGAAATGCATTGTGTAATGCTTTGTGGTCAATTTCCATGTCCAGATTCTTGATGAATATATTTGCAGTCCCACTATTGCGAATAATAGGGTCCTTATGAGAATACATGACTCTGCTGGGCTTGTTGTTCAGTGGAGTGAAGTTCAGTACATTCAGTGCCCTAGCCACATCCTGAGGGTTGACAGCCGTAATTGAGAGATCTCCTGGTGCTCATAGTACCTAGAATATTTTGTATAGGAAGAATGCACATCTCAAGATAGAAGTCACTGATGCAGATTGGGCAGATCCCCTTCAGACTAAAAATCTACTACTGGGTATTATACAATCTTGGGAGGTAACCTCGTTACTTGGAAGAGCAAGAAATAGACCGTGGTTGCTCGATCTAGTGCAAAGGCAAAGTATAGGGTTGTGGCTCATACAACTAGTAAATTAACAAGTCACTTCTACAAAAAGTGTCACATCTGATATGTAATCATTCTAGAGTAGAGCACTCCTCTAGTGTGGTAATCACTTGGGGGTAGAGCAGTATGAATGACCTCTAGGGACCGATAATGACAGTTATCGTCAATTCAACCAGCAGCATTATGAGCAAAGATGCCCATTCATCACTTGATACACAGTGGAAGTGCTAACAAATTCCACTTTTCTTGGCATAACTAACAATATTTGTATGATGGTGACAAAAAGTGTATTTTCCCAAACTAGATGCCTTTAGAATTCAGAGTGTAAGTCTAGCTATAGTGATACATCTTGGCACCAGTTGACTAGCAAATGGTCAAGTTGTTCCATGTGATATATAGTATGCATGGCCAGTTCACATCTGTAAAGCCTGTTTGCAAAAAATAAGATGAGTTGTTTGCAACTCATGGATTTAGCAAAAATACCTTCAAAATCTCTATATTTGTTAGCTCATTCGCTCTGTCACTGAGCAGTCTAAGCATCTGAATAAACCTCTCAGTATACAGATTTACCATGAGCTGGAATATCTCATATCTGCAGCATGAAAGACATAATAAGTACAAGTAAAACATTTCCATGGAAGATAATCCTTAAAAAATTAGTTTCGCAAGTTTAACTGAAGTATGCAGATATCACACGTTCAATCACCCACATGAACACACACATACATGCACTATAGAATGACAGTGCTACCCGGATCAACCCTTCAAATCAACTAGAACCTTGCTTGTAAGAGCAACAATTTGGCTTTGCCCTTTGGCCCACACATGCAGCACCAGAGTAAACCTTATAATTACCAGAAGCCTATGGAACCCAAATATAACTAAGCATCACTGACAAAGACAATTCGTTTTTCTTTTCAAATTATGAAACTGCAACCTACTACCATTTTGAACTCAGTAGTGTAGGATTGTATCTTAGGTGCATGGCCACCAAGATGCAATTTTCCATTTTCAAGGAAAACAAACTGATAAGAGGGAACAAGCTGTAGGAGCCCTCATTCTTATATTACTCCAGAAACTTTCAGACTGCAGCCTTTTTAAGTGTTCAAGGAAACAGACTGTACCACTTTGCTGAAGGTGAATTTTTAGAAACTAACACTGCTTGGATTTCCATTTGTACACTCTTCTGAATTTAATTCTTCTTAGATCCAGATCAACAGAGGGATTTAGATGCTAAAAAAACCCCAAAAGGTCTCTCTTAAGCCCTCCCTCCGACTGAGAATCACATTTGGAGAGCTGAGTCATCAACTACCAGGTTAGCCAACATGGCAGCCAATAGTTTGGCATCTAAGCATTACTACCAGCAAGAAACTTAGTAAAAGTTAATGATATATGCCTAAGGATACAACAGATATAAAATCAAGGATTTTCAAGGAAAAAGACTAAAACATCCTAAAGTACATTTTAAAGGAGTAATGAAGGTGAAAAGATAATATAGCAAAAAGTTAATCATAATGACAACCCTTAAATCAAGTGACAGATAAATACATTAACTGAAAGCTTACTGGAATTCAAGAGGAGTCGGAAAAAAAAAAAAGAAAGGTAGATTTGACATAGCCCAAACCTTGGAGGAAAACAAGGAGCGACATAGTCATAAATATCTCCAAGCTCTTCACCAATCTGAATGTTGAAAAAGAAACTACCAACATTATGAATGAAATCTAAATCAGGTAGCATTAGAAATAAGGATTTTGAATATTATGAGCATGAGAAAACCAATGTCATGAAATTACATTGATATTTCATGACATGTAAAACAACTCATTTGATAGAGAGAGAGAGAGAGGCACAAGTACAGAGAAAGTATACAACAGTGCCTATCCTACAAGAACAATTAGCAGAAAATGATTAAACAGTCACCAACCATGAGAAACGAAGAAATACAATAGATTCAATAACATGGGAGGTCTTACATCCTTAAACTGTTTTTCTTGGTAAACATAAAAAACTCAAAGCAACTCTTAATAAGAAAATATATGTTGGATTAGAAACAATATAGTAACACATCACATTTTCAAGAAAACAAAAACTACTATACTTATTCTCCAGAAATGGTTCCATCCTGATAAACACAAGTTAAGAAAACTTTCTCTCTGAATACCAGAAAAAGTAATGAGCGGGCACTAACTCGAATGCACTTCCTCTTCTATAAGCAAAGGATGAAGGGTAAGATCGTGAGTACAGTACCCACCAAGTGCATGTGTAACTTATCAATCAAAAGAAGAAAAGATAAACAAAAAGTGATAAGATTACATCTGATTTTATGACAAATTGTTTATGAATAGGGTCATGCTTGCATTTTCTGCGACAAATGCAGAAAAAACAATCACACTACCATTAGTCTGGTTTGCAGCTGAGTACCAAAAAATAAAGCATGGCTGAACAGATAAACTCATATCCATAAAATCTCATTAATAGATCTCCACCTTCATTTGGGAAAAAAAAAACAAAAAACAAAAGGGTTCAAGTCGTTTTTGCATTAAGGATTTTAAATTGAGCTAAAACTTTAATTCCTAAATCACAATTTAACAGGTATAATTATAGAAAATCATCACATCATTGTAAGACAACTTATCTTTTTACTATCAAAAATTTGTCCACAGCTCGTTAGTTGTCTAAGAACTCTAGGATTTTGCTTGTCTCAGCACCCTTAAGAGGTTGTACTTTGTTTTTCTAAGAAACTTAGGCTTGGACAGAAGATCAAAATAAATTTACTTGTAGTCACACTCTTCCATAGCATATATATATATATATATATAACAATCAGTCAAACTCATTTATATTTGTTAGATTATCATCTTCTCACATTAACTTTTTTTTTTTTATAAGTTAAATTTTATTAAAAAACAAGTGTGAGGTGACCCTAAGTACACAGAGAGTATACAAAAGGAACACCTAAAAAGCGAAAACAAAAATAAAGCACAAACCCGCAAAAACCCAAAACAACACCCACAACGAAACCCCCATCCTAACCCTAGAGGCCCACCACAACTACTAGAAAACACTCCAAGAAGAAACTGCAAACACCAAAACCCACAAAACACCAAAAACCCTCAAACCCGAGACCCACACACTATGCTCCACGCTAAACAATGTGAGCCTTGCCTTTCCCACGACTTGAAGATGCACAAGTAGATTCATAATTAATGGAGCATTCTAAGTTCAGAAGTTCCCTTCTACCTCTGGAGCTCCTTAACCTCCTGCGCATGATCCTCTTCAATGGCTTTCAGAAAAGCCACAACCTAATCCTCATTTCCCTCACACAAAAGCCCCACCACTGGACCAATATCCTTAACACGCACAAAAAAAACCCAATCCAAGGTAGTAACAGGAGGAACAACACCCAGAGGGGTTGAAAAAACCCCATCCTCCCCAACATCCCTCCCAACCAGCATCGACGACAAGACTAGATCTGACAAAGAATACTGTTCATTCGGCAATTTCTGGGGTCAACCCAAGCTCAGGTCAGGCGAACACCCAAAGGTCCCATCACAAAACTAGGGTGAAGAAACCCACACCTAAGAAGACCCTTCGCTGAAGAGGGTTTCCTGACAACACTCACAATCTCAGATTCGTGGGGCTTCAAACCGAAAACTAGGGACTCATAAGGTGGAGCACTATTCTCCAAAACGGCCAAGACGATCAAGCTAACATCCATCTTTGAGAATTTATTTGCCAGTGAGTACAAATCAAACTATGAAATGTAATAATGCAACCAAAAATTTTGCATATCCAAGAAAAATCATTTGACTAACACTTTTCTTTGGTAAGTTTTTGACGCCAAGTAGATCTAGAATTGTTCAGAGTGATAGTAAATAGAAACTGAAAATTGAGATGAAAGGTAATCCAAGAAGAGAAAAAATGACAAATAGGGAAGAGAATAACTCTAACCTTCTCAATAAAACTCTACAAATACTAAAATTCTTATTCAAATGGGAATGAAGAACTAAGCCCATAAGTCGGGCTTATATAGCTTAAGCAAACCGACCTTTTGCCAAAAAAAGCAAAAGTCCAATTATTACAGAAAATCATACTGCATACTAAAATAGAGATTCCGCCAAAAATCTGATGATAGAATCCCTACTAAAACGAGAAAAGAAATATTTCGTAAAATGGAAAAAAAAAAAAACTTTAAATAATGTTTTTGAGGGAAAAACAATGGATTTTGGGCCCGAAACGGCGCTCACTGAGCATAACTTGGTAACCATGACTTGCGCGCTGAAAAGAGCTTTCTGAATTGGGGCCATATGCGTGATTTGATACTCGTAGCAAAAGTTAAGCTCGATTTACTGCCTAATGCGCAATATCGCCCCAATTATGCCTAATTCTACCAATTCTTGTCATTCTTGCGTTGATCTTCTCTATCAAGATATTTCATCGCCATTATTTCACAATCTGACAACTCAACATTTGCCGACTCTCCTGCATTAGTTTTCCAATCCATAGTTTGAAGTGAAGTCCTACTATTATGTGTTATCCACTTTTGTAAATTCTCCTTTTCCTTGGAAGAGCATTTGGAGAGTTAAGGCTCCTTTGAGAGTGGTGTTCTTTGTGTGGACAATAGCATTAGGGAAAATCTTGACTTTGGATAATTTGAAGAAGAAATATGTCATAATGGTGGATTGGCGTGTATGTGCAAGAAGAGTAGGGAATCTATTGATCACCTCCTTTTCTATTGTAAAATAGCTAGAGAATTAAAAAGTTTGCTTTTTCATTTGTTTGGTGTTGATTGGGTTATGCCTAGAAGGGTGAGAGAGTTGTTGGAGATTTGAAGAGGACAGATGGGAAGTCGTAATATTTTGGAAGTTTGGAGGTTGGTTCCTTTGTGTTTAATATGGTGTATATAAGAGAGAGGAATACAAGGAACTTTGAAGATCAAAAGACTTCGGTGTTAAGAGCTGAAAAAAATTCCTCTACACATGGAAAGCAACATTCAATAGTTTGCCATTTTCTAGTTTTCCTAAGTTTTTGAATTTTTGTTCTTTTTTTTTTTTTACATATTAGGGGGTTTCTCTTATACACTTCTTGTGCACTAGGGTTGCGCCCCAAATGTTTACAAGATTGAAAAGTCGGTTGTACTTACTGTTCGAGCTTCCTCCAACGCTGCTTTAAGGTCTTCGAAAACAAGCTGATGCACAAATTATTGTCAGAATAAGACATAATTAACAAGAATATAATATATTTAACATTGTTTTACAACAGAGTAAATAAAAAAGAATACCTCTGTAAGAAGTTTGTTAAACCGCCCTTCAACAGTCTTCCTTATTTGCTCATAGCATTTATCCTTATAGCCTTTTCCTTGAGCCTTCAATTTTTGCTGCATTAGATTTCTTGAAGAAGCCGTTACAGTAGTAGACTTCCTACAGGACACAAGAAAAAATAACAAAACTGTGATGACTTATGTGCACCTTAAGAACTAAGTTTTTGATATACAATTAAAAAAATGCTTCCATGATAGATATATACATTATCAATATGATGATCAGTAACTTGAAAAGGCAAGCAAACTTCAAGGAGAAAGTTATAACATAAAATTGAAAAATGATATAAAATAGTTACTTGGCAGTTCTACGAGGATTTGCAATTGATGCCATTGCACCACCTCCCTCAGCCTCAGCTGCTTCCTCAGCAAGTTGTTGATCGAGGATTTCTTGCATTTCAACAACCCTAGAAGGGAAAATATACAACAAAAGCGGAAGATGATTATAAACTACTAGACCAGCACGAAAGTGAACTGAACCAAAGGGACCTCACAAAACAAAACCCATATATTGAAGCCCACAAAATCTCAAGTCAGGTTCGCGATAAAAAGACATAATAGTTTCTGATTTAACCAAAACTATGGCATAAATAGCAGGAAAGAGAAAAGGTTTCCATAACCAACCCTAGAAAATTTGTAAATCTTGTTAACTTTTTAGATTTCAGACACCTTTAGGGAGATTGTATCTCTTGTATACTTTCCATGTACGAGAGCTTTGCCTTTTCTTCAAATAAATTATTATTCATAAGAAAAAAACCAACCCTAGGAAATTTGACTAATGCTTTGTTAACTGTGCTTATATTCCATGGCTTATAATTTTTATAAGTATACTCCATAGCTTGTAATAGAATGAGCTTCAAATTAACTTTCATGTCCAATTAGTTTCTTAATGATTTTTTTAATTAATAACCAAGTCCAAACAAGAAGACAACAGCATTTTGCACATTTTGGAAACCTCTAAAAACATGAGTTCTATTTTATTACAAGGAAAGCTTGCACACACCCACACATGCATATATATATATATATATATATATGCAAATTTATGCTAATCATTACTTCCATTTGATTGTAGATTAAAATTGGTATTCCAAGTTTCTGTTTGTAGCACCCATCTTTTTTACCATGAGCGCACTTTGTATTTGCCCTCATACTTTAGGCTTGTGAATAGTTGCAACATTCGATGGACATCTGAGTATCAACATAAAAACATTGCCATCTATCGTTATTATGGCAATTTTCCTCTAGAAGACATACTTAACCTCATTTCCTCTAGAGAAGTTTGTTCCTGAGTACCATAGATTCAAAGCACATCCTCCAAGTATCAACATGTATACATAGCAACAAAGGGTGGCAGAAGGTAACGCTCCAGCTGATGCTTCTTTCCCTTATGGTGCTTTAGAGTCTGTGCAGGGAGGAAAGAGTGTCAAGTTAGGTTTTGCTTTGGGCGTGGAAGGTCAAACTTGAACGATTAAAAGGGGAGGCGGAGCGTGCCTTACATTGCGTGTATGAAGGGCTGGATTTGTTTGGGCTGGGTAAAGATTGGGTGTCTGAAAAATTGAAGCCTAAACCTAAGACTCAGCCCAAGACCAAGTTTAAGTCCAAGACCAAGAAGGGGGTGCAGTTAAGGTCTTTTAGACTTTTGCGCAAGCCCAAGCCCAATTCTGTCACAGATCTTGGGACTGCTCGCATACCTAAGACCCATTCTTCCAGGGTCGGGCCTTCTTTGGGTTTAGATGAAGGTTGCGAGGCCCCGAGCATTCTCAACCGTATTAATGCTTCGCCGGAGGTGGTTCTTCTACCGGCGTCCGAGGCTGAAGCTGACCAACAAATTGGGTTTGGTACGGCATGCCCAAGCGAAGCCGGCGGTTCCTTTATGCTCCTTCCTTCGTCGGCAACAGCCAAGATTTCGCCAGAGGATGCACAGATTTTGCCGAGTCAGTGCTCGGCACCCAAGCCCTTGAAGTTCTACAACCGTAAATCCAAGGCAAGTTGGTTATCGAATATGGATGATAATCTCATTATCGAGGCGGTGTCTGCGACCAGTGATCCACCTGATGTGCCTAGGTTCGATGGGGCTGCATCATGTCTGCCATCTAGCTCTTCGAAAGTTGTTCTCGTCCTGGCAAACCGAGTCCCTCCGACTAGAGGTTTTCTCCGGAGGGGTTTTCTCAGGCCAAGTTCTTTTGTTGTAATTTAGGACTATTCACCTGAGCCAATCCAGTCTTCTCCGGAAGCAATGGGCTGTCCCCAAGCCTCGTTGGTTGAACAGCCTCCTCCAACAGATTTGGTGGTCCTTGATCAGCATGGGGTTCAACTCGAGGGGGATTCCGAGGTTCAGAACTTAGAGGATTTTGAGATTGTGCAATGTGCAATGGAGATTGGGCCTTTATTGAGGATTTCTTGTGGGGGCAATGAGAAACAGTTACTAGGTCTTTTGACAAACCTTGAGAAGGTTCATTGCCAAGAGATCTTGGCTACTCGTTCCAAACATGGCGCAAAAGGCAGTAGGGAACTCAAAAATTTGGATTGTTCCATTACTTTTGAAGGTTCTAGCCGTGGCAAAGGAAAAAAGGGCTTTGTCAGTTTTCTAAGGGTTCGAGTTGTTTTGTTGGGATTTCTCTTATAGTTGTGGTGGGTCTCTAGGGTAAGGGTGGAGGTTTCATTGTGGGTGTTGTCTTAAGTTTTTGCGGGTTTGTGTTTTCTTGTTTTTTCTTTCTAAGTGTTCCTTTTGTATACTTCTTGTATACTTAGGGACACCTCACACTTTGTTTTTTAATAAAATTTGACCTTACTTATCAAAAAACAAAGGGTTATTATGGCATTGTTCCTCTACGAATCATATTTTAACCTCATTTCTCTCTATGTCTTGAGTATCAAAGATTTTCAGCCACTTTCAGTTCTGCAATATTTTGTTCATTAATTACTCCAATGATTTCTTTCACGAGTACATTCACCAACTCCAACCAAATACAAATACACCTCCATGAGTTTGGCAATGATGCTCATCAATTCCATTGTTTTACCCACTCCAGCTCCCCTAAATAGTCCTATGTCTTGAATAAATATATTAAATACAGTTCCAATATTTTTTCATTATTGCTTTCATCCATGTGTGTATCATTGCATATCCACTATGCATGTGCTGTTTTGATTGGATGAAACATAAGTAATACCAAACTTACCCCACGAAGCTAGTTTAAATAGAGAGAAAAGAAGAAATAAAGAAAGTTAAAACAAAATCCAAAAATAGTAACAAACTTATAGTACAGCAAGAAGTTGAAAACCAAAGAATATTCATTACAGACATACCTTAAAGCTCGAACCAAAGTTTGTGGGCTGCAAAAAAAAAAAAAAAAAACTTACAAAAACAATAAAATGACCATAAGAAGAATCATAAAATAACCCTAAATAATCAGAACGCAAGTAAATACACTAGCAAGCATTTCCAGGAAGTGGACCAAAACAGGACGTGTTTGCAGGTTTAGGGGTGTGTTGTTGTATTGGGGTTGGGTTCTTGTAGGGTTGTCTTGTTGTTTTGGGTTTGGGCGCTTGTTGTAGTTCCTTGTGTATACTCCCGGTGTACGTAGGAGCTCTTTTCTTTTTAATAAAATCTTACTTATCAAAAAAAGGAAGTGGACCAAAGCCATATCTCGGACCATTTCAAACAACCAACATCTATATCAAATCTCAAGTAATAATACAATTTATTCAGGTTAAATAAGAAAGGAAATATTATCAAAAGAAACCTTAATATGCAGTTGGTTGCAAGAAATAAAATCAATATCATTTGCAAAAGAACAATCACAAATTCAAGTTTTTCCCGATAAAAGAATATACCTTTCTTTAGAAAGTTTATAGAAGTTGGAAATATGACCCCATAGTGTCTTCTCAAATGTCTCCCAAGTCTGATCTACATCTTCAAAATATTCTCTGGGCCACATTCCAAATTGAGAGAGAGAGAGAGAGAGGTGATTAAGACCCAGACTGTAAGCATCATTAATAAAACAAATCATGGAAATAAAATTATGGAACTCAAAGGTTTAGTATAAATCAAATCATCATCATCCAAAACATTTGCTCGAGAACTAGAAAAACACCATCCTTATGAATGGCTAGAGTATAAAATTGGAAAAACACCGAAAGATATACTGGAACACTGGCATCTGAAAATCCACCCTGAATTTTTTTTTTTTATTAAGTAATCGAGATATCATTAAAAGCACACTCAGATACACAGAAAGTATACAAGAGAAATACTTAATTAAAAGGAGAAAAAAGAACAAGAAAATTATGAAAACTAAGCACCAAATAAGATACAAATTGTGAGCTTGTATATAGATGGATTGGGTAATCAAAGCTTCATCACTCATTGTAGAGCAGATATCTGTAGCCGAGCAGATGAGAGAGAATGAAGCTTTGAGAGATTTTGAATATGACCCAATAAAAGTATAGACTTAGATGATCGCTCAGTTTGTTAAAGAAATATGACCCCCATTAAGTATCCTTATAGGACCAGGCTAATATGAAAAATAATAAGAAGTGGTATGCGCATATGTGGGATGTGGAATGCATAAGAGGAGCCTCTTTGAAAAGGAATGATGAAAAGGGGGTCTTCAAATCTTGGGCAGGCTGTGGCCCCCTTGGTGCCTGCTAGCACCCACTCATGAGCATGACAAATAACTTTACAAGACGACACAGACCTTAGTCTCCCAACCTCTTCCTTGTGAGATGATGCAGCTGCCAATGCAAACCTCCGCTTCCCATCAAGAGCCGTTAACCTCTATCACAAATTAAGGATGAAAACCCAAAAGATCAAATTAAGAATACATTGTAATTTTTGAATTTTGTTCACGGTAATCATAAAAACCAAAGACACAAAGACACACACACACACAAACAAAATCTAAAACTATTGTTACCTCGTAACTGTTAACAATTTCTTTATCATCACTCAAAGAATCCCGTGCTTCAGCTGCTTCAACAGAAATGGACATCATGCCCTCAACATCCTATCATAAAATCATGTCTTCAGATAGACAGCAACCACATAGAAAAGTTGGAAAAACAACAAACAAGTAGGTCGTAAAGCTTCATGCCTCAGGGTCTAAAACTTATAAATGCATGCTTCACAAAACATCAACAACATAAATAGCCATTCGTTTCACATTCCTTTTTTTGCAAGATAAAGTCTTGTCAGGCTATTCCAACTCCACTAGATTGGTTATCAGTTGCATAACTTGCATGTAGCATTCTAGTGTGGCTGCATTTTCATGTAACGGCCTTTGACGAGATACAGACAAGAATTCAAAACAAAACAGTATAACTCTTTTTCCTGAGACTACAAATTGTAGCTACAATAATACACATAATAATCATGATAAAAAGCTTATTCAACTTAGGTTGAACACACCCACCTTCAAGGTTGTATTCAAGTTGTTCCTTGCATTGCTAAGGAGCTTTATTTGATCATGGTTTTCAATTAATGTTTGGCACTCTTGACAAAGCCTGGTGCACAAGATCATAATATTAAGAACAAACTCAAATACATCAATATTCCAATGGAAGTTTAGACATAGAACGCAAAAACCAACAACCCCCTTATAATATTATAACACCCCCTCAATATATCTCATCAATAACATACTTTTCAATAGAGAGGAAGTTTTCACGCAGCTGGTTTATCGAGTTCTCGGATAAGGAAAGAGATTCCAGTCCAGCTTCAGCCTGCTCAACCTGCAGAGTCCAAAGAATTATTATGTAAGCACATTATAATATAAGAGTTGTAGAGCTTTCTCAGCTCCATAAAGGTATCAGAAAGTATAGAATGTAAGGGAAAAAAACATGATTGAAAAATATCCCAGTGCAGCGGCTTTCCCCATGAAAAATGACTGGAATTGGTGCATATACCTGCTCTGCGACCATTGTACTAAGTTGTGCATCATTTGCCTAACAATAAAGAACAATAATCAAATTCAGAATTGACAATCTAAAGCTTATATAGAAATTATCAAAACAAAAGTAAACATAATGCCACTAAAGTGAAAAATATTTTACAACACCATATGGATCAACTGAAGCATCTATCACCAACAAAATTAATTGCCCCGGCACCAATCACCAAGAGAGATGCACACACCAACTCATAATTAAGAACTCTAACCAGCATCTGCTGTAGACAATCATGCCACATACATCAACTGCACCATTTATTATGATCATCCATCACATCTTGATTTAAGGTTAGGCACATAATAAAGGTTCATGTACAACTTTTTTCTTCTTTTAATGAAGTAAAATGCACAAAAAGGACCCTACTACATGAAATGTATACAAGAATAACACCAAAAACAAAACTTAGCTTCTGAAGTTTAACAATTCTAAAAATTCAATCAGAGAAGCAGCAGAAAAGCAATCAGATGCATCCATACAGTCAGCGAGAGATTGGAAGAATAACAGCTTCAAGCTCAAGACAAAAGTTTGTAATCCTTAAAAGTGCAAGCATTCCTGTCTCTCCATAAACACAAGATGATACATAAAGGATTGTCTTACAAATCATACTGTTTCCAGTTGATATTTGAATTCATATACCACAACCGCAAAGAAAATCTCCTTGTAATTTCACAAGTCTATTTGCTATAGCTAGAGTGTATAGGACAGAGTATGTGGCTAAACTAGATGAAGTGCTCATGATCATGGTCACTCTTATTCTCTTCAAGAAATACAGTTTCTACCAACTCACCGCCTCTCCATCTTCCCACTCACCCTATCCCATACAGCTTTTGTTTTTTGATGAAGAATCAAGAAGCATGCCTAATATTTGTAGAAAGAGATCTCACCCTACAACAAAAATACTTGCTACATTTGCTACCCCTGCACCTCCCAACTGGAACAATTCACTTTTACCCAAATTAACCTTCAATCCTGAAAACACTTTCCGGGCAAGGAGAAAACACTTTAAATATCTAATTTGATCTGGATTAGCTCCAAAAAGCATTAAAGTATCATCTGAAAACAGAAAGTAAGATATCTCGAAAACCCTGCTAGTAGAATCTCCCACCCGAAAACCTGAAATAAGGTTCCCTTCAACAGATTTTGCTAACATTTCAACAAGTCTGCAAAAACGTTTTCCCAAAGTTTATTGGCATTTTCCTGTAAGTAGAAATGGACAACTTTTGAAAATCTGTAAGCAAAAGAAAATGTATGTGCTTGCCTCAAAACTCTAAAACCATTGAGGAAGCCGTAGGTTAACCATTAATAAAAATAGAAAATCTTTCTGTTGAAACCCAAAAACAAATTCAACATCTCTAGCGGTTCCCAAAACTAAAACATTGCATCATATACAAAAAGAAGCCCCAACTAACAAGATCAAAAGCTTTTCCGAGGTCTAACCTGCACAAAATCCCAAGATGCAATCCAAACACTCATTAGCCACTAAGACTAAGTCCAGAATCTGCCTACCTCTGTGGGCGTTCTGTGTATTAAAAAAGATCTCTGAGCAGTGTCTTTTTCTTGATAGGTAATCTCTGAGCAGTTTCTTTAAATTTATTAATTGTAACTAAGCAAGAAATCTGTACACACTACTTCCATAAGGAATTGAAGTAAGATGCGACGATTTTTTCTAGGAAATCCCCAACGAAAAATACACACTATTCCTTGTTTTCTATCGAATCAATCATAACCACTACAAACAAATCCACTATCTGTTTTACGTAGGGCAACAGGAATCTTGTCTGAATCTTGTGCTTATCTCCGGTCATACTCTTAGCACTATCTTTCTAACCAACTTGCTTCTTTAATGGTAATAGACATCAAATGCATCCCATCCAAAGTATGCCTTCTCCCAACAGCTTTTGAATAAAGATATTAGAAGAATTCAGTTATCCATTCCTTCTGTCCCAATCATCTGACAAGTTGTAATTCCTCAATCCCACATTGAGAACATGAACAGCCCACATAGAGTGTGTGAATTATAAAGGCACCCATGAATACTAAGTTTCACATTAGTTTCTTACTAGATGAGACTGAGCTTTATGAGTAATTTTAAGAAACTTCAAATTGACTAGCCTTTTTGGAGTGATAGCACAAATATTACAAGCGCTTTTTTTGAGTCGTTACAAATGATATCATAGCAACTTAGAAACGTTATGTGCTACTGCAACACTACATGATGTAACCTTGACAAGGACGTCAAGGATTTTAAGGGGGATATTGTAACTCAATCTCACATTGAGAAAATGAATAGCTCACATAGAGTTGATAGATTATAAAAGCACTCATGGATACTAAATCTCACATTAGTTCCTTACTAGGTAAAATTGGACTTTATAAATGATTCTAGGAAACTTCAAATTTACTAGTCCTTTTAAAGTAATAACATTGATGTAGCTAGAGCTTTCCTTGGATTGTTACACAAGCATAAACAATCAATCAAAAACTTCCCAATGAAAATGGATCTCCTATGACAATTTGCCAGCTGATTGTAGAACTTGTGTTCTTATCCCCTTAAGCCAAACATCTTGTCTCCAGCTAATCTCTTCCATCACAGCTAATTCCTCTAACTTTGAGTTAGACTATTCATCTTGTCTGTTAACAGTGCCCTTTCGTCCTCCCTACCGTCTTGTGACTAAATTTCCACTACTAGGTTCTTCTTCTTATCCACAAAATTTCCAAATGCCTATCTATTTCATCTTCTTTTTTCTTTTTTTATTGATAAATAATTGCATGTCATTAATAAAGCGCAGATGGACGCAACCTTAGTATACAAGAAGTATACAAGAGAACCTCTAATCTGAAGAAAAAGAAGAACAAAAAGAGAACCCCTATTTATTTCATCTTGCCAAATCAGATTTCAACTCCTCCAATTTCTGAACAAGCATAAAACTAGGAGACTCCTAGTATTAATCAAATTTCAATTTTTTTTGGATAAAATATTTGAATTTTTCAAAATTAGGGATTGACATCATGTTATTCATAAACGCCAAAGACTATTATGCACAATGTACTGGATAAAGCCACATAGATTACACTCATAATCAACAAGCGCATACAGCTTCCACCCAACTTCTTGGAACTCAGTTCTATGAATCTTCTATATGAGGTGCCTATGTTTCAGTTATACATATATGGGTGTCACAAAAACATACTTTGCATGACACCACATTCATCAAGAATAAATGTCTTCCACTTCTCAGAACATGCTTCTGGGAATCTTTCACGTATGTTACATGGACTTGTGAATGAGTCCTATAGCAAGATAGAGTAATAGAGATAGGCTTATTTACAGCAAATCTGATTTCTTAACTAGAAGTTGTATGCAATAAGGTAGTCCTCAGTTAGAAATTCTATAATTATAGCATTTTTAACTAAAAACTCATACGCACCTCTAACCTTTTCACGTCAAATTTATAATTTTCATTTCTAAAAGGGCTGATAATAATAAATGGGAAGAAAACAACTTCTGTATTGCCAATATACTAGTACAGTTGATCGGCAATCCCTGATCACAATTCGGAAGGGTTGTAGGCTTGCAGCGAATCATGGTAACTCGAAATGGGAATAGTTTCAGTAATCTAGAAAGCCACAGATCCACTGGAGTCCCAGAAACACCAAGATCATGCTCTACAACATCAATCTAAAAATCATGCAGAACCTGTAACAGAGTGCAGTCCGATTTATACGCATTTTGCTCTTTCTTGATAAAACTTTGAACCTAAGAACCCAACTCAATCCCAATTTCTACACATTTCCACAGCAGCAATCCAATCACATCTCCTTTTAAAAGTACTCAACCCTAATGTTATCAGTTGTATAAACCACAAACAGGTTCAACCCCATCTACGTAGATAAATTGCACAGAATTGGCACCTGTTGACGCGCAATGTAATCAGCCTTGATCGATGCGATGGCCTGCAGGAGCTCCGGCAGCGGCAATAGCTTCGCGACCTCGCGCACCGCCGATTCCTTGGCTTCAACCGCCAGATCCTCCACCATCATTTCCTGCGACAATTACACGGTATATCGATGAACGGAAATGAACTTTCAGTGTGTTCGGAACCCCAAAACTGATTTTCAGTTCATTTTATTTCAAACTGACTTTGGGTCTTTTTTCTACGCCTCGTCGTGTACGTCTTCGGTATTGGCCCGTTGGGAATTGTAATGCGCGCGTCGCCATGGGCTTGGTCAAGTCTAGGTGACCCAGTACGGCCTGAACTTACCAATTTTTATTTTATTTTTTGTATTTTTCTAAATAAAATTGGGAACTGCTTAAGAAAATAATAATTTTATTTAATATACTCTTATACAATTATCATATTTTTGGATGATATAAAGTAAAAATCAGACATTGAATTAGCATTTTATTTCTTTTTACAAATGCAGATTTAAAAGTTTATTTTTAATGTCATGTTATTTAGTTATATGCTAATTATATTGAAGTCTACTAAATAGTATTATTCTTTTTAAAAAATAACTTAATTTAATTTTTTTTGTGGGGTTTGGATATGAAGTTTTTATCTTTCTTTTTATGGTGTGTGATTGTTGAGGGAAAATGGGGGTGGATGATTATTAGATTTAAACGGAAGATGAAATTCAAATAAGAGTAACGTTGTATACTATACTATTATTTCATCAATATTATCTTATTATGTTAATGTGACACTGTTAATTTATCATTGGATCTTTTTTCTTTTAATATGAATAATATAAAGATGGGTTAGCAGTGCCATGTCAACATAATAAAATAGTGGTAGGACAGTTATATGGTATATATATAGCATTGCTCTTCAAAAAATAGCACATAGAATTGCTAGAATTAAAATTAGAGTTAACTACATTGCCCCCTTTCAACTATCATTTTTTTTTTTGTTTGGCAATGTCCCCAATGTTTTAATTTTCACAATGTTATTCCAAATTTATGGAGGGCATTTTTATTATTTTGGACCATCAAAGGGAGACATTACAACTTCAATAGTAGCTTAGGGGAATATTACAAAAATTAAAATATTAAGAGGCATTAATTACAAAAAGAATAATAGTAAAGAGGGGATAAATGTAATTTTCCCTTGAAATGATTTACTGTAATTGAAGGGGTTATACATGCCTTCTCAATTTTGAAGGTTTATTAGGGATTTTCTCCGTCTTGAGGAAAGGCAATATAATTTTACCTGCGGCGTGACCAATATACAAATTAAGGCTTTCTGTTTGGGAACCTTGGGCTTCAAAAAGAGATCGATGTCTCCCCATAAAATACCTTGGGCCTGCTATCTACAAGTTAAAGAAGGTTGACTACAATGCTTTGCTTGATAGGTTAGGCCTCTTTGCTATACAAGTTATCCTCCCTAAAGGAGTTTTTTTTTTTAAAAAAAAAAATATATATATATATATCGAACACGTTTTGAGTTCTTTCTTATGGAAGAGAAATTATACAAGTAAGGAACGTGCAGAGTAGCTTGGGGTAGTATTTGCCTTTCAAAAAACGGAGGATTGGGGTTAGAAAACCAAGCACATACACACACACACACATATATATATATATATATATGACATACCCCAAAATATAAATTTTTGGTCCATTAAGCCTCTTTGCAATTGCTCTTGGCATGGACATGGCACAAGCTCTTAAAGTTAAGAAATTTTGTTCATGATAATTTCAATGCGGTGGGGACCCACTCATTGCCTAAGGTCTCCAATGAAATAAGCCCCAAATAGCAATTAAGTTTCCTTTAAAGAAAAAAAAAAAAAAACCTTTAAAGCCCCAATTATGTTAAAGATGTTAGTCAAATTTCTTTAATTAATACTTTAATTATGGCCAAAAAATAATTCTAAAGATATTGAGACTTTAGAAAGAAAAGAAAAAAAAAAAAAATAGAGAGAGAGAGAGAGAGCAATGAAAGTCATATTAGTGGCACTCTTAAAGTAATAAATAAATTGGCAATTTCGTACCTGAACTTAAAACTTGAAGGAAAAAAGGGTTTTATGGCAATAAAACTTGATATGAATAAGGCATACGACCAGATTGAGTTGGAATACCTGAAAGTGATTATGAGGAGGATGGACTTTGCTGAACGGTAGATTCATTTAATCATGTCTTGTGTCAGAACCGCCAGTTATTCAGTGTTGATAAACAGCTCACCACAAGGACACATTATCCCAACTTGGGGACTCTGACAAGGCGACCCTCTTTCCCCTTATTTATTCCTCATGTGTACGGAAGGGTTGAGTTCCCTTATTTCGGAGGTTGTACGTGACGGTCATATTTCAAGGTTGCCCATTGCGAGGGGGGGTCCCCACTTGAGCCACCTCTTTTTTGCGGACGACAGTTTTCTTTTTTGCCGTCCCACCTTCTCTGAATGTTATAATATTTATGTGCTTCTCAGTTTGTACGAGCAAGCTTCAAGTTCAAAGCTAAACAAGGATAAGACCTTCATTTTCTTCATTCATAATACCAAGCGAGAGTTTCAAGTCCATATTTTTTCCATTTCGAGGATTTCAGCCTCTAATAGTTATGAGAAATATTTAGGACTCCTGGCCTTGGTTGGACGCCGAAAGATTCGTACATTTGCAAGCATCACGGGTAGAGTCCGGGCTCGTTTGAATGGATGGAAGGAAAAGTTCTTGTCACAAGCCGGAAATGAGATCATTATTAAAGTTGTAATCCAAGCTATACCCACATATAGTATGAGTGTTTCCAACTTCCAAAAACCCTTTGCCGAGATCTCAATAGCTAGCATGATGAATAAGTTCTTTTGGGGCTACCGTGAAAATGATAAACGAAAGGTATGGCTTAGGTGGGAGAAATTGGGAAAATCTAAGAACCAAGGGGGTTTGGGCTTCAGGGACTTGGAGATTTTCAATCTTGCTATGTTGGCTAAACAAGGATGGAGGCTCCTCCAATAGCCTGATTCTCTGATGGCTCGGGTTATGAAAGCAAAGTATTTCTCATTCCTGGATTTTCTAACTTCTCAATCGGGGTCTCGTTCGTCTTATGTTTGGCGAAGTATTTTTAAGTCACGACTCTTGTTGCAAGAAGGCCTAGTTTGGAGGGTGGGCAATGGGAAATCTATTAACATATGGCATGATAAGTGGATTCCTACCCCAATGTCTTTAAGGATTCAATCTCCAGTTCATGTGCTTCCCTATTGATGCAAAAGCCAATGCACTCATAGATGCTAAAACTAATGGTTGGAATAGCCCTCTAATTCAAAAAGTATTTTGGCCTGAAGAGGTCAAAAGCATCTGTGGTATGGTTCTTAGCCCTATGGGTCAGCCGGACTTCTTGGTGTGGCGTGGGTCTACTAATGGTGTGTTTACTGTCAAAAGCACATACCATATAGAGAACAACAAGCAACTATGCAGCAAAGGTGAGAGTTCAGTGTTCTCCCAAGGGTGTTGGGTCTGGCAGAAATTATGGCGGTTGCATGTTCCAGTTGTGGTGAAAACTTTTCTTTGGAGGGTATGCCACAATTCTCTTTCCAAAAGGGACAATTTGCATAAGAAGAAAATTACTATGGACCCGATGTGCCCGATTTGTGGGCTCTTCCCGGAAACTATTGTTCATGTTGTTTGAAGTTGGAGCTCGTTTTGTTCCTCTTTCGTCGGCTTTGGTTACGTCGTAACGCGTTCGTCTTCAATGGTCCTCTTACACCTCCACAACAACTCTTCACGCAGGGACAAGAAGCACTAGGCGACTTTCGCCTTTCCACCCTTCTGTCCAATGCCAAGACAGAATTTGTTCCCACACGAGTCGCTCCTCTCTGGCAGAAACCTTCGGCTGTGAAGGTCAAAACAAATTGGGATGCGGCAATAGATGTCCAACATAAGTGCATGGATGTGAGGGTGATTATTCATGATGACATGGGGGCTGTGGTAGCGGCAATGTGTTCCAAAGTTTCCTATATAACTGATCCAGCTCTAACTGAGGCAATTGCTCTCTGGAAGGCTGTGTCCTTATGTTTGGAATTGAATATTTAGCGATTACACCTTGAAGGGGATGCAAAGGAGATAGTCCAAGCTCTACAACAGCGTGCGCGGGGGTCTTGTGGGAGCCATTTCGGTCATTTGATAGAGGCTACCTACAACTCCCTAAATGGCATACCGAAATGGTTAGTATCACATACTAAAAGAGAAGCTAACAAAGCAGCGCACCGGCCAGCTAAAGCCGCGATTAATAAATCCCTAAACTCTGTTTGAAGGGGTTCTTATCCTGATTTGATTCACAATATTGTACTTGCTGAGCAAGATTCTTTTATTTGATAAAATACAATCATTTTTCACTTCAAAATAAAATAAAATAAAATAAAACCATAGTATTAGTTAAATTCGTTCATTAAAATAATTTTTAGAATAAAATAAAATTTGTTTTGCGCAAATTTGATTCTACAAAAAAAAGAATTATATAGAGCTTAACACAAAATATATCATCGACAGAAATTAAATGTTTCGCAAAGATGAATTTTACATGTTGTTTGAAAAAAAAAAATAAATAATAATAATAATAATAAAAAGCAAAAAGCGAGAAGAGCCATCACCATTTTTTCTTTTTCTTTTTTGTTTTTATGTTTTTTTTTTTTTTGTTTTACAAGATTTGGCGGTTTCTTTTTGATAAATTTAATTATGGTCTTACTCTTGTTGAGAAAATCTTTTGACTGACGTGGCTTGTAGGTTTAGAGGGAAAACTCTCCTCCATTTAATTAATTGTGAATTTTATGGTTGCTGTTGCAGTTTACGTAGCCTAAAAAGAACAAAATTCGAGATTGTTTGCCAAGATTAGTTGTAGCTAGTGAATTGGTTGTGTTCGAACATTTAGGACATGTTTGGTACGCAGAATGACTATTACAGGGAATAGTTTTTATTAAGAATAGAATGAGTGTAATGTATTAGCCTTGGAATAGTCATTCCAATGACTATAAGGGAATAATTATTCATTCAATTGAAGAAATAACCATTCCATCATGGCTATAAGAATAGCTATTACAATACTAATTATAACTTTATTCTTTTCTTAATAAGGGCTATTCCAAGGAATAGTCATTCCGCGTACTAAATATAACCTTAAAGTAATTTTTGAGGCATTGCTATAATAGTGTTATGGGTAAGAGGTAGTTTGTTTCCTTTGTTGTATCTTGTTTTCCTAGCCTCCTTGCATGGAGCTTCACTGCTGATTGACTTTTTCTTTGGCTGTTGCTGGCTCTTTTATTGTGCTGAGTGAATTCTCATTGGGGAGTAGTGTGTATTGTTATTTTTTGGGGGGTTTATTGTGCTGCCCTTTTTGTGTTTCATTCTTTTTTGGTTAATTCAATTATTCCTCCTTCCCTTTTTTTTTTTTGCTCCCAGGCGTAAATTAATTCTAGAAAGGGGTTGTGGCAATATATATGGTTATATAAGTAGTGTTTGAATCAGTTGGAACAATTGAAACTTCTCATACTAATCGAAGAATGACATACGAACACTTCTATATGATCTATTAATTTGCTTTATATTTCGATTGTTTTGACCTGTGTTGTATGACATTTATTAATAATGATATATACACTCTCACTTTTTAATATCCATTTTACGTATACTCCCTTAATGGTTTTTAAACCACCAATGGTTTTGAAATGAATCTTTATTGAATTTTAATTTAATGCTGATTTTAAAACTTATCTAAGGGAGTGTGAAAACAGGTGTAAAAAGTGAGAGTATGAATAGCATTACTCGAAATTTTAAAGTTTGATGAAATAGATGCATTAATTTCAAAAGAGGAATATGATGAGATGGCTAAATGAAATCTCTTGTATGATTACCATAAATGGCAATTTGGAAGTCCTTTTAAGGGGTATTAGTAGACAAGAGGATGGCACCAATTTTGTTCGAGTCTAGGCTACGCTGGTGTGTCAAAGAGGAGGATATAGTATTTTGAAACCCTGACAAAGTTGACAAAGGTTTAACCAGGTTTGGGTGGTTTTAGAAAAGATGAAGCAATTAAAAATGTAATAATAAAATGCAAGTATAAGCAAAGTTGTAAGGTTATGAATGAAATTATATTTCAGTTAGTAGTCAGATCTAGTGTTATCTTTAAACACGGGTATCTCACTTGCCTTGACATGGCGTCCTTGGTGCTCCTCCATCTGGTCAGTATCTGTGTCCTCCATGTCAAATCTGCAATAAATATGATAACTCAGTTGTGAATTGCATTCTACACTATGCCCTACAGACTTCGACAGACACTTGATCTACAACTAGCCTTTGTTGTGATGCATCTTTCATTTGGGTACAATCCTCAATGGTATCCTAATATTGGTGCCACTAACCAACTCTCCTTCGGACCCTTTGTCAATCCCAGCGTTCTCGCACAGGCTTAAGAATATCAGGGGCATGATTAGGTACTATTTCATATTGATAGGAGGAAAGAGAAGTTGTCAGTGATTCCAAGTTGGGAGCAAGAAGTATAGGCATGCAATACCTTCAGTTGGCTTTATCAATCCAGTTAATAGAGAACAATACCAACAACTCAATATGCTAAATAGGCAATTGGCCCTATAAGCAAGAGGCCGACAACGACACCTTACCATAGAAGAAGTTGGGTTTGATTGCGCTGTGGATTCTCCTTAATTTGATACCTTGTCTTGGTCAGTTTGCTCCGCCGAACACTCTGATATTTAGTTATATTAGAAAAGAAAAAATTTATAGCATTTATCCGCTGCCAGTTTAATGTTAAGGTATAATAGTCGTGCATTAGGATATTTTCAACTTTCGAGTATGTGAAAATGTTGAGGACGTTATAACAAATGATCATATTAATTTGCAAACGAAATATGATTAGATTTATAATATCGGATGGACAGAATTGCTCAATTAAAGTGGGGTAACCCATGTCGTATATATATATATATCTCTTAGGCATGCACATAAATGATGTAGTACATGTTTAATTTGTACTTCATTTTCAGTACGTAGTACTACAAAAGATGATATGCTATAAAAATCACACAAGCCCAACGATCTAGCTAACTTCAATGTACGTTTTTTCAATCCTCTTTATTGGTTTTCTCTTTTCAAATTCTCCCTTTCGTCCTGAGTTTGTTTAACATCAAATTCACCTTCCAATTTCGATCCGAGTCCTCAACCCAAATTTCAGCGTCTTCTTGAAAAGAAAGAGGCTGTTTTTCATCATTTTGATTACGCAGAGAGGTTATAATGTGAAGCCGTGAAGGTACATATTAGTGCATGCTTTAAAGGTGACGTCAATTATTTATTTATTTTTATTTTTTTTGATGAATAAGAAATTTTACATTGATAGAGCTAATTTTTAACGTGCGATTCTGTGGCAAATTCTCAAAATCGTGCGTTTATCTTTCTGACGCAGATAAATGTCTTCTAAAAACGTGCATTTACATTGGGTCTTTCAAACACCTTTTCTTAAAAATTTGATGAATTATACCTTAACATCACCTTACATTTAGTTCTTTCTCATCGATCCTTTTTTTTATTATTATTATTATTATTAAAAAAAAAAGTTACAGTACGTGATTATTCTTTTTTTTTTTTTTTTAAGACTAATTAATAAAAAAACTCTTCTTACGTACTCGCATTTGATTCCAAATGCTTCAATATTTAATAACAAATGTAGGTACTGTAGACTATTTGGCTGACCGAATGTGAATACGATCGAATTCCAGGCCAGCTGTTTCGCTTGGTAACAGTCAAACAAGGCAGCTAATTACAGCACATTTTAATCTGGATGTACTGATTATTAAGATCCATTTAATTAAATTAAATCTGATGTCCCTTTCGATCAAGACAATATATATATGTATATATGTATAATAATATATAATATACTATATATATATATATATATATATATATATATATATATATAATTATATATATATAAATATATTTATATATATATATATATATATACTGTCCTTTCCTCTGGCCCATGAAAACAAAGAAAAAAAAAAAAAAACAGTTTTTTATCCAGCCATGTGAATTGTGATTACAGCAATTATGTGTAGAGTAGTTTTAATGTCTCTTTAGTATAACAAAAGACAATCGACTTCCCTTTATTACAGACCCTACCACAGCAGAGGCGGTGGCCTTATGAAAAGCTTTTCTACTTGTGTGGACCGGGGCTATTAGAGACTACACATGAAAAAAATGCTTTACAAGTTGTTTAAACTCTTCAAATTCAGACTCATGTTAGAGTTGGTATGGACAAAATGATCGATGACTCACGTCGTCGTCTTGATTTTAATTAAAATGGTGTGTATCTTATGTTCGTAGGAGGCAAATGAAGCTGCCCATTATTTGACGAGAGTAGTTATTTCTCAGTCTTTAAATTGTATGTTAGTTAAATTCTTATCTTAATTTTTATTCAAAATATTGTACTTGTTAAACAGATTTATTCATATAATTTTATAAAGCGTTGAGCCACTTCACAAAAAAAAAAAAAAAAAAGGGCCGGCGAACTAAATTTTAAGTTTGGGGATACAACTGAAAAAAAAAAAAAAAAAAACCTTTTAAGTTTTCTTTAAGATATATATATATATTATAACATACATATATATATATATATATATATATATATATAAAAGATAGCTTGCATGTCAAAGCTCATAATGAGCTGATTCTAAGGAATTAAGTAACTAACAGAGTGAAAATTCTAATTAATATAAACTGTCATTTTCTAATTTAATTAGTCTTGATGATCTGATATATATATATATATATATGAGCTTTGACATGCAAGCTATCTTTTACCGGAGGTCCCGAGGTTGCGGTTGCTATCTTTTAATGAAGCATGATCTGCATTCTGACTCCATTAGAAATAATCTAAGCAGAATTGCGGATCCTGTTTAGCATCCATGGGAAATTTTTTACTACACATCGTACTTCTTTTAGTAAAAGGGTTTCAGACGTGATTAAATTAAATCATCTTTTTTAAAAAATAAGCTAATCAAGTCTTTAGGCACGTTGCCAAAAGTTTTTAATAAAAATATTTGGTATACGGGCCAAAAATAAAGTTGATAAGACACTATAGTCATGTCTTTTTTTTTTTTAATAATTAAGACACTATAGTCATGTTGGTCCCAAATGTTAATCCTTCCCATGCCATCCGGCCCAATTTCTGTTTAATTAAAAATAATAAAGTTTTTTTTTTAAAAAAAAAAATTGAATTGAAAGAGTTTTTTTAAAAATTCTATCTATTAAAGTGATATTTGTTCTTATGTATAGTATATCCTGATTCTCAGGTGTATTTTAATAAGAGAATTTGTTCTTTAGAAAAACTTTCACACGGATGGTAACTTACAAGTCAAGTTATAATTAATTATCATAATTATAAAAGTTAAATAATATTAACCTATTCATCAGAAAGCAATAGATTGTCCTCATATTCGGCGGATATCGTGCCCTAATGATCACATGGTCGCTGGGCAATGGCCGAATGGACATGACGGTGCCAACGGTAATTCAATATTTTTTTCAATTTGTTTCAGTGCAGGATCAAACTTTCAATACTTTATCGTTGTACATGGGTCTATTTTTTCACGTGGTCAGGGGCCACTAACGTACGCATTACACGTGTCTGGATATGAATGATCTCAATTCCTGTCTATCAACAATATCCAAGCTAATTCCACAAAAAAAAAACAAAGAAAAAAAAAGACAGTATCCAAGTTAATTACTAATTATAATATTTAAACATGTGACTTATTGTTAGAGAATATTTGATTACCCTACATCTAAGAATTTGATAAAAAAAAATTTAATTATATTAATTACATTGTCTTAAATAAAGGGATTTAATTAGATTTGAATAAATTCAAATCATCTACAAGCTTTAATTATAAATAAATAAAAAGCATTTTGTGCAGAATCATATTTTCAAGGAATAAAAGCAAATTAAAGTGGTTTATAAAAAATTGGCTGGCCCAAGAGTGCGGGATGGGGCGTCTGGTACCGCTAACCCAAGGAGCGGGCACATGTATTTTGTCCCATGTTTTTCCTATGTTTTTTCTACCTGCTATTCTCGATCGGTGCATGGCAAGGCAAGGCATTGGGTCTATAAATAGTTCTTCAAACTCTAGGCGGATGGGCACAGAAGGAAGCGATATATGTAGCTAGTACTACTAAGAAAGAGTGTCTTTAATTTCTTTGTTTGCGATAAGTGCTGCAGATAATATGGGAATAAAGAATATGGGTTTGATCCTGGGATTTCTAGGGTTTTTGTTTCTCGATTGGGTGTCACTTTGCATGGTATAATGTCCACAACAACCTTTATTGTAAGTTATTTCCAATATGCTTCCTCCTTATTTCAAAAAACGTAGAAATTAACCAACCTGCATGCAAACGAAAGTCTCTTATCTCTGGAAAAAAGTGTGATTGTACCTTTTTTTTTTTTTTTTTTTTTTTTGGGTCTTCCTAGTATTTTCACTTAATAAATGTATATTTATATTGTCGTTGCAGTTGAATAACACAAATTCGAAAGACTGTGTAGCAGCAAGAGTATGCTAGTAGTAAACGGCATGTTCCCTGGCCCAACAATTGCTGTCCGTAAAGGCGATAGGGCATATGTTAATGTCCACAATGATGGAGATTATGGTGTTACATATTCATTGGTGATGACTCCTCTCCTTTTTCTCTCTCTCTTGATTTTTTTTTTTTAAAAAAGTAATATTATTTAGTATATTATTATATAACTATAATATAACTAGTATGATATAATCTTAAAAATCAACCTTTGACACGATAAGAAGTAACAAAAATAATGATCTTAAGATTAATTTATACTGTTACATCATCTAGTTATATAAAAATCGTATAGCAGTTTACTAAGAGTATGTTGGGATTGCATTGAAAAATAAAGCTTTTAATGATAAAAAGAGTTTTTTAAAAAATGCTTCATTTTTAAGTTTTTTTTCTAAAAATGTATTTGGCCAATATTTTTAAGCTAAAAAGTCTTTAGAATTTTTTATCAAACAGATTAATTTTTTGTTTGGCATACTTTTTTAGTTACTAAAAAGTACTTTTAAAGTTTTCTAATGTAATCTCAAACAAGCTTTAAATAGGCTTTTTCTCTACACAAAAATACGCGTACACTAGACAGTCAAACCAAGTTGTAGGGAGAATAACTTTTAAGTAAAATCAGATGATCTCATAACTGATCTAGAATCCTTTAAAATCATTTATAAAGTAATTGAGCTCCAAATAATAAGTTTAGCTCCATATATCTAATACATAATTAATGTAAGATTAGCTTTTATATATATAAAGTGTTCATAGTTTGTGATATCATAATCACAAAAATAATCATATGGTCAAACCAACTTAGAAAAGTATGAGATTATGAAAATCGAGGAATTTTGTTTTTTTATTATCTTTATTTACAGGCATGGAGTGAAGCAACCTAGAAATCCCTGGTCAGATGGTCCTGAGAACATCACACAATGCCCCATCCAACCAGGAAAAAACTTCACTCATGAGGTCATATTTTCTACTGAAGAAGGAACTGTTTGGTGGCATGCGCATAGCGACTGGTCACGTGCCACAGTCCATGGCGCCATTGTTATTTTACCTGAACTCGGAACCAAATATCCATTTGATCGACAGCCTGATGAAGAAGTAGTTATCGTACTTGGTAATTTTACTTTTGTATGGAAAGTACGACGTAGTTATCGTACCCAAAAACTGTCATCTTATACATGTAAATTTTCCCCTTGATGTTGCAGGGGAATGGTTCGATGGAGATGTGAAGGAATTAATTGATGATGCCACCGAAACTGGCGGTGATCCAACCCCATCAGACGCCTACACCATCAATGGCCAACCAGGATTTCCAAACAATTGCTCCAATGGTAAGATCGAAAAATATATATCTCAATTAGAAATCTTTAGTATGTATATTAATATTGGGTAGCTAATCATATCATAATTTGATGTTGCAGAAACAACATATAGTCTATCAGTCGAATACGGCAAGACATATCTTCTCCGAATAGTAAGTGCGGTGATGAACGAGGAAATGTTCTTTGGAATCGCAGACCACAACATTACAGTTGTCGGACGAGATGGTGCATACATAAAGCCCATAACCACTGATTACGTCATGATAACCCCAGGACAAACAATGGACGTGTTACTCACAGCAAACCAGACTCCTAGCTACTATTACATGGCTGCCAGTCCTTTCTTTGACTCCAGCGCCCCGTACGACAGTTCCAACACTTCGGCGATTCTCAAGTATACAGGAAATTACACTGTGCCATCCTCTCCTCCCTATCCGTCCCTTCCTAATGTCACCGACAAGGATGCTGCAGACAACTTCACAGATCGCGTAAAGTCATTGGCAAGCAGCGAGCACCCGATTGATGTCCCACAAGAAATTGATGAAAGAATCGTCATAACAGTTTCTGTTAATCAATTGCCTTGCGATCAAGATTCATGTGATGGCCCAAATGGTACTAGGCTGTCTGCTAGCTTAAACAACGTCAGTTTCGTGACCCCGTCGATTGATATACTGCAGGCGTATTACAGGTAATTGATCCCATTCATTAATTCTTGTCAATATTATTACAAATATACATACATGAGAATTGAAAAATATTTTTTGTTCTTTGCAGGAACATATCGGGCGTTTATAACGATACTTTTCCAGGCTATCCTCCTTTTGTTTTTAACTACACAGGAGTTTCGGCGGACGATTATTTACTTCCGAGCCAAGGAACAAAGGTAAGGACGATAGATTACGGTAAAAAAGTGGAACTAGTGTTCCAAGGGACAAATATAGGGAATGCGGAGAACCATCCAATGCATCTTCATGGTTTTAGCTTCTACTTGGTTGGGTCGGATTATGGCAATTTCGACAACGTGACTTCCCCAGGAAAATACAATTTGGCAGATCCACCGGAAGTTAACACCATCGGAGTTCCTAAGAATGGATGGGCTGCCATTAGATTTGTTGCTGATAATCCTGGTAATTAATCTCTTTTGTAGATATACTTAATTGTGTGTGTAACACATTTGCACTGACATATGGATAATGTATATTTTTTCAGGGGTGTGGTTTATGCACTGTCATTTGGAAAGGCACGCTAGCTGGGGTATGAACACGGTCCTCATTGTGAGGAATGGGACAACCGAAGAGACAAGCATGTTGCCACCTCCACCTAATTTGCCTACTTGTACATAGTCTTGGAAAATGTTTGAGTTCAATAAATTGGGAGTTCTTGAATTAGGCCTTTCAAGAAACTTTCATTAATTTGTTGAAGAAATAATTATGCCGTTGTACCCATTACAATGCTTTAAATAATGTTCCTAATTGAGATGTTTTCGGCCATTTAGAAATTTCTCTTCTTATATATTATTGGAAACTCTCAAGTGTTAGCTCGAAAATATATATATNTCCTCATTGTGAGGAATGGGACAACCGAAGAGACAAGCATGTTGCCACCTCCACCTAATTTGCCTACTTGTACATAGTCTTGGAAAATGTTTGAGTTCAATAAATTGGGAGTTCTTGAATTAGGCCTTTCAAGAAACTTTCATTAATTTGTTGAAGAAATAATTATGCCGTTGTACCCATTACAATGCTTTAAATAATGTTCCTAATTGAGATGTTTTCGGCCATTTAGAAATTTCTCTTCTTATATATTATTGGAAACTCTCAAGTGTTAGCTCGAAAATATATATATAAAAAAAAAAAAGAGTAAAAAAAAACAAAAGAAAAAAGAAAAGAAAAGAAAGGTCAAAGAATATTGCTTGCCGGCCACAATGGCAGAATATTTGGTACATGGTTTGAGAACTAGCTACTCCATGAATGCGCGGAGTACTGTAAAATACCATATTAGCGCGACTAATAGGCCGTGGGCCGTGGCTCTCAAAATCCGTGTCCATGCATAGTCCTGTGCTGTCTTCCTCTCTTCCATTTCAGGCAGCAATGGGCCGGGCCACCATCTTTTGCGAATAAAAGGACATTCCCTAATTTTGTTATCCTTGTATTCGTTTTTGTTGGTGCCATTGTTTCGATTTTGAGATTATATTTGGTATACGGAACGATTATTTTTTAGAATAACATTTATTAATAATGGAATAAGTGGAATTGATTAGTTTTAGAATAGTCATTTTCATGACTATGAATGAATGACTATTCCTTAAATTGATGGAATATCTATTCCTCTTAATTTGAAAAGAATAACTATGCCTTCAAATTAAGGAATTATTATTCTTTCATGGTTATAGGATGACTCTTTGAAATATTAAAGTATATGTATATTTTAACGTCAAGAATATTTTATTTTACTTTTTTCATTCTTAATAAATATTATTCCTTAGAATAGTCATTTTGCGTACCAAAAGTATCGTTAGCATTATTGTCTACATGTCACATTCACATTCACTTATTTTAAAATAAAAAATCAATAATCAAAATAAAAAAAAAAAAGGAAAAGAATGTTATAAAGAGAAATGTTACTACTTGAAAATGCTGAGTATAATTTTTATTTAAAGAATAGAACGATTGCTCGAAATATAATTGCTCGAATTTCTAGAACTAACATATCTAGAAAAAAAGAAAAAAAAAAAGAATTACCAGAAGTCCAAAACTAAAATCACGTGCTGTAACGATCTTTAACTTGATTTGAAATTTGAAATTTTAAACTAAAAAAGAAAATGCAGTAAAAATTACGTACGATAACGATCTTTTAACTTGTGTTCGTTGATTGACAGGGTAGGGTCGATGTCTTCCAAATGTCCACATACATAATTGAAGTACTTTTTACTATACTAATGTCTTGAATGGCTTGACTAATGGAGGAGCTTTGGTGAGGGTAAATTATAGACTTATGTACATATATGGTTCTCTTTCCACATGATTGCATCTTTTGTCTAAATTCACATTTTTGGCATGATGTTATATCTAATATTAATTGTTTTGTACATTGATTGACAGGGGTATAAGGACATACATAATTGAAGTTACTATGCAAAAAGTGCTGATGAATTGGCTTTTACTGCATGCATTGTATGCATGTGGCACAAGTTTTCGTCCCAAACCCGTAAGGTAGGTATATATCAGAGCGTTGAAAAACTGCTGCCATATTTACAATGCCGGATTCAAAGCTGCTGAGAGAAAGTTAGAGACGTCAATAGAAATTGCCACTCATCAATCATAAAAAGGAAAAAGAAAAGAGAAGAAAAATGGTTCAAGGTAGCAGGCCTGTAAAGGCAGTGTAGTGACTCAGTTAGCAATTATTGCTTCTATCTATAATACCACACGCCTTAGGCAATTAGCATGCTTTAGTAGACGGGTGGTACGTGCAATTATCAATCGTCCTCATCAGTGGACTCACCACTGATTAGCAATTATTTATGCCCAAACCAATAGACAACCTTAGCATTGTAGCACTGCCAAAAGCCATCTATATATATACAATGGTAGAGGATGTACGTCTTAATTAAGTTAGACTCGAAAGGCTAAGGCAAGCCTTTATGTTCTCTTTCGTTTTCTCCTTCCTCAATAAATTATGTGCTGTAATTGAAGTGGTTATGCCTTCTCAATTTTGAAACCCGTTCCCATACAAAATTACAGCATACATAACAAATTTTGACACTAAATTTTGCCAACAACATAAAACCTAACATGTTTTTATGTCTGTTTTTTTTTTTTTCCTTCTAATACTCACTGTAGCGGCATATGACAACTGTTTATTTTTATTTTTTTAATTTTAATATTTTACAATATGGTTTGGTAACCATTTTGAAAGCACGTTTTTATTTTTATTTTTTTAAAAAATCTTAAAAACGTTAATAAACAATTCAAAACAAAAAATGACATAAATGCCTTATAATTACCTTTATGTAACTGTTCTTAGAAAATTAATTAAATAACATGAAACTTAATTATTCTTTTAACAATGGATCAGTGCCCGGGTATGCCTTATTAGCTTCTTTTTGTGTAACAAATATTTTATTAGAAAATAATTGCAATTTGGACGGATGTAATTAATTAAATGAATGCCTTTGATTAATGCTAGTCGTTATCGTTCAACAGTTTGATAAATATTACCGTTAAAGTCATAATCACATGACATTACACCAAACGCGAGTAACCAATAAATGAAGCCCAATCTAATTAGTGTAAATTAAAGAATAAAGTTGTCTTAAAAAATTAAAATAATAATTTTATCTTTTAATTTACATTAAGGACATGTTTGGTATTTAGAATAACTATTCCTTGAAATAACATTTATTAAGAATAAAATGAGTAGAATACATTAATTAACCTTGTAATGGTCATTCTCATAGCTATGAGAGAATGATTATTCATTCAATTGTCGGAATAATCATTCTTCTTAAATTTAAGAAAAATGATTATTCTTTCAATTGAAGGAATAATCATTCATTTATGGTCATCGGAATGGTCATTTTAAGGTTAATTTATTCAACTCTTTTTATTCTTAATAAAAATTATTTTTTAGAATAGCTATTCCACGTACCAAACATAACCTAAGTAAATTTGAAATGGACAGAACCTTTTCTAGAGGGCAGCTGCCTGAAACCATCACCAATCATCCACTAGACTTTGAAAATGCTGGCATAAAATCAAATGAAGATCACACCAAACTTGCCATATTAAGAAAAAATAAAAAAATGTCGGCAATTTAAAAATGGGGATGCTTATCCTTTATCGGAGGTCCTTCTAGGGTCTTTGTAGAATTTCTTTTTTGATTTTTTAAATCAAATTAGGCCCACCACTTATTTAATAAAGTGGTGGGCCTAATTTGATTTAAAAAAAAAAAAAAATTAAGAAAACCCTATAAAAGGACCTCCTGTAGATATTTGGGCATTATTCATCTAAAAACGGCACATATGTGATATGACATACCTTTTCCGACAAAGATAGAAATTTTTGGTCCGTTAAGCCCCTTAGGCCTTAGCAAGTGCTCTTGGACATGGGCCGCACAAGCTCTTAAAATAAAGAAATATTGTTCATGATAATTTCAATGTGGAGGGATAAGGGCGACTCATTGCCTAGGCTCGATCTCTATGAAATAAGGCACTAAGTAGCATTAATTTAATAATAATAAAATTTAAGGCCACTCAATGCTCTAATTATGGTAAAGAAAAAATTACAAAAATATTGAGACTTTAAAGAAAAAAATGAAAATTCATATTAGTGGCACATCTAAAGCAATAATTAAATTGATAATTTTGTCTAAACTTAAAATCAACATGCTAGCCAAGTTCGTAAATTAAAATAATATTTAGAATTTTTTTTTTTTTGCGCAAAATTAACTCTACATAAAAAGAAAGAAAAATAAAATAGCCCTCAAACTACTACACATTGTCAATGTCGCTTATACACTATTAATTGTATCAATGTATACCTTAAATCACCAAAAAAAAAAGTTAATATCCCCATTAATGACAAAAATACTTTAATAAAAAAAAAAAATTGAAAAAAATTGAAAAAAAAAAAAGTTAAAGAAAAAGCAATCAACAGAACCACTTTTTTTTTTTTTTTTAGGAGGTGGGAGAGAGAGAGAGATTAACAATGAAATAGTAGTTTAAAGGAGATATGTGTACTTTTCCTAAAAAAAGAATGTAACTCAACAAAAAATTTGTCATCCATTGGAATTAAATGTCTCACAAAGCTAGATAAATTTTAGCGAAAAATATATTTTAAACCCTCCGAACTTACTACAACATTTTCATTTATGTATGCCTCTAATATTTTAAAAATGACATTGGGGCCCTTCATACTACAACAGCATGTCAAAGTGGACACTTTTGTAATTTTTTCTCCAAAATACCCCTAAAGATATTAAATAATTACCATTTGAAAAAGGGAAAAACTGGAAATACCAAAAAGAGGTGGCCCTTTTCATATTAGCCCCCTTAATTATTTTTAAGTGGTTATTTTTTTATTTTAATTTTTAATAACTTCAAGGGTATTTTTAAAAAAATAAAAATAAAAACATCTAATTTGACATGCAATGATAATATGGGGGTCAAGAGAGCCTGAAACTTTGAACTAATATCTTTAGAAGTTGAAGATAATATAGTATTTTTGAAGATTGAGAGAGGTTCGTTTAGGTTTGGGTTGTAATAATGTCTTTTGTATATGTTTAGTATATATTGGGAAGTATGAAAGCGTAAAATGTAATAATAGAATGTAAATATAAACAAGGTTGTACGTACAATTATAAATAAAATTATATTTTAATTAGTACTCTGCTGTAATCTTTACAGTATATAATTTAGTAATATTAAAAAAAAAATTATAGCATTTATCCGCTGCCAGCTGTTTAATGTTAAGGCATAATAATAGCGCATTGTACTTAAAACAGTTTTTTTTTTTTTTTTTTTTTAAAAAAAGGGTCGTGAAAATGTCGAGGACAACAAATGACCTTATTAATTTGCAAGTGAATTATGATTAAATTTACAATATCTGATGGACGGAATTGCCGATCAATCAAAGTGGGGTAACCAATTAATGTATATTTCTTAGGCATGTAGTACAATGTTTTGTAGTACTTCATTTTCGGTACGCAGTACTACAAAAGATGATATGCTATAAAAATCACACAAAAGCCCACAACCTCACTTCAATGTTTTCAATCATCTTAATTTCAAGTGATTTCAGCGTGCGTTCAAATTCTCTTTTTCTTCCTGAGTTTGTTTAACATTAAAATTCTCGATCATTCCAAATGGGTTATCGTTCCCTTTTTTCTTTTTTCTTTTTGGAGTCCTCAACCCGAATTTCAGAGGCTGTTTTTCATCATTTTGATTACACGCAATGCAGAAAGGTTATGTGAAGGTACATGTTTGTGCATGCATGCTTTAAATGTGATATCAAATTAAAGTTCATTCATATTCTCTAATAGAAATTATTGTGCCTAACAAATCCTTTCTGATGTGAAGGCATCTCGATCTATATGTTGATTAGCTTTTTAACATGGAGTAGTTGAGGCGTGAAAGAAAGTGTGATTAAAATAGCTAATTTAAATCGTTAGTATTAACTTTTTGTGTTTGGTTAATCCAAAATGCTTTATCTTGATTCTTGCCTAATTAACTAGCTAGTAAAACAGTCAAACAAGGCAGCTAATTACAGCTAGCACATTTTCATTTTTTTATTCGTGTAACCAATCTAAGTAATGGAACTTTAAAGATTCCTAGTTAAATCTGATGTCCCTTCGATTAATTACTACGTACAAATATATATTAATTTGATTCTCCTTTCCTCTTTCTGTCCCATGAAAACAAAAGCATGCAGTATGACAATGATGCCTAAGGAACAAAGAAAAAAAGAAAAAGAAAAAGAAAGTTCTTTAACCAGCCACGTGAATTGTGATCATTACAGCAATAGTTAATGTATAGAGATGTTTTAAACATTTCTCTTTAAATATAACTAAAGGCCATCACGGGGAGTGGTTCTATTAGAATTTTATATAAGGTGTGCTTAACTTAACTTTCAAATATGCTTTGAGGAGTAAATGATGCCACATTCTTATAAGTAAGGAATACATTAACTAATTTTTTTAGTAATGTAGGACTTTCAACAAATTTACTGGCCTCAAGGCCAAAGCAAATTGGAAAAGGGATACAAAGAATCAAAACAACAAAAAATGAGTGAGTTTCACAACAACAAATTCAAAACGAAAACAACAATTAAAAATGATTTTTTTTCTCTAAATTAAATTAAAGAAAATTCTTCAAACTTAGCATGTAATTCCTACATACGTTTCGATTAAGAAAAAACTTTCTTCTTTTAGCTATCGATTTAGTCTAACTTTCACAGGAATGAAAACTTATATCCTCGTATATATTCCGCGGATGTCATGCCCTAATGATCACCTTGTCACTTGGAGCCTGATTTTTCGGACTGCTAGGCAAATGGCGAAATGGACATGTCGGTGCCACACAAAATTTTGACTAAATCTCCCAACGGTATTTCAATCCCGATTTGGTTAAGGAAATTTCAATTTCAATTTTAATGAGAAAAGGAGAAAGAGAGACACTGAAGTTAGATCTGAAAAAATAATAAAAAAATATATATGCTGTAATCCATCACCCTTTTTTTTTTCTTTTTTCTTTTTTCTAAGACAAATGGGAAAAGGGGCGACATGGGAAGGAAAAAAGGGGTCGACGATGCAATTGTATGGAGCCACGACCTTTCTAATCCATCACCTAATTCTTCTTTCTAAAAGTAAAGCAATTGTATGAACCCCACGACCATTAATAAATGGGGCCTCCCGTGATCGGTGTTGTTTTCAGGCCACGTAGGATGCGTAACCGCGTTGCTTTACGCACAACATACTTCTTCAATTCGCTTAATTGCATTATCAAACTTCTGATATTTTCCCGGCTGTGGGTCTATTTGTTTTTGACGTGGGATGAGGGGCCACTAACGCACGCCGGCCTTAAACGTGTCTGGACATGAGTCATCTGAATGTTGTGTGTAAACCCTATCCAAGTTATAGCTTAATTAGATATATCCAAAGTTAATATCTAAGTTAACTTGGATTGGGTTTTAAGATTACTTGTTAAACTTGTGGCTCATATATGTTACTTATGATAGCATTTGTCAAATGCCTAATCCTAGTAATCTCAAATCTGTCTCATCTCATGAGCCGCCATCCAAGCACGAATCGTCGAATACCTTAATTACAAAAAAAAAAAAAAAAAAAAAAAAAAAATCTGTCTCATCATGACAACACAAAGAAAATTCTACTAGATCCAAGGGGATAGTCACAAAAGTCGTTTAATGTCTCACAAATTCAACGCCAGATCGATACATCCCACCCCCACACAAATTTAGGGGCAATGGAGTTTTCTAGAAATTCTACACATTCTTTAAGTGCATATTTTTTTTTGAATGTAACTGTAAAAATTATCGAATAGAAAAAAAAAAAAAAATTTGTAAAAATTATCATCAAATTTTGCAAGAATTATTATGAAATTTTGAATTCAATAATAATTTTTACCATTACATTAAAAAGTGTAAAAGTAAAAACATATGTAGTATTTTTCGGAGTTTATTTAGCCTTGGAGGCCCACACAATTAAAACCAATCACTATCAAGGGGAACAGCTATAGCTTAGCCCTTTTAAGTAAAAAAGAAGAAAAAAAAAAAAAAGAACACAATGATTAAATACCTATTCATTGAAAGTGGAGTAATGTTATATAAATTAAGGGGGATGCTTGGTGTCCAACCCAAGCATCCAACCTCATCCAACCCCTTTGTGTTTTCCCAAAAAAAAAAAAAAAATTTAAAAAGTTTTTACAGTTAAGTTGGATGGGGGTTGGATGGAGAAGTTAGAAAAATATATTTTCCCATAAATTAAGGTGATACAACTTTTAAAATTATTATTTAATTAAAATTTAATAGTAATTAATCTCAAATCTAATAGTGATTTAAAATTACATCACTTTTTAAGAATAAAAGAGAATTAAATTAACATTCATCTTTAAACTATATAATTCTCACGTGTATTTTTAATATAATTAACAAATTAGTATCTGATTATCACATCCCTTATTAAAAATAAAAATGAGAATCATAAGTTTTTTTTTTTGGTTTTTTAATTTTTTAATTTAGAAAAGGTCAAATATTATCCTGTCAAAATAGGTGACTTGGCTCATTATTTGAGTACATCAAAGGATATTCTATATGTATATGACGCTCGATCTATGGCTTTGTTTGACAAAGGCTCTGCCTCTCTCCTCTTTTTTTTTTTTTTTCAAAAAATCAACTTTACTAATTTTAATATTTCATTAATTATTTTTTAACATTTTTTTTCTTTTTTTATATTAAATTAATTATTTTTTATTATTATTCAAATAAAAAATTTACAAAAAAATTTACAACAATTTTTTTACTTACTCTTCTTATCTATTACCTTCCTACCAGTAATATATAAAACATCTGTACCCCATTGCGAAGCTTCTCATATTAACCATTTTTTCTCTTCTTAGTCCAATCATTTCAACGTGCATTAATTTATAAAATTAGCTGGCGCAAGAGTACGGGAGCGGTGGGAGATTAGTAACCGGAGCGGCGGGGCACATGCATTTATCCCATGTTTTTCTTATTTATTTTATTTTTTATTCTACCCGGAACCAGGCCAGTAGATCTTTCATTATTATATTTAATTTCTTCGGTGGCAAGGCAATGGATCTATAAATATCTCTTCAAACTCTGGCGGATGGACACAGTCACACAGAAGGAAGCGATATAGTACTAAGAAAGAGTGTCTTTAATTCCTTCATTTGCTTGCGAGAAGTGCTGCTGCAGATAATATGGGAATAAAGAATATGGGTTTGATCCTGGGATTTCTAGGGTTTTTGTTTCTCGATT
Source organism: Betula pendula (assembly GCA_900184695.1). NCBI lineage: Eukaryota > Viridiplantae > Streptophyta > Magnoliopsida > Fagales > Betulaceae > Betula > Betula pendula. Next base: position 164,208 of record FXXK01001058.1, read on the forward strand.
GGGTGTCCCTTGGCATGGCTTATAATGTCCACCACTACTCCTTTTTTGTAAGTACTTTCCAATATGCTTCCTCCTTATTTCAAAAAACACAGAGACCACTACTGCATTCAAATGAAAGCCTCTTATCTCTGGAAAAAGTGTTGATTGTACTCATATTGTTTACATATGTCAAACTACCACCTTTTTTGTTTTTTGTTTTGTTCTTCCATAGTCTTTCACTTAAGTGTAAATTTTACATTGTGGTTGCAGCTGAATAACACAAATTTCGAAAGACTGTGTAGCAGCAAGAGCATGCTAGTAACAAACGGCATGTTCCCTGGCCCAACAATTACTGTCCGTAAAGGCGACAGGGCATATGTTAATGTCCACAACCATGGAGATTATGGTGTCACTATTCATTGGTGATGACTCCTCCCTTTTCCTCTCTCTAATTCACAAAAATTCGCAAGTGCGGTAGATAGTCAACCCAAGTTGAAGAAAGAATGATTCCGGTGTTTTTGCTTTTATCAAAAGAAATGTTTTGATGTGACGTAGATATTAAATATAATTTAGATTGTTCGTTAATAATTTTATTTTGAAAATAGAAAACGCGTTAGCAGTTATATAAAAAGTCTTCACAATTGGTGATATCATAATCACAAAAAAAAGACTCAAACCGTAGACCGAATGAAACAAGGGATTATGAAAATGGATGAATATATATATAATTTTTGTTATCTTTATTTGCAGGCATGGAGTGAAGCAACCTAGAAACCCATGGTCAGATGGACCCGAAAACATCACACAATGTCCCATCCAACCAGGAAAAAACTTTACTCATGAGGTTATATTTTCTACTGAAGTAGGAACTCTTTGGTGGCATGCCCATAGCGACTGGTCACGTGCCACAATCCATGGCGCCATTGTTATTTTACCTGAAAGAGGAACCAAATATCCATTTGATCGACAACCTGATGAAGAAGTAGTTCTCGTACTTGGTAATTTTACTTTTTTCTGGAAATTTTGGGTTCAATAACACCGACTAAATAATTAGAAACGTAATGACATGTAAACTTCCACCTTGCTGCTGCAGGGGAATGGTACAAGGGAGATGTGATGGAAATAATTGAAAATGCCACGTATACTGGCGCCGATCCAAAAGTATCAGATGCCTTCACCATCAATGGCCAACCAGGATTTCCAAATAATTGTTCCAATGGTAAGAAAAAATAATTCAGTTAGAATTTATACCGGTATGAAATATTTTATTCTATTTTATTTTTTTATGAATTAAATTTTTTTTACAAAAAGAGAACCATCTTTACGATGTCACACCAGAGGAAACTGTAACGAATACAGCAAACTCGCTGCAAGTTACACTTATGCAGAACAATTACTGCATAACACTCTCAGCAACCTACAAGACTAAATCTCAAACAAAGAATCAGCTATACATTTCTATACATGTCTGCAAACAAGCTAATCAAATCAAAATTTTTACATTTATACTCCAACTATCACAAAGAGCTATGTTTTCCTGAGACTTTTTAAAATTTTTAAGTGACGGCAGAAACAACAAAGCACATCTTCACACGATATCCCCAATTTTGCATTCTCTCCCTTGTTCAAAGACAATCTCTAACAATATTTAAATGTTTTTAATTTTTGAAGCAAAAATTTGTCCTATAAATCTTATATATATGTATATTGGGTTGCAGAAACAACATATAGTTTATCAGTGGAACAAGGCAAGACATATCTTCTTCGAATAGTAAGTGCGGTGATGAACGAGGAAATGTTCTTTGGAATCGCAGACCACAACATTACAGTTGTCGGACGAGATGGTGCATACATAAAGCCCATAATCACCGATTACGTCCTGATAACACCCGGACAAACAATGGATGTGTTGCTCACAGCAAACCAGACTCCCGGCCACTATTACATGGCTGCCACTCCTTTTATGGACTCCGGCGCCCCATACGACAGTTCCAACACTTCGGCGATTATCAAGTACACAGGAAATTACACTGTGCCATCCTCTCCTTCCTATCCGTCCCTTCCTAGTGTCAACGACACCGTGGCCGCAGACAACTTCACAAATAGCGTAAGGTCATTGGCGAGCACAGAGTACCCGATTGATGTCCCACAAGAAATTGATGAAAGAATCGTCATTACAGTTTCTGTTAATCAATTGCCTTGTAATAAAGATTCGTGTGATGGCCCAAATGGTACTATGCTGGCTGCTAGCTTAAACAACATCAGTTTCGTGACCCCGAAAATTGATATACTGCAGGCGTATTACATGTAATAGATCCCCTTCATTAATTGTTGCCATTATTATTACAAATATATTACAATATACATGAAAATTGAAAAATTAATTTTTTTTTTTGTTCTTTGCAGGAGCATAAACGGCATTTATAACGATACTTTTCCAAGCTATCCTCCTCATGTTTTTAACTACACAGGAATTTCGCCGAGCGAATACTTAATTCCGAGCACAGGAACAAAGGTAAGGATGATAGATTGGCTTAGTAAAGTGGAAATAGTGTTCCAAGGGACGAATATTTTGCTTGCGGAGAACCATCCGATGCATCTTCATGGTTTTAGCTTCTACTTGGTTGGGTCGGGTTATGGGAATTTCGACAACGTGACTTCCCCCAAAACTTACAATTTGGTAGATCCACCGGAAGTTAACACCATCGGAGTACCTCAAAATGGTTGGGCTGCCATTAGATTTTTGGCTGATAATCCTGGTAATTAATTAATCTCTTTCTCTCCATCTCATTTGTAAATATAATTAATTGTGTATCTCACAGATTTTCCCCCTCACGACCCCCAAATTTTCGGAAAAGTATCCTCTCCATTTCCTTTCCGGGTCCCAAATTTTCTCCAAAGCAGGTGTAATAATTATTTTCACTGTTTTGCTGTTGACCCTAAAATAGAAAAACACCCTGGTTGTGGGACCTAGCATAAAACTTGATTTGAAATTGTGTAAAGGAAAGTCAAAGTTCAAAATCAACATGTGAATGCAAAGAAAGACAAAAAGTACAAAAAAGATAAAAACTTGTCGGAACAAACTTTTATTTATGAGAATAAACAATTTAAAAACTTGTGATTAGTAAGGTGAGAGAAATCTAAGCAGCTCAATTTTTTTTTTTTTTAAAAAAAAAAAAGTTGAAAAAGTAACACTATTTTACATCAAAAGAACAAACAGGAAATTGAAGGATCTTGATTAGGAAATTATACTCCGAACATGCTTTAAAGTTTACACAAATGACAAAAAGTTAAATAAAAACTTGTCAGAGCGCACATACATGTCAGCAAACATTGTTACACTAAAACAAGTGCCACTTTATGCTTAGAAATAATTTTTTTTTTTTTTAACAAAAGAAGAAGCATATAATCAATTTTTTTTTTCTCTTAATTTTACAGTTTTGCACAACCTTTAATAACAAAGCACCGCATCATTACAAATAATTTTTTTCTTTTTTAAATTTTTTAGATACATAATAAAAAAAATTATATTAATTTATTTTTAAAGTTACTATTAAGTATTGAAATAGTCTATATAAACTTCTATATTTAGCAATAAAATAATAAGAAAAAGTTAATTTGAGTTGTTCAACAACTATTGTTGAAAAAATATTTTCAGCAACGAATATTTTTAAATTGTTTGGTTATGTATATTGAGAATGATATATTTAATTAAGACCATTATTAATAAAGAAATTATTCATTAATTTCAAAATATGAAAATTCATTCAGAACAGCTGAATAAATTAATGCTAGACGTAAAATTATAAGTTACATTTATATATTTTATAACATAATTACATTTTGTTGAATTATTATTTATTTTGTTAGTTATATATTTTAATATTCGTTCGTATCTTTTAATTTTACGAGTTGTGAACCTACATCTTGGATCCGCCAATTTTGCATTGACATGGATGATGATGTATATTTTTTCAGGGGTGTGGTTTATGCACTGTCATTTGGAAAGGCACGCTAGCTGGGGTATGGACACAGTCCTCATTGTGAGGAATGGGGCAACCGAGGAAACAAGCATGTTGCCACCTCCAACTAATTTGCCGTCTTGTTCTTAGTTTTGGAAAATGTTTGGGTTCAAATAAACAGGGATCGGAGTACCTGAATTAAGCCTTTCAAGAAACTTTCATTAATTTGTTGAAGCTAATATTTATGCTGTTGTACCCATTAAGATGCTTTAAATAATGTTCCTAATTGAGATGTTTTTCATTTAGAAACTTCTCTTCTTATATATTGTTATTATTGTAAACTCTCAAGTCTCGGCTCTCAAATATTAAAAAAAGGAAGTTCACATTTCCCCTCAACCTAATTGATAATATTTTTTAAAATTTTTAATTGGAATAATGTCCTCCTTATTTATTCAAACTACAAAAAAATTTAATATCTTTCTAATAACTGTAAAGAGACAAAAATGATTTTACAAGTTTTTCAATAAGAAAAAAAAAAAAAAACCCTATAAATTAGAAAAAAGAAAAAAAAATTATTATTTTTTTCAACAAAAAATTCATCTCCTGAGGAAACAAGCATGTTGCCACCTCCAGCTAATTTGCCTACTTGTACATAGTTTTGGAAAATGTTTGGGTTCAATAAATAAGGACTTGAATTAGGCCTTCCAATTAAGAAACTTTCTTTTGTTAAAGAAATTATGCAGTTGTCCAATAAGATGCTTTAGATAATGTTCCTTGAGATGTTTTCGGCCACTTAGAAATTTCACTTCTTATATATTATTGTAAACTCTCAAGTGTCAGCTCGAAAATATTAAAAAAAAATAAAAGAAAAGAAAGGTCAAAGAATATTGCTTGCCACAATGCATGGCAGAATCTTTCGTACAAGGTTTGAGAATACGCGGAGTACTGTAAAATGTCTTCTATACTCCACGTATACCATGTTAGCTCGACTAATAGTAATAGGCCGCCGGCCGTGGCTCTCAAACTCCATGTCCATGCATATTCCTGTGCTGTCTTCCTTTCTTCGATTTGGGCCACCAACTTTTGCAAATAAAAGGACAGAAAAAGTAATTAGAAAAAATTAGAAAAAAAAAAGGACAGAAAAAGTTTCCCAACTTTTGTTATCCTTGTTTTCATTTTTGTTGGTGCCTTTGTTTCGATTTTGAGACTTTTAGCATTATTGTTTATGTTGTAAATTCATATTCACATTTTTTTTTAATAAAAAAAGAAAAATGTTAAAGAGAAATATTATTTGAAAATGTTGAGTAACATTTCACTTTAAAAAAATAGCACGATTGAGTGAAGTAGAATTGCTAGAACCAACTTATTGGGAAAAAAAAAAAGAATTACCAAAAATCCAAAACTAAAATCATGTACTTTGACGATCTTTGATTTTTTTTTTTAAATAAATTTGAAAAAAAGAAAAATGGATCAAGGTAGATCTTTACCACTCTTGATTTTTACAGATGTAGGAAAATTACGTACTATAATGATCTTTTGACTTGTGTTAATTGATTGATAGTGTGGGGACGTGATCGAAATGTGCACATATATAATTGAAGTACTTTGTACTATAGTACTATGTCTTGAATGGGGGAGGTTTGGTAGGGGTTAATTATGGGGTGTTTGGCAAAAAAAAATTGGATTAAGGTTAGGAGATTGTTGACTTTTGAAGTAATATAAACTAGAAAGAATGTTGTAAATTTTTTGTATAAAAAAATGAAATTTTTTATTTTTTAGTGAGTATTTTATTTGAATGGTAATAAAAGTGTTTGGTGTGATATAAAAAGTAAAAAAAGTGGCTGATGTGATATAAAAAGTGAGAATATTTTTTTTTAAAAAAAAAAAAATCAAAACCCAGCTACAGTACAGTTCCTCTCTTGCCAAACTTCCCCATAGAGTCATGGCCCTCTTTCTATCATATTTTCCTATTAAAAGTATATTAGGCTATGAAAAACATATTTTCCTATTAAAAGTTTTTAAAAAAATTAAAATCTATAGAAAAAAATAATTCTTTTTATATTATTAGGGAAGTTTTTATATTTTCTATTCTTATATAATATATATACACAATGTTCTAATTATATATATATATATTTTCATCATGATCAATGCTAGTGCTTTGGATTCTAGACTTGGTCAAATGCATCAAGAACAAAATTAACACAGTGAAGGCATTAGTCTAATTGATCAAACTTGACACAATGAAGGCATTAGCCCGATCGATCATGATAGGATCGAAGCTTCAGTTGAACATTTGATCGATGTAGTGCGTTAGTCTAATCGATCATAATAGGATCGAAGCTTCAATTGAACATCTGATCGATGTAGTGTGTTAGTTTGATAGTTCATGATACAATTGACACTTCAGTTGAACATCCGATCGATGTAGTACGTTAGTTTGATTAAACGCGATCTCAACATGTCATATAGATCAAGACATTATATAGAATTGCTCAATACTTAAAAAAAAAAAAAAAAAGAACCATCTCACTTGATTTAGTGGTAATATTAGCCCAATCGATCATAATACGATGAAAACATTATATAGGGGTGCTCAATTCTCAAAGTACCCATACCAAAAGTCACTACCTAATTGCTAGCTTCTCAAAATAAACTTTGCATACATGTCATCTTTGTTTTCCTCTACACAATCAATTAATTGATCCTTGTGTTTTGGTTTGATCGATCATAATACGATTTAAATGATTAATTTAACTTGACATAATTAAAGGTTTAATTCAACATCCAATTGATCATAGTAAATTAGTTCAATCAATCGTGATACGATCAAATAATCGATCAAACTTAACAAAATTAAAGGTTTGATCGAACATCCAGTCGATCCTTGTGTATTGGTTTGATTGATTGTGATACGACCAAATTATTGATCAAACTTGACATAATTGAAGGTTCGATCGAACATCTAATCGATCCTAGTGCATTAGTCCAATCAATCTTAGTGCATTAGTCCGATCGATCATGATACGATCAAATGATCAATCAAATTTGGCTCAATTGAAGGTTTGATCTATCCTTATGCATTAGTCCAATCTATTGAATTCTCTAAATTTTGGATCATTTTTGTACACTAGTCCGATTGATCGTGATCAAACTCTTTGGATTGAATAACATAACATATATATAAGTGATAATATTAATTAAATATATGTGTGTATATAAATATTTGTTATATATATAACAGAAATAAAGTGGTGGTGGAAATTTGGTCAGGAAGGAAAGTTTGTGGATTCTAAGGTCATGGGTGTTGGGATGATGGTTTAATATAATTTCCTTTGAGATTTTTTTCAACATTCATCATCACCATCTCTTTTATGTATTCAGAACCTAACCCACTGAATTAATGGTTACGTTTTGCACTTTTATAGTGACTAGATGTGGTCCATGTGGATAAGGCCTCCATCAAATTTCAAGCTTACGGCGGAGCCAAATCCCATTTAAATTGTAAGCATGTGGTTTGAGGGGTTTACAGATGCAGTTGCATATATGGCGGTGATACAGATTCTAGGAAGTCTACTTCATGGTACTTGATTACTTATTTAGAAAAAAAAAAAAAAAAAATAGTGTGATAATAATGATTTGCTTTGTTATATAAATATATATATAATTTATTGCTATCACTCAAGCTAATTAACCAGGAATTATTATGGATTTGACTGAAATGATTTGGTTTAAGTACTTTATGTTGTAGTTTTTTCAATGGTCTAGATATAATTTTAATCTTTTATGAAAAAAAAAAGAGAAAGTAAATTTAAATTTAAATTGTTAAAAACTAACGATATACTATGATTTTTTGATTTTTTTTTTATTTTGATTTTATTTTTACAATACCTAAGCAAAATCCAAATAGAAAAGTTCTTACCAGAATTGCCTATAACAAGAGAAGTAAGTACTTTCTATTAAATTAGAGCGTCATCCATCTCAGTAAGAACCCAATTTTTTTATTCGACATCGAAGCATATTGATGTGAGATATTAATAGATTGGTGATTCACTAGAAATGAAGTTATTAAGAACCATAACATTAGCTTCCTTATATTTTCTTAAATTTAGGAGCCACATTACTTATTTATTTATTTACTTTTTATGATGAGAAAAACTCTTTAAGGTAGGGCATGCACTTCGTGTGCTCATTCCTATCGAGCAGACCCATGCAAAGCGCCTCCTCTACATGATTAGGATAAACTTCAGCTTAGCCAACAAGCATAGCTCCAATGAATTGTGTACCCTTTATAACTAGAGCACTTTGTACAACACAATCATATTATCAAAGAATAAAACAAAATGTAGCTCAGTTTAATTTAACTTGTGAACGTAAGTCATAAACTAAATCCCATAAAAGTTCTAGCTTGTCTCTATTTTCTTATTCTACTGTTCTCTTTCAATTCCATGGGCTTATAATTTCTTCACTTATATGAGATTAGATCAGTAGCATATGTCAATTAATGCTTATTCCATATATAGACTTGATCTTTTTAACAAAATTCTATTTGAAAAGAAGATCGACATCATTTTGCGAAGGGTCTCAGGCTCTCAATCATGTATGGTCGATCGTTTTTCTTTTCCTCGCCCAATCGTGTATCAGCTAGCTAGCGCGATAACAAGTATATATATATATATAAAGAAATATAAGTGGTGGGTGGAAATTTGGTCCAGGAAGGAAAGTTTGTGGATTCTAAGGTCATGGGTGTTGGAGATGATGGTTTAATATAATTTCCTTTGAGATTTTTTTCAACATTCATCATCACCATCTCTTTTATGTATTCAGAACCTAACCCACTGAATTAATGGTTACGTTTTGCACTTTTATAGTGACTAGATGTGGTCCATGTGGATAAGGGCCTCCATCAAATTTCAAGCTTACGGCGGAGCCAAATTCCCATTTAAATTGTAAGCATGTGGTTTGAGGGGTTTACAGATGCAGTTGCATATATGGCCGGTGATACAGATTCTAGGAAGTCTACTTCATGTACTTGATTACTTATTTAGAAAAAAAAAATAAAAAAAAATAGTGTGATTACATAATTGTATTGCTTTGTTTATTATATATATATATATATTGCTATCACTCAAGCTAATTAACCAGGAATTATTATGGATTTGACTGAAATGATTTGGTTTAAGTACTTTATGTTGTAGTTTTTTCAATGGTCTAGATATAATTTTAATTCTTTTATGAAAAAAAAAAGAGAAAGTAAAATTAAATTTAAATTGTTAAAAAACTAAACGATATACTATGATTTTTTGATTTTTTTTTTGATTTTTGATTTTATTTTTACAATACCTAAGCAAAATCCAAATAGAAAAGTTCTTACCAGAATTTGGCCTATAACAAGAGAAGTAAGTACTTTACTATTAAATTTAGAGCGTCATCCATCTCAGTAAGAACCCAATTTTTTTATTCGACATCGAAGCATATTGATGTGAGATATTAATAGATTGGTGATTCACTAGAAATGAAGTTATTAAGAACCATAACATTAGCTTTCCTTATATTTTCTTAAATTTAGGGAGCCACATTACTTATTTATTTATTTACTTTTTATGATGAGAAACTTCTTTAAGGTAGGGTCATGCACTTCGTGTGCTCATTCCTATCGAGCAGACCCATGCAAAGCGCCTCCTCTACATGATTAGGATAAACTTCAGCTTAGCCAACAAGCATAGCTCCAATGAATTGTGTACCCTTTATAACTAGAGCACTTTGTACAACACAATCATATTATCAAAGAATAAAAACAAAATGTAGCTCAGTTTAATTTAACTTGTGAACGTAAGTCATAAACTGAATCCCATAAAAGTTCTAGCTTGTCTCTATTTTCTTATTCTACCGTTCTCTTTCAATTTCCATGGGCTTATAATTTTCTTCACTTATATGAGATTAGATCAGTAGCATATGTCAATTAATGCTTATTCATATATAGTACTTGATCTTTTTTAACAAAATTCTATTTGAAAAGAAGATCGACATCATTTTGCGAAGGGTCTCAGGCTCTCAATCATGTATGGTCGATCGTTTTTCTTTTCCTCGCCCAATCGTGTATCAGCTAGCTAGCGCGAGAAAATCAACGTGCTTTATAAAAAATTAGCTGGCGCAAGAGTGCGGGATGGGGCGTCTAGTACTGCTAACCCAAGGAGCGGCCGGGCACATGTTTTTTTTCCCATGTTTTTCCTATGATTTTTCTACCTGCTAGATCTTTCATTATTATATATTCTCGGTGGCAAGGCATTGGGTCTATAAATAGCTCTTCAAACTCTAGGCGGATGGACACAGAAAATAGCGATATAGTACGTACTAAGAAAGAGTGTCTTTAATTTCTTTGTTTGCGAGAAGTGCTGCTGCAGATAATTTGGGAATAAAGAATATGGGTTTGATCCTGGATTTCTAGGGTTTTTGTTTCTCGATTGGGTGTCCCTTTGCATGGCTTATAATGTCCCCAACTACAACTTTAGAATATTATATTATATATATATAATATATATATAATAATTATTAGAGTATTTACAGCAGCTTTCTTTTAATTTTCTTTAAATTTTGAAAATAAAACTACTTTTTGCTTTCCTATCTAAATACACTCAATTAATATTCCTTATTTTTTCATATACCATTAAAATAATATTTTTTTACAAAATACAAGTTCCCTAATAACCATTACTCTTTTAACAAAATTCAAACACAATCTCTAATGAAAAACAAAAAGGAGGACGAGATGAGAAATATATATTTTAGATTAAAATAATAGATAGGAAAGCTATAAGGATTCTCTTTGCTTCTTTATGCATTGGGTTTAACTATAGGTTTAACTATAGCAAACTCAATATTTAGGGAATTAATATATAAGTCACTTTATGTTTTTTTTTTTTGAAATTTTCTTTATATTTAAAGAAATAAAGAGGTTAATATGAAAACTATTGTGAATGCTCTTACGGTCATCAATAGCCAAAATTTGGGTTGAATCAATTGAACCATTTAATTCCTTTAATTTCTCTATGTCCTCTGTCGTTCTCTCCTTCTTCAATAAATTATGTGCTTGGTTATGCCTTCTCAATTTTGAAGGTTTATTAGGGTGAAAGGCAATATTTAATTTTACATGCAGCCTTGAACATGTTGACACGAAATTTTGCCAACAACGTCATAACAAATTTTGTGGGGGAGAGATCTCTTTTTGAAGCCCAAGGTTCCCATACAAAATTACAATTTACAACATGCATAATAAATTTTGACACTAAATTTTGCCAACAACATAAAACCTAACATGTTGTTTTTATGTCTGTTTTTTTTTTTTTTCCAATACTCACTGTAGCGGCAAATTACACTGTTTATTATTATTATTATTATTATTATTATTATTATTATTATTATTATTTAATTTTAATATTTTACAATACAGCCTCGTTTGACAACCATTTTGAAAGCACGTTTTTATTTTTATTTTAAAAAAAAAACACACTTTTCTAAAAAACATTAATAAATAATTCAAAACAAAAAATACTAACAAACTGCCTGTAACAGTTCTTAGAAAATTAATTAAATAACATGGAACTTAATTATTATTGTAACAATGGATCGTGCCCAGCAGGTATGCCTTATTAGCTTCTTTTTGTGTAACAAATAAGTGGAAAACTTCCCTAATATTTGCCGACATTAGTCTGCTGGCCAGCTTCTTCTTTTTTTTTTTTATTCAGCTGTAAGCTCTCTTATTTTCTAATCAAAATAATTGCAATTTGGACGGATATAATTAAGGAATGCATTTAATTTGCCTTAATTCGTTATCGTTCAACAGTTTGATAAATACAATTAAAGTCATAATCACATGACGACATTACACCAAACGTGAATAACAATAAAATAAATGAAGCCCGAGTGGTAAACAAACCGTCCAACAAAGCAAACATGATCTCGATCGCAGGGCAGGCCTGGGACCATGATCATCAATCATCCAATTTAGTCTTGTAAGGCATGATAATAGCACATTTAGATACTTTCAAGTAGGTGAAACAGTAGAGGGCGTTTACAAAAACTGACCATATTAATTTGCAAGTGAATTGTGATTAAATTTATAATATCGGATGGACGGAATTGCTGATCAATCAAAGCGGGGTAACCAATTAATGTATATATATCTCTTAGGCGATGCCCATGATTTGGCTCTCTTCATGATTTTAGTACTACAAAATAAATCGAAGTAGAATTGCTCGAATTGCTAGAACCAACTTATCTGGAAAGAAAAAATTTACCTGAACTAAAATTACATACTGTAACGATCTTTAACTTGTTTTGAAATTTAAACTTAAATTTACTTTTTATTTTTTGAGATGCATAGAAAATAACCAGGTTTATGTAAGTTTGTCAAATCACGTACGGACACTCCAAAAAATTACTTTACTAGTTTTAGTCCATATGCATATGCACGGAAATAAATGATGCTTTCAGGGAAATTTTTATTGTGAATAATGCAAAACAATCAGACTTTTTTTTGCCACTTTTCATGCACGCTTTCAAAGGCTGGATAAACGATGCGATGCGATGCATGCACTACCAAAATATGCATATAATTATATGTACACGGTACAACTGTAACATTGAACGCTCTTGAAAACAAAATCAAAAGAAATAAATTCTAAAAAAAGGAAACTGGAGGACAAAATCTGGTGCACAATCACTAATCACAACCACAACCGTGTACCCCCCATCTTGGGCATAAATAAACACTAACAGCGACAAATAACCAGAACCATCCCATCTTATCCTTCGTTTTCAATCGGCATATATATTGTGGCTCTATTACCATCCACGTATACTGGAAATGAGATTATGAGAGTCCAGCAACCAAGACGATCCAACACGTGGCCAACGATGGGAGAGCATTAATGCTAAATCACTGGATTGCCAAGAAATCCAGGAATAAAATTGTAATTTAAAATAAAAAATATCTAATTTTGAACAAGTATACTGTACGTTAAGTTTACACTAATGGAATGAATCCTTTTCCAAAAAACCAAGGCTTCACTAATGGATGCATGAGGTGCAATGGTTTCAAAGCTTAAACTATTGAGACCCGGTCGGAACATTGTCAAGACTTAATTGAGACATTGATAAGACTTGGTCGAAACATCACCAAAACCCATTTGAAATATCGTCAAAACTTGCACAGGACGTCACTAAGACCCGATTAGAATATCGCCGGGACCCGTCCGAGACATCGCTAGGACCCGCTCGGAACATTGTCGAGACTCACCCAAGACATTTTTGAGACCCCCCGAAAAATTGCTTGGACCCAACTGGGACATTACTGGGACTTGTTGGGACTTGGTCGAGACATTACCGAGACCTGCTCGAGACCCACTAGGACCCGGTCGGGACAACGCCGAGACCTGTCTAGGACAGCGTCGAGACCTAGTTGGGCCCGCCTAGACCTAGCTAAGACTCAACCGAGACATCTCCAGGACCTGCTTGGGACAATTTATATTAATTTTTTAAAATTGTACATAAAAAATAATTTTTATAGGTTAATAGGATTGGTTGAAAATATAAAAAATATTTGCGATTTTTCGTACGCACCAAAAACCAAAAAATATTTTTGGCGAAAATCATTTTTCTGAAAATCAATTTCCCATAAACCATTTTCCAACGGAAATCATTTTACGTCGAAACAAACGGAGTCATAATTGTGTTCGTACGTTGATTAACATGGTAGGGACCTACTCCAAATGTGCACATGGTGTTAATTTGAGGAATCTTAATTGAGCGAAGTCGTTAATTTGCTCAATCAAAAGACCAGTTTGGCAAAGGATTTAAGGTTTGGATTTTTAAATTTTTTTTTAAAAATCATATCAAAACACTCCAACTTTTTATATTTCATTAATCATTTTTTAACTTTTTATATCACATCAAATACTTTTTATAACTATTCAAATAAAAAACTTATTAAAAAACAAAACTTTTTCATATAAAAAATTTACAACATTCTTTCTATTTTATATCACATCAAAATTCAAAAACCCTCCAACCTTAACCCAACCCTTTGCCAAACATACCCAAAGATTGAATAGGGGAAAGACATTCAACACCTTTAGTCAAATTGGGTTGTGGGTTTGACACATGTTAACGAAAAGACTAGTTCATTAACAATATTTAATTTTATATGTTTCATATTCAAAAAATGTTGAAATCAGGAAGGTCCCTCTCTCATTTTTAGATATTTTGTAAAAAAATGTTTTTTTTTTTTTTTTTTTTTTTGCATTAAGAAAAAGGATAGGAAATTTTTTTTAAAATGATCTCACATACACATCCAACTTGATTACTTGCATTTACTTACTAATTGTGGACTCACAAGTTTCATATGTAAATTGTTAAAATTTAAAGATGTAGAGGACACAGGTCAAGAGAGCTCGAAAGTTTGAACTACTATCTTTAGAAGTTGAATAGGATATAATATTTTGAAACCCAGACGAAGATTGACAAATAGAGGTTTGATTAGGTATGGGTTGTAATAGTATCTCTTGTATATGTTTAGTTTTAAGAAGTATGAAACGTACAATGTAATAATAGAATGTAAATATAAAACAAAGTTTTACATGTATAAATGGAATTATATTTCTTTTAGTACACTGGTGTTTTACATGTACTCATCACGTTTTGTCTTCCTCACGTGATGAGCACAGCAGGTTTTGCCGACGTCCTCTCCATTATCAATGACCAGATTCTACCTTCTCCGCCATCCATGGCCCCGGATCTGCTTTTTGAAAGTTTTAGTTTTGGTTTCTCAAAAACAGATCTGAAACTTTTAGAGAGTTTCCCCCCTCTTGCGCCTCTCCACCGTGTTTTGGGGCTCCTACGCTTCTTTCTCTCATGTCTACCAGCCTCCCTCCGCTTCCAGTCGGTAGATCTGTTTGGTGCTGTTTGCTTTAGTTGTTTTAATTTTATTTCTATTACTGTTTATTCCTGCCATTCAGGTTGAGGGAGGTGATTTTTCCTAGCTTTCGAGTTGAGGGAGTTTAAATAATGTTGGTGTGAATTGGACTACCTATGTCTTCGAATTTGTCTGCTTGTTACAGATTTGATCTATAACCGGAGTTGTACATAGGTATGTGGAAGATTATGTCATAGATATTTGCTTATCTTTGTCTATGATTTGTAAGTTCATAGCCTTGGGCTATGGTTATCGAAGTTTGTGGTTTATTGCCTTAACTTTTGATTGTAAGAGCTTTTACTCAAGAATTGTTATCAATGGAAAAGTGGAAATTCACATTCAAGAAAAAAAAAGTACACTAGTGTTATCTTTATAGTTTATAATTTACTTATATTAAAAAAGACAAATTTTATAGCTTTTATTCGCTGCCAGTTTAGTGTTAAGGCATAATAATAACACATTGAGATACTTTCAAGCAAGTGAAAATGTCGAGGGGTTACAAAAAATGACCGTATTAATTTGCAAGTGAATTATGATTAAATTTCTATATGGCTTGTTTGGGTAGAGGACTCCGTTTAACTCTACCCAATTTTTTGTACTTTTATTCATACTATGGGATGGGCGGATGGGCGGAATTGCTCAATCAAAGTGGGGTAACCAATGTGTATCTCTTAGGCATGTAGTACATGCTTTTGCATGTACTTCATTTTAATTAGTACGTACTACAAAAGATTGATATGCTATAAAAATCACACAAAAGCCCACAACCTCACTTCAATGCATTTCAGTGTGTGTTCAAATTCTCTTTTTCTTCCTGTGTTTGTTTAACATCAAAATTCTCGATCATTCCAAATGGGTTATCGTTCCCTCCCTTTTGGAGTCCTCAACCCAAATTTCAAAAGCGTCTCCTTGAAAAGCAATAGGCTGTTTTTCTTCATTTTGATTACACGCAATGCAGAAAGGTTATGTGAAGGTACATGTTTGCGCATGCATGCTTTGAATGTGATGTCAAATTAAAGTTCATTCATATTCTCTAATAGAAATAGAAATTGTTGTGCCTAACAAATCCTTTCTGATGTGAAGGCATATCTCTATATGTTGATTAGCTTTTTTACATGGAGTAGTAGAGGCGTGTAAGAAAGTCATTAAAATAGCTAATTTAAATCGTTAGTATTAACTTTTTTTGTTTGGTTAATCCAAAATGCTTTATCTTGGTTCTTGCCTAATTAACTAGCTAGTAACACAGTCAAACAAGGCAGCTAATTACAGCTAGCACATTTTCATTTTTTTTAGTTCATAAGGGTATTTTTGTCTTATTACAAAATTTGTAGAATTATTTTTTTCTTTTTGCTGGCCTTGGGAGGGACATTAACAATTGTTTGATAGTTTATGGGGAACATTGTCACAATTAAAAGTTTGGGAGGACATTGTCAATTGGGTGATAGTTTAAGGGGATATGTAGACCTTTTCCTTTATTTTTTAAATGAAAATATTTATAATTTTTTTAAAATTTTGAATTTAACCAATTGAGTGGTAGTGTTTTTTATTTTTATTCTTAGCTTTAGTTTTTTTTATAAAAATTTTATTTGATTTTATTAAGGGTATTTTCGTCATGGGAGGTACATTGACAATAGTTTAGTAGTTTGGAGAGACATTGTCACAATTAAAAGTTTAAAAAATACATTAACAAT
>FXXK01001058.1:181484-194552 GCA_900184695.1 Betula pendula
ATATAGACTTTTTCCAACATTTTTTTGTTTGGTTAATCCAAAATGCTTTATCTTGATTCTTGCCTAATTAACCGGTAACGCAGTCAAACAAGGCAGCCAATAGGACTTTGCAACAACAAATTCCAAACGAAAATAACAATTATATATATATATATATATTAAATTGGAAAAAAATTCAGATTTTCACGTACATTTGTATGAAGAAAACTGTCCTCTTTTAGTGATTTGGTCTAACCTTTCACTGGAAGGGTAACTTATAAGTGGACATGACGGTGCCATTCAAACCGCGTCCTTCAATTTGTTTGTTTGATTGCAGGATCCAACTTTTGATGTTTTCTGATTGTGGGTCTATATTTTCACGTGGTGAGGCACCACTAACGTACGACTTAAACGTGTCCGGACAAAAAAAGTAATCGCAATCAACGCCATCCAAGTTTTATTTATTTTTTTATTTCTGAATAACGCAATCTCAAGTTTTAAACGTGTGGCTTATGATTTAATTTGTTAAACTCTTTTTTCTTTTTTTTTTTTTTCAACTTCAAAATCAATATCACTTTTAATATTTCATTAATCACTTTTTAACAATTTTTTTACTTTTTATATCACATCACTCACTTTTTATTATTATTCAAATAAAAAACTCACTAAAAAATAAATATTTTTCAATTTTTCAGACAAAAAATTTATAATATTTTCTATATTTTATATCACATCATTCACTTCCATTATTATTTAAAACACAAAAAAAATTCCTTTAACGGTTTTAACAAACATAGCCATATCTGATTCGAGTAGCAACCACGCATGCATTGTAGTGGGCAAGGATCTAGCTCCTCCCCCTCCCTTTGGCTTAGCTAGCCCTTTTGGCTAAGGTCCTTTGGAGATATCTGGTAAAAAATCAGACCTGTATTGTTTTATGAAACTTTGATTTTTTTAAAAAAATATATTCTCATTTTTTATATCATATTAATAACTTTTTAATAATTTTTATTTTTTTATTTTTATTTTTATATCACATTAAACACTTTTTATTTACCACTCAAAATAAAATACTTACTAAAAAATAAAAAATTTATTTTTTTTAATATAAAAATTTATATTATTTCTTTCACTTTAATATCATACAAAAGTTAACAATTTCAACCCCCAATCCAAATCATTTGCCTATCTCCCCTCCCTCCCCCCTCCCCCCTCACTTTTGTGTTTTGCTCTGTTTCGTTCTTTCACTGTGACTCACAAGAACCCCAAAAAAAAGAAAAAAAGAAAGAAAGAAAGCCCACTCGTACTATTCTGGAATCTCTATGCATGGCTTATCACGACGTACAAGTCCAAGAGATCAATTAAAACAGTCGTAAAAAATGTCTCACAAAATTCAAACTCAAGCATTGAATTTTAAATGAATGCTATTGAAATTTAAAAAAATTGAACGTCACTTTAAAGAGTGTGAAAATAAAATTAGGAGAAATTTTATTAATACTTCTCAAATTTTTACGCATTTTAAAATATTTTTATTAATATTTCATTTCTTTTATTTTGACATTTCATACTTTTAATTTGTATTATTTAACTTCTTTTCTTCTGTTTTTACCGTCAAATCTTATTAAAATTTTTAAAATACCTCTATATTTTTTTAAAAAATTTATAAAAAAAAATTAAACTAAAGGTTATTTTAATAATTTTTGTATTATCCCATTAAGATTTAATGAAAAATCCTAATAAAAGAAGGCTAAATAAAATATTTTAAAAGTATAAAGAGTTAAAGTAAAAAAAATCAAACATCAAAAAAAATATTTTAAAACGCTTGAAAATTTAAACGCCTAGGTAAAGTTTCCCATAAAATTAAAAATGTGTATAACATTTTTTTGGAGTTTATTTGACCTTCGTGGCCCACACAATTAAAGACCAAACGCTAGCTATTGCCGGGAACAACTATGCCTTATAGCCCTTTAATAAAAAAGAAAAGAAAAGAAAATAGTTTAGGATTAAATACCTGCTCATTGAAAATGGACTAATGCTTACAAATTAAGTTGATGTAATTTTTAAAATTATTATTGAATTAAAATTTAATAATAATCAATTTAAAAGAGAAATAAAATGTATCTATTTTTTAACTATGTAATTCTCACGTTAATAGAATTATCAAAATATCTGATTACACATTCATTATTTAATGTACATGTGACAATACGCTTTCTTATTAAAAAAAAAAAGTCAAATATCCTTTCAAAATAGGTAACGTGGCTCAATATTTGAGCACACAAAAGGATATTCTATAGATATATGATGCTCTATATATCCATGCACCGATGCAACCAGTAATATATAAAAAATCTATACTCAATATATAAAACCCTTCATATGAGAGAGTAAATTATGACCCCATCTTTTTTTTAAAAAAATTTTAAGGGAGACTTTTATCATTCCATTAATAGTAAATTAAGAGCATAAAAAATAAAGAGCAATGCATATAATACAAAATTATAAAATTACATGTTCAGCTAATCCAAAAAACTATTGCATTGAACAAATTAGATCTAACAAGGACAGTTCAATTTCTTACCAACTTATTTTTTGGTTGAGAGAAATTTTTTTACATTGATCTACTTCTCCTCGCCCTTAAAGATAGAAGATACGCATATCTTCGATCCAAAGGCTAAGACAATAGACAAAATACAATAAATTAAAGAAATAGAAAAATAAATACACTAAACATATCCACTGACAAAAAATGGGGCGGGAAGTGCTTTGCGAAAGGAGATTCGGCTGACAGTTGAAAACCCACCCACCGGCGCGTGTTGCTTTTAGTAGGTGCCAAATTAACAGAAACCACTACAAGGACCGGCTAAGGCGGCCGCAGACAGAAGATGAGGTCAAACGCGAAGTGGAGCACGCAACTGCTCGATCGTGGATGCGTTGGGTCTATATCATGTATTCTTCTCGTCCAATCACATGAACGCGCGTGCTTTACAAAAATTAGATGGCCCAAGAGTACACGTACGGGATGGGAGATTAGTAACTGCAGCGGGCACTTGCATTTATTCCATGTTTTTTCTACCTGGTATTGCGTTGGGTCTATAAATAGCTCTTCAAACTCTGGCGGATGGACACAGAAGGAAGCGATATAGACTATAGTACTAAGAAGCAGTGTCTTTCATTTCTTTATTTGTTTGCGAGAAGTGCTGCAGATAAAGAATATGGGTTTGATCCTCGGATTTCTAGGGTTTTTGTTTCTCGATTGGGTGTCTCTTTGCATGGCTTCTAATGTCCACAACTACACTTTTATTGTAAGTTAATTTCCAATATGCTTCCTCCTTTTTTCAAAAAACATAGAGACCAGCCTGCATGCTGCATGCAAATGAAAGTCTCTTATCTGTGGAAAAAAGTGTTGATTGCATGTACAGTTATATTGTTTTTTTTTTTTTCCATAGTATTCATCTCAATATAAATTTACATTGTGGTTGCAGCTGAATAACACAAATTTTGAAAGGCTGTGTAACAGCAAGAGTATGCTAGTAGTAAACGGCACGTTCCCCGGCCCCACAATTGCTGTCCGTAAAGGCGACACGGCATATGTTAACGTCCACAATAATGGAGATTATGGTGTCACTATTCATTGGTAGACAGTCAAACCAAGTTGGAGAGAGAGTGATTCCGGTGTTTTTGTTTTTGAAAAGAAATGTTTAGCTAGATGTAAATGCAAAAATAATTTTGAGTGTTATAAATTTTGAGTTGTTCATTCAAAATAATACGGAAAATGAAAAAGATTTATGAAAATCGATGAATATATTTTTATTTTTTTGTTATCTTTATTTGCAGGCATGGAGTGAAACAACCTAGAAATCCATGGTCAGATGGACCTGAGAATATCACACAGTGTCCTATCCAACCAGGAAAAAATTTCACTCAAGAAGTTATATTTTCTACTGAAGTAGGAACTCTTTGGTGGCATGCCCATAGCGACTGGTCACGTGCCACAGTCCATGGCGCCATTGTTATTTTGCCTGAACTCGGAACCAAATATCCATTCGATCAACAGCCTGATGACGAAGTAGTTCTCGTACTTGGTAATTTTACTTCTGTCTGGAAATTTTGGGTTCAATAACACTGACTAATTAATTAGAAATGTAATGGCATGTAAACTTTCACCTTGCTGCTGCAGGGGAATGGTACTTGGGAGATGTGAAGGAAATAATTGATAATGCCACGGAAACTGGCGGTGATCCAAAAGTATCAGATGCCTTCACCATCAATGGCCAACCAGGATTTCCAAATAATTGTTCCAATGGTACGAAAAAATATTTAAATGCCTTTTGTCCTTTTGCTTAATGACAAATTTTTACTAAAAGAGAACCAACTTTACAATGTCACCCGAGGAAACCGGAAGAAATACAGCAAACCCGCTGCAAGCCACACTTATGCAGAACAAACAATTAAGCTAATCAAATCAGAATTTTTATATGTATATCCTAACTATCACAAAGAGCTATGTTTTCTTAGACTTTTTAAAATTCCCAGTTGCAATAACTTTTGTCCTAACCTCCCTTTTAATCTGAGCAACTACTTTCTCGTCTATTAAAATTTGGTTGCCATGCCTGATATTGTTTCGTTGCCTCCGAACATAATAGATTAAGTGACGGCAGAAAAACAAAGCACCTACATCTTCACGATATCCCCAATTTTGCATTCTCTCCCCTGTTCCTAGACAATCTCTAACAATATTTAAATGTTTTTAATTTTTGATGCAAAAATATGTCTTAGAAATCTTATATATATATGTATATATATGTATATTGGGTTGCAGAAACAACATATAGTGTATCAGTGGAACACGGCAAGACATATCTTCTACGAATAATAAGTGCGGTGATGAACGAGGAAATGTTCTTCGGAATCGCAGACCACAACATTACAGTTGTCGGACGAGATGGTGCATACATAAAACCCATAATCACCGACTACGTCCTGATAACCCCAGGACAAACAATGGACGTGTTGCTCACAGCAAACCAGACTCCCGGCCACTATTACATGGCTGCCACTCCTTTCATGGACTCCGGCGCCCCATACGACAGTTCCAACACTTCGGCGATTCTCAAGTATACAGGAAATTACACTGTGCCATCCTCTCCTCCGTATCCGTCCCTTCCTAGTGTCAACGATACCGTGGCCGCAGACAACTTCACAGATAGCGTAAGGTCGTTGGCGAGCAAAGAGTACCCGATTGATGTCCCACAAGAAATTGATGAAAGACTCTTCATTACAGTTTCTGTTAATCAATTGCCTTGTAATAAAGATTCGTGTGATGGCCCAGATGGTACCATGCTGGCTGCTAGCTTAAACAACGTCAGTTTCGTGACCCCGAAAATTGACATACTGCAGGCGTATTACATGTAATCGATCCCCTTCATTAATTGTTGTCATTATTATTACAAATATATTACAATATACATGAAAATTGAAAAATTAATATATTTTTTGTTCTTTGCAGGAACATGCAGGGCATTTATAACGATACTTTTCCAGGCTATCCTCCTCATGTTTTTAACTACACAGGAATTTCGGTGAGCGAATATTTAATTCCGAGCACAGGAACAAAGGTAAGGATGATAGATTGGCTTAGTAAAGTGGAAATAGTGTTCCAAGGGACCAATATTTTGCTTGCGGAGAACCATCCGATGCATCTTCATGGTTTTAGCTTCTACTTGGTTGGGTCGGGTTATGGGAATTTCGACAACGTGACTTCCCCCAAAACTTACAATTTGGTAGATCCTCCGGAAGTCAACACCATCGGGGTACCTCAAAATGGTTGGGCTGCCATTAGATTTGTTGCTGATAATCCAGGTAATTAATTAATCTCTTTCTCTCCATCTCTTTTGTCTAAATATAATTGATTGTGTAACACTGACGACATGTGGATGATGTATATTTTTCAGGGGTGTGGTTTATGCACTGTCACCTAGAAAGGCACTCTAGCTGGGGTATGGACACAGTCCTGATTGTGAGGAATGGGACAACTGAGGAACAAAGCATGCTGCCACCTCCAGCTAATTTGCCTACTTGTTCCTAGTTTTGGAAAATGTTTGGGCCGGTTCAATAAATAATGACTACTTGAATTAGGCTTTTCAAGAAACTTTCATTAATTTGTTGAAGAAATAATTCTGCCGTTGTACGCATTAAGATGCTTTAAGTAATGTTTCTAATTGAGATGTTTTTCATTTAGAAACTCCTCTTCAAATTAATATAGACACTACAAAAATTAATCTCGGGATGATTATCTTCTTGCTAGCTATTAGTTTACTAGTTTTAGTCCGTGCAAATGCATGGAAATGAATGATGCTTTCAGGAAAATTTTTACTGTGAATAATGCAAAACAATACTTGTTTGACATTATTTTTGTCCGTGCTTTTGTTGCCACGTTTTTTTTTTTTTTTTTTTTTTTTTCATGCACGCTTTCAAAGCCTGGATAAGTAATGCGATGCTCTACCAAACTATTAGCTAGGCACGTTGTTCTTGGTCTTATTTTTAAGGCCCCGGCCCTGCTCTTGTTGTAGAGCCCACACAAATACTCGTAATCTTCTTTTGTTTTTTTTTTTTCCTAATCATGCCAAGACAAATACTTGGCAAGTGAAAATTATAGAATTGTACGTGCATGCATGGACCCTCTTTCTATACAAAAATAATGTGCACATGTATAATTGAGTTCGTTGATTGACAGGGTAGCTAGGTAGGGACCAATTCCAAATGTGTACTTGTATGTATAATGAATAGAAAAAATATTTTTTTTTAATAAAAAACATGTTGAAGTTTATTTTATGCTCATTTGATAATCTTTGAGAAAAATAAAATGGATATTTGATAAATTTAAACCTGTTTTTTAATAAAAAAATATAATTTTTTTAATTTTTTTTTTTGTCCAAAACAAATGCTATGACGGACGCCTAGCACAACTCATATATAATTGAAGTGCTTTGCACTATACTGTATGTCTTATTGTCTTATTGTCTTGTATGGCCCTCTTTCTATACATGATTGCATCTTTTGTCTAAATTCACATTCTGAAATGATGTTATGTGGCCAGCAAATATTAATAGGGGCGGCTCCACTTTTAGGAAGATTAGGCTGCTGCCTAAAGTCTCTAATTAATAAATATTAATAAATTTTTTTTTATAAAAAAATATTGAAAACCCTAATTATAATTCATATTCTCTAATTAAGGTCTCAATTAATAAATATTAATAATTTTTTTATTAAAAAATATTTAATGCCATAATTATAGTAAATATTTTATAATTAAGGCCCCTTATTAATAATATTAATGAAAATTTATTCTATAAAAAAATTGAAGGCATAATTATACCCAATATTCTCTCATTAAGCCCAACTAATAGTAAATTAATAGCTTTAGATAAGGGAATAAAATAATAGCTTATGTCCACATGCGTTAAAAAATATAGCATTTATTATTAGAGTCCAATGTTCAAAATAAAATATAAATAAAATTAAATGTTAAGAATATGAAAAGTTTCTAAATATTTTATTCAATTACGAACTTCTCTCTTTATAAGTTTTAATTTTTCTCTCTATTTCTCTATTCAAGTCTTAGGGTACGTTTGTGATTGTAATTTTGTAGAAAAAAAGTATTATTTTAAACTAAATTGCAATAAATAGATCATTTGGGATTGCATTTTAAAAAAATTGCGATTTGAAAATACAGATAATCTGTATTTTCAAATCGCAGGTAAAATTGTGCTTTTTCAAAAGCGCACAACTTTAAAAGGTTAAACCGCGATTTCAAAGACCAAACTATGATTTTATCAAACGACGTTTAACTGAATTTTTAAAAATTACGTTTTCAAATTACACATTTTAAAACCGCAACCCTAAATAGACCCTTATTCAAATTTGAATTATTATCTTATTTTTTAATTTTATTATTTTCTAACAACTTACTGTTTAATTCTTTAAAATCATTTGATATCTGATCAATGATTAAAAAAAAAAAAACTATTAGTTACCAAAAATTCAATCAATCACTTGCATTGATTTTTTTTTTCATTTGATTTTAATTAATATTTTTACACTAATTTAATTTTCATATAAAAATATAATATTTAATTAATATTTAAATTTTTTAAAAATGACTTACTGAAACTTCGCACCTTATGTTCTAAAATGAATCGAATCGGCCTGACAGCCCACATTAATGATTGATTGACAGGGTGAATGACATATGCGAGATCTATGTGTGGACAATATAATTGAAGTGTGGACATAATACTGTATACAAATAGTGCTGATGAATTGACACATGGTGACTTTAAGGTAAGGTGGTACTGGTTCAACGTCAGATACAATATTATATGCATGTGGTGTGGGCCGTGTGGCACATGTTTTCATTTTCAGACCGTTGAAAAACAGCTAGCTAGCTAGCTGCCATGGTTACGGTGCCGGATTTCAAAGCTAAGAGAAATTAGTTGAGATGTCAATTGAAATTGCCATATTGATTAGTCATAAAAATACTACTTGAAAGATGAATTAGTCATTTATTTTTATTTTTTATTTTTTCTGGTGGGGTACTGGGTTGAAGTGTTTGTCTTATAAACTAAAAAAAGAAAAGAAAAGAACAACAAAGGGTGGGAGCTATAGTATATATTTTTGTAAGTTATTTATATATCTCAAGGGGGATTAGAAGCTTGAAACTAGATTTCTTTAATTACATATATGAACATAATACTAGCAATATATGAACATAATACTAGCAAGGGCCACTTTACAAAATAAAATCCTCCAAAATATTAAAAAGGAAAAAAAAAGAAAAAAGAAGTTTTTCTTGGTTTTATTTTAAAAACCGTTTTGCTGAGTAATTAATAAAATTCTTCAAAAACATTATTCATAAGAAATTTCGTGCAAGTTTCAAACAAAGAGCTAGATTGTACTAGGTAAAAAATTTTATTGACAATTTTGTTTTCTCTAAGGAATCAAATTGGTTGGCTACTGATTGGACCGGGTCCTCTCAATTTCGGTTAAAATAGAGAGGGACCAGTTAAGCAAAATAAAGGGATAGAATTATAATAATTCTACCCCTTGATCCAAATGCCTACTGATCAGGGCCCATTTGAAAATAATGAGAGAGAGAGACCACACTTGGAACAAATCAAAAGAATCGTGACTGATAATGACAAATTAAGAGTAGTACAAGAGATAAAATTATTACAATTCTATCATTTTATTTTGTCTAACTGGTTCCTTTTCATTTCAACCGAAATGAAAAAGATTCAAATGCTTACCGATTAGGGCCCGTCTGGAAATAATGAGAGACAGAGACCACACTTGGAATAAATCAAAAGAATCTAGACCCACATGACAAATAAAAAGTAGTACTAGTTGGCCATTTTCCTAAGCTTGGACATGGTAAAACTCAAAAGCAGACGTTTTCAAAAAAGAGAGGAACACACAATAATAATTGAAAGCATGCATGTACGTACGTTTGCTTAATCATAGGAAAATTGTCAGTGATTCTTATATATACACATGGTGATGGTAAGGTGGTAATTAAGTAGAGACAAAGAATAATTACCTTTGAACAAAAGTGACAAACATTTCTTTCATGTAATGATGATGTAATAGATTTAGATTTTTCAGGGACAAGAATCTTACCAAGACTATGACATTCCGTTACATTGTAATCATCAGAAGTATTACCCAAAAGATCGAGTCTCTAGACTTTCTGTAAGATGGAAACGTCGAGTATTTCGAATCATGAATTTGTTGGTAAATAAGCTCTAGTACTCGGATTAACAAAGTAAAGAGAAATTTACGGGATGAAAAATGAACTGAAGGAGGTGCATGCATGTGATCGATCATGGGCGCATCTGTGATTTTTTTATAGCATATTATATTTTTGTAGTACAAAAGAAAAAAAAAAAGAAGTGCAAAAGTTGTACTACATTTATGTTTCTTCCAATATTTAATTTTTTCTTCTTCCTGCTGCCAGCACTGCTGCACTGGACTTTTAATTTACACAAATAGTTGCACCCAATAATTGTCCCAGGCGAACCCCACGACAGAGACGATGAATAATAATATTATACTAGAGACAATTGACGTGACAAATTCAGAATATGCACAAGTTGCCTAGGGTGCTTCACAGAATGATTAAAATTGACGTTTACTTTGTGCGAATTGAATTCTCCATGTGATGAAAAAGCACACCCCTTTTTTATCTTCAACACTGTTGGAGGAACCACAAACTTTGCTACATAAATGCGTTCAAACTTTTTCCGACATAGATTGCAGAGCCATCCTGACACTGAGTACTCTGGTTTGTGGCAAAATCTTGTAGATTTATCCTATAATAACATTTAAATCAGGGCTAATTATACTTTAGCTAGCCACTCCCAACTAAATTTTCTATTATACAGTTTATTGCTCGTCCTTTCCCTCTAAATTAATACAATAATCATCAACAAGCATAAGTTTAACAGCAGTACTACTACATGGTAAGGATTTTTTTGTTAGGAAATCGATACATTGGAGAGTTTTTTAGTGAAACTATAATATAAGTATGTTGGCCGTAGCGTAGCCATAAATTTAGTTTAGAGGGGGCAAAATTAACCGATAGATAGAGTTAAACAAAAATTAACTAAAAATTAAAGAATATATATAAAAAAATAAATAAACAATTCAAAAAAATTTACTATATATTGTTTTAAAACAAATAAATGTCACTTCTAATTTATTTATTTTTTCACGTCTCACGTTAATTTATTTAATTTTTCTGAATGAGTTTTCATATTCTGAGTCGTTGCATAAAATTTAATTATCGCAGAGGTATTTTGTCTTTGTGTTTTTAAATGAAAAATGATAAAGCTCTCAGAAAATAGAGATATAAATACAAAATTGTATTATCAGTTAATAAAAGAAGGTTAGCTTGTTTGTAGGTAATTCCACCGCACACCCCAACCTATAAAAGAAATAGCTAAAAAAAATGTATAGGGGAGTTTAAGTTATATATATATATATATCATAATTGTAAAACCAAGGCTATATATTTTTGCGGTAAATCACACAACAAATATTTTTGGATCATCAACCATCACACATCACCTTCCAGATGACATTCTTTTGTTTAACTTCATACTCAGTTATTTATTTGAATTACATATAATGAACAATAAAAAAATATAAACTAAAATTAAAGTTCTTAAAAAATTTCAATATAAATTGGGCAGTATTATTGTTGCCAATTTATTTGATCATCGTGTACAATCAATTCATTTTTTTATCATGGAGGAACATAATTAATAAATTAAAAAGAGAAACGTACTTCTATGTAAGTGACAAGTGATAAATTGGTAGATATTAATAAAAAATACCCAAAATTCTGGCCACAACACCATTGGTAGAATTAATTTCTCAAAACCCACACCCATCACAATGCCTTGAAAGTATCATCACGACCAAAAGAACTATTTTTCTTCTTTTTCTTTATTATTTTTTTAGCAAAAAAAAAAAAGAAAAAGTTTTCATCTTCTCTAGTACTTGTGCTCTATTTTTTCATGGCATTAATTGTTTTAAAGAGGCCTCTAGATATGCGTTTTAGGGTTGGTTTTTAAGCACTTAAAAAAGAGATGTGGCGTAGTTGTAATTGCATTTACATGTTTGCTCGTTTTTGTTTGTTTGTTTTTTGGTCTCTTTAAAGACATGGGCCTTTCCCTTACGTTTTGAGTTTGATAAGATTGACAAAGTTCCTCGGGTTTTAATAAGATCGAGGTGGTTCATATATTGGGCAAAACCGGTCTTTTTTTTTCAGTGGGCAATTTTGCTCACATATTTTTATAAATTGCTAGGTAAGGGCCGGGCTCTCCGAGTGCTATGTGCTGTAGTTTTTATACTTTAAAAAAATAAAAGACTTAGATTATATACAAAAGTCTTAAAGTATATCTAGGCCTTTGTTTTTTTGTTTTTTTTTTTTAACAGCGATTTTACTTCACAGCACGTCAGCGGATCCATTTTTAATGTGACGTTTACAATATTTTGACCTCCACACTGAATACTCGACAATTATCATTTCCATTGTAGGTTTAAACGTAAATGAATTCGTACACGCCTTTTTTAATAAATGGCCACCCCGGGCATTTGTACCCTAATATTGCTAGAGAATGCTCTAAAAAATAACCTTTGCGAAAACAACTAAGAATAACCGAAGCAGCACATGAATCTTAAAATAATACCGCATGAGAGAAATCGAATTTTAGCAGCTTAAGCTGAACTGATCAATCAGCATCGAACAGATCTCTTAAATGCTATTAATGTTGTCACAGTACTTGTTTCCAAGTGTACCCGAATACGAAGCCACTTTCGGGGAGTACATCTGTTAGTTTTTATATTGCAGCCACGCCTTTTTCTTAATACTATTTACATATCTTTTTATTCTGTACCTTAGTGAAAATTATGAACTGATTATGTTAATTATTTTTTTCCCTATTATTTTTGTTAATAGGAGAATACATAAAGATGGCTATCACAGTAAGTTAATACAACCCTTAAAATCTGTTCAGTGTAATTGATATAATATAGCCGAAACCTTGTATAAAAGTAAGATACTAGGTACGTTAAATTATCAAGTAAAGTCTTTGGGTCATCTCAACAAACTTGGTGCAACTAAGTTATAGGCTTTAGTAGCTAGCTAGAGGTAAATCTAGCAATAGAGAAAGAATATGAAAACGTCAAAAAGTCTTTCAATCAATAGACTACTAGTCTTGGTGTTCTCTGATCAAGAGAAATCCTAGGAAAGCGAACGTTAGTTGACCATTAAAAAAAAAGCTCTCTTTCTCTTCTCTTTCGTTGCTTTATTTGAATGAATATTTAAATGTCTTTATCTTCTTTTATTTTCTCCTAATATTTATTTAAAAAAAATATTAAAATGATAAAAAAAGTTATTGGAAAGTTACTTGAATAGAGAAAAAAAATTAGCTTATATCCCTAAATTTAAATTCAAAATTTAAAGAAAAGTTGTTATTAGTCTCTTAAATAAGGTTAATTAAATAAATTAAATATATTATTATT
>FXXK01001058.1:194577-208656 GCA_900184695.1 Betula pendula
TTTTTAAGATAATTGATGATTTAATATGGTATCAGAATAAAAATTTTAAGTTTAAACTTTGTATCTACAATTTATCTTCTATTTTAATTAAATATTACATATATTAGGCTTCAATTATTAAAAGGCAGGGTAGGCCTGAAACTCACCAACAGGGAAATATATAATTCACTACAAAAAAAAATTGGCTCATTAGCAGCCACATTTTTTTTTTCTTCCACTAATAAACACTTTGCAGCCCCTGTTGTGGTGGCTGTTGAAAGTTGAATGCTTATGATTATTAGCAAAAAAAGTGGCCGCTAATGATATAAAATCGTGAACGCTGAAAATATACAAAAATTGAAACAGAAAGTGGCTGCTAATATTTGATCATTAGCAACCAAAACTAAAAGTGGCCGCTAATGATCAAACATCAGCAATCAAATTAGCGTAGCTGCTAATAATAAAACATCAGCACTCAAACTAGAGTGGCCTCTAATGACCTTAAAAAAATGAAAGATAAATAAAACATTAGTTGCAGCAACTATAATGTCACTGTTAATAATGTTTTATTTAAAAAGAAAAATCAAATAAAAAAACAAATTGGTATCTGAAAAACTAACAAATTGAACATTACAATAACAATGTGAACTAAACATACAAGACATATGTTAATCAATTAGCATGTACTCCGGGAATTGATGCCCTAGCTAAAATATTTTGGATTTTTAGACAGCTGAAATATATATATCTATATAGGCATATAATTGAGTAAACAATTTTATTTTATTTTTTTTCTATTTTTAGAAAGCGTTTTGAAGAAACAATGTATGTCAGTCTACATAGCATGACCTCTAGAATTTTCCACTAAATCAAAAAAAAAAAAAAAAAAGAAAAAGAGGAAAATTAGATTCTTTGATTTGTACAAATATCTGCAATGAGCTTTAATGAAAACAGAGAAAATTGAATTATTTGGTTTGACTACTTAGGTTTGTACAGTAATCACTCAAAAGTCAGATTATATATATAACACGTCCTCTTATATTTGGTGGAAAGAAGGATTAACTATTAATTGAAAATCAAAAATCGATGCAGTGCAGATCTTTTGTTTTTGTTTTTTTTAGTAAGTAAGATGTAGTACATCTTTGTACTTCATCTTTTTTTTGTACTAACAAAATATGATAAGCCATATAAAATCATGCAAGCCCCATGGCCTGCTTTGAATAAATTTCTTCAATCCTCTAAGCTAGCTCTCTCCATGCATCTTCGATCAACTGCTTTTGATCCCCAAAATTTCTCATTTGTTCGGAGTTGTGTTTGTTTGGGTGTCCCAAAAGATTCTGATGTCTTCCTCTTATAGAAAGCCAGTGGCACCAGTAATAACTTCCATTACATTGGAGCCTCTATGTAAACCCAGTTGTAAGATTGCCTGCAAAACTAATTTAAGGTACGTACGTAATCTCACATGCCATTACATCTCATGTATTTTCTACATATGAAAGAAATGTTTGTTTCTCTCCAAAATAGTTTCGTTTGTTAATGTTTTTTTGGAGGGAATTTTTTTATTTTTTATTTTTTATTTTTTTTAAAGCATGGAGTCAGCATGTGCATACTAATATTCTATTTCATGTACTAGTCATGAAGACAAGGAAATAATAATTCTTACGAAGAAAGCACATGCGTTTTGATTTTTATTGATAAAATAAGGTACATGCTTCAATTATATATGTCCTTGGCAATTTTCAAACAATTGCTATGCATGAACATTACCAGGTCCTACTGCATGCTCTTTGTTATATATCCGATTAATTCCCATAATTAGTCTTCTTTTTGTCAAAAGATTAAATACTCTCTCTCTCTCTCTCTCTCTCTCTCTCTCTCCTCGGTCCAGGCTGTCGAATGGCCCAATTCTCTTTGTTTGTACATTCTCTGAATCTCATCGTGCTCCTTAATTTTTGTTAAAAAATTACATTTTGTACCAGACATTACCATGGGCGCGCTTAAGCTGTGTTTGTCACATGCATGCTTATCTTTGTTAATTAAGATTATAAAAAAATTATAGTTACTTCGAATATTTTCTTCATTTTAATATTCTAATGATTTTTCTTTTGAATATCATAATGATCTTGTAATAAAGGCAATTGCAAATGCATCTTTATCCATCATTTACATTGAAAGCATGCGTCATTAATATTCTAATACAACGTGCTATCTACAAAAGGTAAAAGAAAATGATCAGTCGCTTTTTTTTTTTGAATCCGACTCCGTAAATGGAGGATTTAATTTGAATTCACTATTCTAATGCCCTACCAAATATTATTAAAGACAACAATAATTTTTGAGGCATGTGCAATGTGTAAACTAGTCCTGTTATAACTTTGTCATGCTTCTCCTCTAAGAATTATCCGTTTATTAAATACTCTTCAATCTGAACAGACATTTTCCATAAGAACTTAATTATCGCTGTTCTTAAAGAGATAATCCGGAGTGTGAGGGTGCACATTATTATAGTATGATCACGCATCACAAGCCATCATATCTATCGATATGAATGTATATGGCACCTCACTTCTAAAGTGTAAGACTTTTTAATACTCAAAATATTTTTGCATTAGTAATATTGAAGAGATCGAAATAGGAATGGAATATTCAAAGGTTAAAGTGATATTATGCTAATTATTTTATAAGAAAATATGTTCTTAGAGGATGGGCATTAATCTGATTGCTTCTCTCATAGTTACATATATACCAAACTCCCTGTAACCATCATGTGGCAGCCACTCAAATAAGGAACCTAACCCCACTTCCGCAACATTAATGATGTGATTTTTTATATCTACAAATAAAGAAGAAAATAATAGTAATTTTTAATATCCTAAACACCTTTTGATATAAACAAAAGAAAGTTCTCCATTGTTGTCTTAATGTCATACCCACCTTTTTGATATAAACCACTTTTTGTATTAATGAACTCTATCCATCTATATCATTATTACTTTGTTCTTAGAGAAATCCTTTTTTTTTTTCTTAATCTTTTGTCCATCTTCATGCGAAAAAAAATCACTATTATGTAGGGGTCATACAGATTCAATAATAAATTTTTTAAAAAAATGAATAAAAAATGAAATAGTAACATGTCTCTTGTTTTTATTGGGGAAGTGAGATCGATCACTAATCTTATATTATAATGTTAGAAATCACATTTTTATCTTATTTTGCTAATGTACGTGATAGTGTTAGTCATTCGATCATCCATTGTTAAAAAAAAAAAAATCAAGAGTTGATTAACACTACTACGTTAATAGAAAGTGATCGATAGTAATAAAATAAAAATATAATTTCTAACATTTCAAAATCTTGTACTTTCTAATTCAGCATAATTGACACGCGTCCCTTAATATTGGAATGCCTTTTGGCAGACATGGCAAATTTGAATTGGGAAATGAGGCCTATATCATATTACATACGTTTCTTATGGATAAAGATATGAGAAATGCTACTCAAAATTTTTAAATAGTTTTTTTTTTTAACATTTTTGTCTATGTTACACATTCATACTCACTTATTTTCTTTAAAAAAAAAAAAAAGAGAAAAACATAAAATAAAGAAAATAAAAAAAAATTGCTAGAAAAATGTTACTTCAAATTAAATAATGAATAAGATTTCAATATATACATTTTCGCGTCCACCGACGAAGACATCAAAGCTCACTATTCAATCGTAACTTATAATAAATTTTCAGGCTTCTTTCCAACGGATAGAGATCTAATAAATTAAAGAAATAACTAAGAACTAGCATGAGGACAATTAACTTGACTTGCCTATATATATTAAATGATTAATTCGAACTATTTATTTATTTATTATATATCTATATAAATGCTAGTTGATGAATGATTGGTACGTATTCTCACTATATGCTGGGAATATTATAAGTATATACCCGTATACGGATGCTGGCGTGGGAATTATATATATATAATCATTTATCGAGCGTGAAATTAAGTACTAATAACTAATGATCTTAGGGGATTCACTAGACGAACATGATTTAATGGTCCCATCTTTCAGAAATACAAATAATCTACTGAAGAAATTCTCATAAATTACTTTTATCATTTCAAAATTATTTAAGCTCATTGCTTTATGATCTTGAATTAATAAAGACAAAAGACCAGTCTAATGCCATAATTTTCTTCAGGCTTTTATTTTTTCGATGAATAACATATCCTCTACTTTATGTTAATTAATTGCCAAAAATAATTGATGCCTTTGATCCAGATATTAGTTTCTTTAACATATCCACATATTATTTAGAGCTGACACTACATTCTTTTCTCCTCCTATTTTTTTACATTCTTTTCTTGCTTTTTGCAGGGTTAGAAAAAAAAAATGGTAGATAGGTAGTATTTGTGTAAATGGATGGGCACGCCGCATGTAATTTTATGTGACAATTCTTATGCTTCACTTTGTTAATGTTAAAAGTGATTTGTTTTTATCTTCCACGAGAGGCAATGTCTCTGTGTAAGGACTTGGA
Source organism: Betula pendula (assembly GCA_900184695.1). Lineage (NCBI taxonomy): Eukaryota > Viridiplantae > Streptophyta > Magnoliopsida > Fagales > Betulaceae > Betula > Betula pendula. Next base: position 199,091 of record FXXK01001058.1, read on the forward strand.
TTTGTCACACGTTCACCTTGAAGGAGATGCAAAAGAGATTGTTCATGCACTATTTCAGCATGCTCCTTGTCGGACTCGTTATGGACAATTGATAAAGGCTGCTCGAACTAGTCTCAGTAGTATCTGTTATTGATCTATCTCACATGTTCGTCGAGAAGCGAATGAAACTGCTCATCGGCTTACAAAAGCCACAATTACCAATTCTTTGAATGTTGTTTGGTAGGACTCATATCCTGATCGACTTTATTCATTCCATTGTATTTCCTGTATGATTGAGTTCAATAATATTCCACTTTTTTTTTAAAAAAAAGTACACCACTTCCAAAAAAAAAAAAAAAAGAGAAGCACGAGGCCTATTAATTATTTACAGGGCATCTCCAATATGTACTTATTTTAATACATGATTTTAAAAATTTAGACCAAAGGCAAAAAGGAAAAGACAAAAAAAGTAAAACGTACTTATGTAATAATAAATATTAAGAACGTACTTTAATCTAGGTTGCTTTGTTGTATAGCCGAGTTGTGTGTAGTGCATGTGGGTGTGTTTTTTGGGTTGTTTTGTTGTAACCTCAGCTCGTGGCCGGCCTTCCCCTTGTATTTCAGTTTTGTTTAATTCAAAGCTTATTCATATAAATAAAAAAAATTTTAAAAAAAACTTCTTTTATGGTAAGTTGTCAAGAACCAACCATCTGTATCAAATGGTTGCTTACATGCTAGCAAAAGGGGGCTGTACAACAATCTTTAGAGCAAATTTAGATAGAAGATTATCTTATTTTTCGTTCATGATATTGTTTGTACGTACTAAAACAGTTTTATGTTGATTTTTTTTGAAATTCTGAAAGGTCCTTTCAAAAAAAAAAAAAAAAAATCCGTATAATAATAATAATATGAGAAATGCTACACATACTACCACTTTCACTCTCAAATGCATATTATTTGATGTTGGACTAAAAAATATGATTAAATCCAAAATTCAATAATGATCCATCAAAAGTCTAATAGTGATTTTTAATTTCACGTCAAGAAATGTTCATTTGGAAGTGTGTGTATCATTTCTCTAGTAATATATAACATTCTTTCATCGTTCTATTTTTTAAAATAATACTAGTAAGGGTACTACAGCTTTTATTAAAAGTCTTTGCAAACTAATGTGAACATTTACTATACTCATCACTAAAATATAGACTATCACGTAACAATTTAGATGAGATTTATTACGTTTACAAACTGACACGATAGGATCAATGACACTTACCTTGTTGGCTATTAAAATGTACATTATTACGTTGTAATTTATGCGGTACTCATTTTCATAAAATGTGAACTATATATTACGTAAATTTGTTAGAAAAAAAAAGGAAAACTTAATTCATAAAACCTTTATGAACTTTCAACGGTTTTGAAATGCTTCCTAATGTTTTAAAACTCTTATGTAAGGCTATTGAACTTTTAATTTATTTTACTTATTTCCCTCCGTTATGATTTTTCGTTAATTCCTAACGGAGAGGTACCAAAATTTTCAAAATATCTCTCATATTTTTAGGAAAAAAAAATGTTATAAAAAAAAAAATTTGCAAGAATTAAGGCGTTGGTCAGGATTTAACAAAAAATTCTAATTGAGAGGGGTAAGTGAAAAAAATTAGAAGTTAAGTAGCTTAAAATGAGAGTATTTAAACATTAGAAGGCATTTTAAAACAGTTGAAAGTTCAAGAGGATTTTCTAAAATTTTTCCTAAAAAAAATTATACTAAAAAATTACTGTACCCAAACTTTTTTTTTTTTTTGGCATCGAGCTAGAAAGAATTTTAATATAATTTGGCATTTCCTCTTGTTGCATTTGCTTTATTTATTAGTTCCACTTGCTGCAAGCCCATAATTTTTTTATTTTTTTCTGAGCAAAGTTTAATAATCGTTGTTTATAGACGTGTGGAATGTGGAGAGCATAACAACTAGCCACAGCTATGATTTCTCAACGTTGTGAATGCCCCCTCTACAAATCTTCAGAATAGTAATAATAAAATAATCGTGACGACTGAATTTTGGGCAAATTCTCCACGTGTCCAAAAAGGAAAAAGGTTGGATCTCATCTTGGAAATCTGTCGGTCATAGACCCATTTAATATAATACCTGCCACCTCTTCTTCCATTATGCGAAATTAAAAAAAAAAAAAGGAGAAAATGAAAACAATAAAAAAGAAGAAAGATTCTTTGATCGTTTATTGTAGCATGAGTCTGTGCTAGGCGTCCGTCTGTGACGGACGCCTAGCGTCCGTTATGGACAAAAAAAAAAAAAAATAAAAAAATAACTTTTTTCATTAAAAGACATGTTTAAATTTATTTGATCCCCATTTTTTTTTCAGGTTATGAAATGGGGATGAAATAAGCCTGGACCTGTTTTTGTTAAAAAAATATTTTTTCTTATTTTTGATTGGGATAAAAAATAAGAAAAAATATTTTTTTTAACAAAAACAGGTCCAGACTTATTTCATCCCCATTTCATAACCTTGGAGAAAAAAAAATGGGGATCAAATAAATTTAAGCATGTCTTTTAATGAAAAAAGTATTTTTTTGATTTTTCTTTTTTTTTTTTGTCCATAACGGACGCTGGGCATCCGTCACAGACGGAGGCCAGCTCTACTCTGTAGCATATGGTTGGTGAACGCTATTCCCACATGCCACTAAATTTTTCACCTTCCAATTTTTATGACCACTCCACTTACTCATGGATAATAAGAATCCTACGATTTTCTTAAACTTTTAGGTTATCAAATTAAGTTATTTTAAACTGTTTCTTACATCGAACGGTTTAAAAAATACATTCTATTAAAAAGTAAACATATTATTAAGATAGTAAAAAATTTTTTTCCTACCAAACAGCTTCTTTTTCATTTTTTAAGAAACACTTATTCTTTTTAAAGCCAAAATACAATTTTTGATTCAAAATTTTTTTATAATATAGAGAGCAAGAATCACTCATTGGGTACCCGTGAGGTTAGTTTAAGAATTCCTTATATAAATTGTAGCTTGTATGTAACTATTAAAATAAAATAAAAAAGTCAATAATATAAGCATTATCACTCTAAAAAGACTATTCAAATTACAAATAGGATTCCGTAAAATCACTTATAATATTCCATCTTACTTGATAAAGAATCGATATGAAATAACTTTTTGATGTATGATCACATTGGAGTTTCAAGATATATACTTTTATTCTATGACACAATATTTGGGATGCTTGAGATTATTTTGTTACTTGAGCAGTAAAAGAATGTGTGGAATTTCCGTATTGGATGCAATATTAATTAAGAGCTACGTTACATAACTTACATCAAATAGAGAAAGCTAAAATAAGCTCAGAAAAGGGGAAAAAAAAAGAAAGAGAAACTTTAACAAATGAGAATCACATCGCACATTAATTTAATATAACGAGGTGCCGACACATATACGTTAGATAGATGATAGCTACGCTTAGGGAAAAAAACAAAAAAAAAAGGACCGAAACACGGTTCTTGGCTTAAACTAGAAGTTATAGTAGCCGTTTGGGAATCTAAAATTTATGATTCAATTACTGAAAGGTGAAATCGCACAAACACCGAAACACGTGTCTTTTATCCCACGCTTTTCTTGAGTTCTAAAACATATTATTTTTGGATAAATGCCATAAAGCACATTTTTATTTTCGAATGTTGAAGTTATAGTTTCAAGTAATTTTTGATTTTTGATTTATTAAGGATTGAAGTAATGCTATACACGTTTTCACTCTCATACTCTTTTATCTGACTTTTAAAATCACTACTAAATTTTAATTTAATTGTGATTTAAAAGTCACGTTAATTAGCCAAGGAGCGTGTGTGAGAGTCAGAGTGAGAGTGTTTATTATTATTCCAAGGACTAATATAAGGTTTGATTGAGATTGTTATATTAGCATTGTAGGATAAAAATGTGGTTTCTAACATTATTCTTATTTTTGTCATAAGAAATGCTATAATGCTATATACTACTACACTCATATCTCACTGAGCTAATGTGATCGTATCTATCAACTCTTAATTTATTTTTTTTTAATAAGGGCAAATCCAAAGACTAATGAACATTGTCAAATAGTTAAGTAAGATAAAATTGTAATATATACATTACACTTTTTATTATCATTTGTTATTTCCTGTAATTTTAATTTGCAATATCCACTCACCGTCCAAATATGTATCAAAATCAACAAATTAGTGAGCGTGTGATTTCCACTCGACCTTTAATTAGTCCAAATATTTTCATGTTCAATATGCTCACAAGAATCTTAATTATAATTTAGGAAAAGCATTACAAATTTGACCCATAGTTTAATTAGTGTGTATAAAGTAGTAATATTTTTGAATTCTAGTAGGTGTCTCGGGAAAGTTGCCTCTATAAAAAGACCCCAAATACCAGCTGAAAGTCATAGAAACTAATATTTCGTCTGGAGAAAGGAAGTTGCAGTATGGGACAAAAAAAGATGGGTTTGATCCTCGCTTTCCTAGGGTTTTTGTTTTTCGACGCGCTTCTGCTTTGCTCGGCTTACAACGTCCACCGTTATAGCTTTCTTGTGAGTGCCCAAAACCAGAAATTATGATCCCTGTTTGTGTGTGGGGAGGTGTTTTATAATATTATTGTTCCTTTTTTTTTTTGTTGTAAGTTATCATTGTTCGTTTTGATTGCAGCTGAAGGAGACCAATTTTACAAGGCTGTGTACCACAAAGAGCATGTTTACTGTAAATCAGCAATGGCCTGGCCCAACCATTCACGTTCGCAAAGGCGATAGGGCATTTATCAATGTTCACAACAAGGGAGATTATGGTGTCACTATTCACTGGTAATAACTCTCTCTGTCTCTCTCTCGTGACTGCCACACAATTTTTTTAGGGTGTTATGGGGTAATAATCTTTCTTTTTTTTTTTTAAAAAAAAAAAAATTCATTGATGAACTCAATGGTTTGAAATTAATGAAAATATAATCAAAACTAAAGAATATTAGTTTGGCAATGACAGGCACGGAGTGAGCCAACCAAGAAATCCATGGTCTGATGGTCCTGAGAATATCACACAGTGCCCCATTCAACCAGGAAAAAGCTTCACTTATGAGGTTATATTTTCGACCGAAGAAGGAACTCTTTGGTGGCATGCGCATAGTGACTGGTCACGTGCCACAATCCATGGCGCCATCGTCATCTTGCCGGCACTTGGAAAAGCTTATCCATTTCCCAAGCCCTATGCTGAGCAAGTTCTTATACTTGGTATAATTAATAACTCAAGTCCTTAAGAAAAAAATGCCGAGTTTAATTAATTATGCATTTATTATTCTTCATTTTTATTGTACGTGCTACAGCTGAATGGTTCAACGGAGATGTCAAGGAATTAATCGACGACGCCACGGAAACCGGTGGCGATCCAACCCCATCAAACGCATACGCCATCAATGGCCAGCCAGGATTCCCAAATAATTGCTCCAACGGTAATTACAAAATCTTTCAATGAAATGAAAACGTAGCAGTACGTAGTCTAATCATATATCATATATTGAATTAATTGCAGATACAAGTTATCGTCTATCAGTCCAACCCGGCAAGACATATCTTCTCCGGTTAATAAATGCTGTAATGAACGAAGAAATGTTCTTCGGAATCGCAAAACACAACCTGACAGTTGTAGGGCAAGATGGCGCGTACATAAAGCCGATAACCACCAGCTACATCATGATAACGCCAGGACAAACAATGGATATTTTGCTGACCGCAAACCAGGCAGCCAGTCACTACTACATAGCCGCCACTCCTTTCTTTGACTCCGGTGCTCCGTTCGACAGTTCCAACACGTCAGCCATTCTTCAGTACACAGGGAATTATACTACCCCAATCTCTCCTCCCTATCCGACCCTTCCAAATGTTACCGACCAGGACGCTGCAGACAACTTCACCACTCGCATCAGGGCCTTGGCGAGCCGTGAGCACCCAATTGATGTCCCCAAAAAAATCACCAAACAAATTATCATTGCGGTTTCTGTGAACCAGATTCTTTGCGCTAATGCGTCTTGTGGCGGTCCAAGTGGTAACAGGCTTGCTGCTAGCTTGAACAACGTCAGTTTCGACACCCCATCCATTGATATACTTCAAGCATACTACAGGTACTGCACATGCACACAGCACACTGTTTTTATTTGTTTTGAATACTTTACTTACTAACTTTGATATTTTATTTTGCAGTTCAAAAGTTTATAATATCAATCTTCTTGTTAAAAAAAAAAGAATGTTTTGAAATTTAACGTTCAGTTCAATTAGGATGAAAAGTTTGACATGACAAACTTAATAAAGATGATAACTTAAAATTAATACTTTTTTAAAGTTTAAAAATATATGATAAAGATCGTGAGCGGTAAGAAAAGTTTTTCCAATTTGTTTCTTGTCTTTCTGTTTCCTGAAATAGCCTAATTTTTTAAAACATTTATTATGCGCGCAGGAACTTGTCGGACGTTTTCGACAGAGATTTCCCGGGCAAGCCGCCGTATGCTTTTAACTTCACAGGAGATGTGGGTAATAATACGTTATACCCAAGCGTAGGAACCAAGGCGAAGTTAATAAAGTATGGGGAATCAGTGGAAATTGTGTACCAAGGGACTAATATTGGGAATGCGGAGAACCATCCAATGCATATTCATGGTTTTAGCTTCTACTTGGTTGGGACCGGTTATGGGAATTTCGACAACGTGACTTCCCCCAAAACTTACAATTTGGTAGATCCACCGGAAGTTAACACCATCGGAGTTCCTAAGAACGGATGGGCTGCCATTAGATTCGTCGCCAATAATCCTGGTACGTATTCTCTCTCTCTCTCTCTCTCTCTCTTTTGTCTTTAATATATTTATATGGATTGTGAATGACCTGGTGATGCTTAATTTTCAGGGGTTTGGTTTATGCACTGCCATTTGGAGCGGCACGCGAGTTGGGGTATGGACACTGTTCTAATTGTGCAGAATGGGCCCACCAAGGAAACAAGCATTCGGCCACCCCCGGCTAATTTGCCTACTTGTTCTTAGTTCTGAAAAAAGCTTGTGCTTTTATTTCAGCCACCAATGTCTACGAACTCAATGCATAGAACGTGATTAATTTAAATAAGATCGATCTCTTGTGTAAGAGATTTGTAATTTAGATGATTTAAACAGTCGTTTAGGATTCTTTTTGAATTGTTTCCTCTTTTGTTCTTCCCCCATTTTGAGCCTTGATTCGTAGATACTTTTGAATAAAATAAATTTGGAAATCCTCTCTCTGTTGATGATATATTCAAAATTTTCTCCTTCCATCAGTGGACTACTACATAATAGGGGTGTCTACCACGATCCACGTTATGGTGGGATTCAGTTTCAAGTTAAGGTGCGATTTGATTCAAAGTGTTGATATGGTAAACGTGATTTAAATAATAAAAAAAATGTTGTTGGGCCTGGTTCGACCACTAAAGATTAAGGTTCATTGACAAAATATTTTAAAGTATCGTTTTGTTTTTTGGTTATGATGTAATATAAAAATAAAAATAACTTTAAGTATTTGTGTTTTGAATTGTTGGTTCATATTTTTGTTTTTGTTTTTTTAATGTCGAGTTTAAAAAATGGAAATTTCAAAAAGTAATCAATAAAAACACAATGTTTAAAAATTGGAGTGTCGGGTAAAATTGATGCGTTTTTAATTAAAAGTACGTAGTTTAAGGTACTATATTTCCAAATACTAAACTTTCCCCAACACTTCAACTTTTAAACATTGAGTTTGTTAAAATATACGAAAAATCCGTATATTCTAACAGTGCTTTTATTGATTACTTTTTGAAATTACCAATTTTTTTTTTTTAAAAAAAACTCGATGTTTAAAATTACGGACACTAAATGTGATTTTATTTTGCCATTTTATTTAAGAACGTGTGTACGTTTAGCTTGCAAAATCACAGAACCAAGCAAACTCTAAATCTGCCATACGATTCAATTCCTGCATGAAGTTGCATTATTTGGTCAAGATATGATAACTATACTTGAGGGGATTGTCGGTCATGCATTATGTGCTAAAATAAATGAAACACGGTTTTGCGTTGAATTAATAATATGAATGTGCTGCAAGAATATGTCCCCTGTTCACAATGGCTGGTTATAATATTTTCTTCCTTTTCTAAACGGCAACCGTGTTTTGCTCCACACATCTTGACAATGTTTAACGAATCACGCGTAAAATGATTTTAAAAGAGATGGGAAAAGGTGGACTTCTTGTCCACCGAACACACAAAAGATCCCCCACGTCGAAATTTCAAAAATATATAATATGGACACCTTTTTCTCCTCCTAGGGCTCCCCTAGCATATACCGTTCGCTTTCTATTGTATAATAAGTTGAATATTAGAAAAAAAAAAAAGTTGAATATTTTCCACGTTTTCTCCTTTAAGTCTGGAAATTATTTGCTCTTGAGCTCTAGCTGCTGACTTTCCCACGTTTGCTCCTCACATGATTTCTCGTATCTGTCATAATGATCTTGAGACGTGGTCTTGCCGATGTGACCAATCAGGGGTCTACACGTCTCGAATCTCGAGCATACCTAGCTTTTCCATAAAAGGTTTGGATTAGGTTGTCGTTCTTTTCGTAAAGGCTGAATCCTGTCATAATAGTTGTTGCATGTTCTTGTTTCTCTTCTTAAAGAATGTTCGGGAAGCAATTAATCTAACTTTAAGTTGTGGTTCTAATGACAGAGTACATAAAAAAAAACCAATTCAGCCGTCGTCACCAATTCAAAGGCCAATTCTTTTTGTCGTATTTATTGATAATGAGAGAAAAGAAAAGAAAAGAATGGCATGGAAATTTCAGTCAGCACATGCATCATGGAAGTTTTGGGATGATCGATGATTAAGTGATAGTCCCTAAATTATTATTATTATTATTATTATTTTGTGGGTTATAGTCCCTAAATTATTATCAGTGGTTTGAATGGATCCGTATGAAAGCTTCATCTATCAGCTCAAAGTAGATTTTGTGTTTATTGTACAGCTGGTCTATGCCGATATTTAGAGACACGCTACACTATATTTTTTTTCTTAATGTTGATGATTAACTCTGATACAAGTGGCAAATAATGTTGATGTAATGGGACAAGTTACATTGCGCTAGCGGAAGCTCTGATGTCACATGCATAATAGTATTCGGTATTTGGTCCTAGCTAAAAAATTATCCTTATAAGGTTGAGATTAAAGTAATAATTAATTTTTAGTATTATGCAATGTATATTAATTTGTCATTGTTGCGGATGTGGATTGGGCTCAAGCATGGTGTTGAGAATAATGAAAAAGAGTTGTAAAATTTGATGTCTTGATTGGGCTTGAGGCCGATTCTCTTCATGTAACCCACAATGTTTGTATGCTGTCTCAGTATTTGATTTACTTGTGTATATATATATATATATATATATGAGGGGTGCTATACCTCCTACTTTCTTAACATTCTCCATCCAACTCGTCCTACGTGGACGAGTTTCTCTATTTTTTTTTTTCAAAAAAATCCAGCCGTGAGAATC
>FXXK01001059.1:0-55761 GCA_900184695.1 Betula pendula
AAAATAGGCATGTTTCACTGGATTCAATTATAAAATTGTAATCTTAAAACATCACTTTTAATAACAAGAAATCTATAGCGATGAGCTATTGCAAGCATAACCAATAAAAAAACAATCACAAGTTCTAGAACCAAGTTTTCTCTTTTTATGGCTAATAACATAACCTTTGCCAAACACCCCCACACTTTGAGGTATTCCAAATTAGGCTTACGACTTTCCCAAAGTTCGTAAGGAGTTTTACCGGTTTTCTTATGAGGTATTTTATTTTGGATGTGACAAGCCGAAAGAATGGGCTTTGCCACATATTAGTGGGTAGCCCGGAACTAACAAGGATAGCATTCATCATTTCTTCAGTGTTCTATTTTTTCTTTCGGCTACTCCATTAGATTCGGTGAATAAGGAGGTGTAACCTCATGTTATATACCATTTTTTCACAAAATTCTTTAAAAGAATTAGACTCATATTCACCACCCTCCTAATCGGTTCTTAGTCTTTTAATCCTTCTTTATTCCTTTTGATTCTCAACTTCGATTTTGTATTTTATGAACATTTCCAAAGCTTCATCTTGGTTCTTATTAAATAATTTTTGTAAATTCTAGAGTAGTCATTAAAAATATCCACATAATATTTTAAGGGAAAAAATTTTTTGGCCCTTCCAAACGACAGCCATTTTTGTTTAGCCACCCCAAAATGACAGCTCAATACACATAGATACATCAAACTACCTAAACCTTAGCCCACCAAATATGACAGCTCATACACATAGAACCATCAACTACCTAACCTTGAAAGAGCCCCCTCGTCTAATTGGACCGTCAAGTTGATGTGAAAAGCAACTGTTGACTTTTTATCTTCCGAAATAATTACCCTTACTTTGACTAGATTAAAAACGAACTTTACCCTTTTGGAAAATCTAAGTTGACCAATAACTACAACAAAAGTTTTTTTTCTTTTTTTTTTACCTTTTTTATAAATAAAAATTGAAAAAATCTAAAATAAATCTTTGATTTAAAAGCACTATTTAAATTATACCTCAAGTTTTTTATTTTTTCAGTTTTAACCTGCATAAGTTTTTATATGAGATCTGAAAGTGGTCATTCTATTGAATTTTCAGTTAAATTGTAATGTCTATAGGTGTCAGTCACATAAAATGCATACTATATATACTTTTTACTTTTATTAAAAAACTAAATATTTGAAAAAATAACAAAGTTCAAGAATGTGAAACCATCTCCTTTCAAAACGTGCATTATTTGACAATTGAAAAATCAAATTTTCCCATATTTATTAATCAATTAAAAAAGCTTATAATTTTTATTTATGTTTTTTTTTTAAAAAAAAGAAGAGGAAAAGAAAAGGGGGAAGGGGGTGACTCTCAGCACCCCCCAGCCACCATGCGGGTGGCCGATAGCCACCCCCAGCCACCATGGGGTGGCCGTAGCCACCCCCAGCACCAAGGGGTGCTATCGGGCCACCCCCAGTGGGTTGGGGGTGGCTTGCGGCCACCCCAGTGGTTGGGTGCTCGGCGAGCCACCCTTGGATCGCGAGCCACCCCCCCCCCCCACCTAATCTTGGGTGGCTGGACCACCCATGGTGGTTCGTCCACCGTTGCAGTGCTTTTTTAAAAAAAAAAAAAAAAATTATTTATTGAATTAATTATTTTAAAATTTTATTATAATTTTTTTATTTTATTTAAATAAGTTAGGGCATTATTGGAAGAATGTGATTAAAGTGATCACGTGACAACGCATCCGTGACCACTATTCCGTCCAAACAGACAGCTTAAGGTGACGGATGGGCTACTTTACAAGGAGTAGGTAGTTGATGTTATCTATGTGTATGAGCTGTCATTTTTTGGGGGGCTAAACAAAAATGGCTGTCAGTTTTGGGGGGCCAAAAAATATTTTTCCCTATTTTTTACCACCTCTAGTTATTGTGTGCTTTAAATCACCCAAATCACTATGTATTAAACCAAGAAGTTCAGTTTCTCTTGTAATAGATTTACATGGCTTTTTAGTGATTTTGGTTTCAGCACATACTTCACTTTTATCCATATTGGTTTCACTTAATGAATTAATAATTCCAGCTTCTTTCATTTTCTTGATGTAGCCAAGATTTACATGCCCAAGTCTACCATGCCAAATATTAATAGAATCAACCAAGTAAGCACAAGAAGATGAATTTTCATTAATAGCATTAGCTACATTTAATACAAAAAGACCTTGATCTTCATATCCTTTACCAAACAAAAACATCATGCTTAGTTAAGGTAACAATACCACCATCAAATGAAACCTTAAGTCCGGCCTTACCAAGCAAGTGTACCGAAACAAGATTGTGTCGAAAATGAGGAACATGTAGAACATCGGAGAGTGAAAGGGTTTTACCCGAAGTTAGCTTTAAGAGAGCTTTCCCTTTGCCTACCACTGCACAGACCTATTGTCCCCAACGATCACCCCCCCGATGTGTTTCTTCTATTGGTGTGTAGGAGGATAAGTCTTCTTTATTTAGTTTCCACAAATGTGCCTAGTAGCTGCGGAGTCTATCACTCATCCTTTTACTTCTGTGATCATGTGAGCTTCGGATACCACTGCTGCAATGATCTCTTCTTCTTCCGTCACATTTGCCTTATTTTTTGATGTTGATCCTTTGTAGTTGTTGGTAGCTCTTTGCTTACATACAGCTGCATAATGACCTGCTTTGCCACAAACAAAACAATTGACCTTTTTCTTTTGTATTAAAGAATGAGTATTGTTAAATTTTTTCTTATTATTATTCCAAGTTTTTCCTTTGGGCCTATGGTCAAATTTCTTGTAGTGTTGTGAAGGCCTACCATATCTCTCTTCCACTACATTGGCTTTGGAAATAATTTCCTTAGCTTTGTTAACCTTCTCTAAGGACCTATTCCTTTCTTCTATTTTAATATGCACTATGGTATGTTAAAGACTCATGAAAGTCTTCTTTTGTTTGAAATGGAGTTTATACTCCTTCCAAGACTCCGGTAATTTTTCAACAAGACATTGGGTCACAAAACTTTCAGGTAGACCATCACCCTCTTTGGCTAATTCGGCCACTATGTTATGAAACTCATGAATTTGAGAAGTAATACTCTTCTCATCAGTCATTTGAAAATGTAAAAAATTGCTAGTAGCAAATTTCTTAGTACCTTCATCCTCAATCACATATCTACCAACTAATTCATCCCATAAATCTTTAGCAATGGTAAAGTGGCAATAAACATCAAATAATTCATTAGACAAAGCATTCAAGATAGTATTCACACATAGTTTATTAGCCATCTCCCAATTTCTTAATTCTTCGGATTCTTCTTCAGATTCTTCATCCGGTCTAGGCTCGGTTAGAGCACTAGAAATTTTTGTAAAATCTAAAACTGCAAGAACCTTTTGTTGCCAACGTTTAAAATTATTTCCATCAAAAGGTTCAATTTTTGTAGCATCTGGAAGAACTTTAGCAGCAGCAAGAATTTGTGCATCCATAATCAACCTTTAAGATTGTTGTAAAATAATTTGGATGGTGGAAAAATTCTTATTGACACTAAATAGTATTAATCCGAAAAATTAATAAATGCAAAAAAATAAAGTAAGGAGAGATCTCACAAAGCTATAGAATCACGCAAGAGCGTTGTCCTTAAAGGTTGATTTCGTGCCTCCCGGAGTATTTAACTCGGTGCGATTTGATCTCTTGACACGCAACCTCCCAGGATTAGACTATAGCGTCTACCTTCGTTAAGGACGCACTTCCAAATACGAAGGACAATTGAACAACCCTTTGATTTTATTGAGAGATTGAATACAAAGAGAATGGAAAAATAGAACCAAAAAAATATCTCTTCAGTAATGAGGAGCAATGTTAAAGTAACATGAAAAACTCACTAAAAGTAGCAAACTTTTAGCAAAGTGGACAACCCAAGACACAGTACGAGACTTTCTCTTTTTCTTTCTTTTTTTGATATCTTTTTTTGTTGTAAAATGAAAGACCTTTTTATAGAAATAGCAAGCTGTTTTTTCTTTCAAAGACCCACGACTCTGTAATTAAGACAAACGGTCATAAACTTTATAACCTTTTAAAACCTTTGATCATGCCGGTTAAATATTAGATCTTCAACGTATGAGATGTCCAACGGTAAAAAGAGTCAATGGCTTGTGAAAAAAAATTTTAATGATTCAACGGTAAGAAAAATCAATGCTTGCTATAGTTTTTAGATGATCAAAAAAACTGAAAAAATAATGTTGTTACACATAATACAACAGGTCCACCGGCGACGGCAACCACCGCAAAACAGGCGGATTCGAGGCACAAACCACCGGAATCGCGGTCGAATCGAGCGGCGATTGGGGAAAATCACTTCTTCAGCGCCGATTGGGTTTTTGGAAACCCCAAATGTGATATGCAGTGATTACTTTACTGAAAATATTTTTGAACGAAAGCGGTAGTTACTTTACTGAAAATTCTTTCACCGCCACTGAAAATAATTTCGTATTTTGTTTTTTTGGTTTTAAAATCATGTATTATTTTATTATATTTTTTGGGCTGATGTGGCAAGGAAACCACAAGGACCTCGTGATGTGGAGTGAATATCTGTCCATCTGGACACGTGTCGGCTAGTTAGAGGTGATGATGTGGCGCTTCGTTAATTTTTTGGACGGAAGCCTGACGGAAGTACTAAGTTGGTTTTTAGGTTAACTACAGGTACCACCTGTGATACGTTCCAAAAACGAGGTAGCTAATTGATAATCGGGTAAACCACAGGTACCAAAAAAGTGTTTAACCCTATATTTTAAGTGACTGACATAAAAAGTCATTTAAAATGCAATATATAAAATTAGTGTGAAGATTGCTGTTGAAGATCTACCTTGTTTTAAATGAATTTTTATTTTTTTATTTTATTTTATTTTTTAAAAGTGATTGATATGAGAAATTATTTCAAAGAGCTCAAGTCAATTAATGTAAAATGAATATTAAAAATTAATGAGTGTGAATATAAAAATTAATTGTATGGGACAATAATTTCCTCCAACCCAGGTTGAAGAATATTTCATCCAACCCACACTGATACATGACAAGTGTCATCTATCAACATTTGGTTCTTCAAAACTCAATAGTCATTAACTCTTATTCTATTACCTAAGAACCAAAACATTTTAAAAAGCCTTTTTTTTCAATGTTAGGTTTCTCAACATTGAAGAATTCAATGTTGATAGATCGCACTTGTCATCTATCAGTATGGGTTGAATGAAATATCCTCCAACTTGGGTTGGATCAAATTTCTGTTCGTGGATCCAATATATATATATATATATATGCAAGATTCTTGTAGCTAGTTAAAGTATAAAAAAATAATTTTATTCTCAAAATAAAAAATAAATATAAAAATCGAATAAAAATGCTCTAAGATACAATAATTCAATGGGAATGCTTCAACTTATTCATATGCTTATTTCTTAACCGTCTTTACAATTTTTTTATTTTTATTTTTTATTTCTAAAGAACATAAAAAAAAATATTAAGAGATAGAAATGAACTCTAATTCCATTAGGAGCCGGTATGAGAAGGAAAATTAATAACAACGGATGGTTGACAACTTTAAGATGTGACCTTTTCCAGAATGTTCAGAGAATATATAATTAGCTGTAGATAAGCTCTTCCCTTTTTTGTCTATTTGGCGGTGGTTTGCGCAAACCTTGAGACCTTTAAGGAACCTTTTTTAGCCAAAAAAAAAAAAAACACACCTTTTTTGTCTAGATAAGGGTTCCTGCAGTTGTTGTTGCTTATCTTTTTGTGTTCTTTGAGTTTTTTAATGAATTCTTTTTCATCTAAAAAAGAAAAAGATGTAATGTGCTTAAATAGTCATGATTTTCTAGCTAAATATGCAGACATTGAGAGTTTAGAGCTAGGGAATGGCTTTGCTTGAGATATCTCCACTCATGTTTGTTTAGCTTAAATTAATTCCAACAGTTCTGCTAATTGGAAAAATGGGTAAACTTATCTCAATAACTCACTTCAAAAAAACAAAATTTTAACAAAAATTGTTATAACTGTTATCTTACTTTGTTACGTGAATGGTTTTATAAACACGTAACGGGATAGATTTTTAGGTTCTGAAGGAACTGTTAAGAAATATATCTTATTTCTTCAAAGACTCGTGATATGCAAATAATAAGAAGGAAGCAAAAAACAATCACACACGACATCAAGATTTAAGTGGTTCGGCTTAACAAGCCTACATCCATTATTGGAGGCGACCCAGAGAAAATTTACTATCAAAAGATGAGTACAAAGAGAGTAACAGGGTGGGAAACCACTCAAAACCCAAAACTCCAATACACCAAAATCTCACTTTTACTTACAAGAGAATAAAAAGAAAAAAATCTTTCTTTTCTTATATATGGTGCTCTCTCATTTCATTTCTCTCCACTAAAGCTCTCAAGTTTTGCCACACAAAACCAATGGACCAAATCATGCTTATATAGAGCATGAAAGAAGGTAGCTCTCTCCCTTTTCTAGCTTGAATTGTAGAACAAATCCAAAGCCACAAAGCACACGAAAAATTGATGGGTGAAAGACACATCACACCAACAAGAACTTAATTAGACTTTAGATTCTGAAGGATCCTAGACCTTTTAAATTCTAAGAAAACCTACATTTTTCAACCACAAGGTTTAGAATTAATTCTACTTACTTTTATTAATCACTCACAACTAAAAATAAGATAAATATAATGACATAGACTTTGAGATGAACTCCTACCTCTACTAAAAGATAAACTCTTATCATCATACTAAAATATAAACTCCAATCATGACTTAATAAATTCCTAAACTCTATTATGAGATAAACTATTAACTCATACTCCCAATAAAAACTTATTACTATTACAGATTCAAACTCTGAATTGAAATAAATAAGTGACGACATGTAAAAACTCATAACATACTTCCATCTACCACAAGTAAAGCAATTAATAAAAAAAATTTAACAAAAAAGCAAATAATGTCTCTGAGATTCAAATACCATTGTAAACCAAGAATATATATATATAAGTTAAACCAAGTATTATATATTGAAACTGGATGCTGTAGAAGTGGTAAGAGGATAAGAATGGATCTTTGAGAACTAGTCGTATTTGTCTTTTTTATGTTCTTCGATCTCTCATACAATTTTTTATTAAAAAAAATCAGCCATTAAATTTGTAAGACTCACTTACACCTTCGTCCACGTGAGTCTTACAAATTCGATAAATTAAAAAAATTACTTAAAAAAAATCCAAAAAAGAAGAAGTTTAGAGTACTTTCTCTGAGAATTTTGGGGACGTTTTGCAAGGAGAAAGGATTGTACTGTAGTTGGTTTTGATTTTTTTTTTTTAAAAAATGTTATATTTTATATCACATTAATACTTTTAATAATTATTTTATTTTTTATACCACATCAAATACTTTTTATTACCATTGAAATATACTCACTAAAAAACAAAAAATATATTTCTATACAAAAAATTTACAACATTTCTTCTACTTTATATCATATTAAAAATTAACAATCTCCTAACTTTAATCCAAATCCTTTACCAAATACTCTCTTTGAGTTCGAGGACACGATAAGGGACACTGAGAGTGAGAGATGAGCAACAAACGATGGAATGGATGTTTGGTGACGTGTAGATTCAAAATTGCTCTCAGTTACTGGTGGATTGTTTTTATATTATTATTATTAAACATCTGAAAGGTAGATATCCATGAATATGATGGGCATTTTTCTTTGGAAACGATGAGATAGGCATTCCATGCACCCATCACCCACGAGAGATGCACGCAATGATTACGTTCCACGAGGCCGAAGAGGAAGAAGAGGACTTTAGTTGTCCCTCGCACAAGATATTTTAATTTTTTTTTTATTATTATTATTTGTAAGTTGATATTTTAACATTTATTTATTTGCATTTGTCTACTACTTAATAATTGATATTTTATAACATCTACATCATTGCACTTCGGAAGCAAAAGACAAAACACAACCGTGACAAAGATCAGCATCACCCAATGACTCATGAGGCCGCGAATGAATTAGTAGGTGCATGTCTTTGACAAAATATTTTTATTTTATTTTTAAAAAAATACTAACGAATATTATTGATGTAATATAAAGTTGAAAAGAGTTTTATTTTTTATTTTAAAGAAACGTGAAAAAAAAGTTGTTTGATAATACCATTAAAATAAAAAAGAGAGAGTAAATTGACAAATGGGCTAAACCAAATTAACAAGAGTTATTTGAGAAGTTGGCATAATTAGTTTGGTAACATAATTGGTTTGGTTGTTAACCTTTAGGCCATTATGAGGTTAGGGGTTTAATTCGGTTATGTGAGAAGTTAAGTTAAAGGTGAACAACAAAAAAAGCTATGTTTTTATTCAAAAGGAGATTAGGTTTTAAAAGATATAATGTCAAATGAATGAAGGAAATCAAGGCTGTATATTAAAGAAATTACGTAATATGATTGCTGGCTTAAGAAATGACTTTGAGAAAACATCCAGGAGGGGAGTTAATTACAGTCAAGAGAGAACGAAACTCTATGCATGGTTGAAGCATAAAAAGGGTAATGTAACGCACACAAAGTAAGTAAACTCTCTTTGAGAATAAAAAAAAAAAAAAAAAAAAACTATCTTTGAAAAAAAAATTGTTATTTCATGAATTATGCATTGAAATGTTATTTTTCCTAAGTCGCAAAATTACATTATTTTCATAAACTGATATGAGCACTAGTTTTATGTTAATAATTTCATGAAACGTTTTTAACTATTAATTGGTTAAAAGAAGAAAAGGATTAAAAAAAAAGGTTATATGATAATAATTATTATAGGAGTAAATATATATGTTAGAGTAATTATATATGTCACCCTCTATGTTTACCTTGTGTCAACCAAAAGTGATGTGGTTTTTAAAATCACCTTTGAATTTATGATTGATTATTATTGACTTTTGATCTAATAGTAATTTAAAAAATCATGTCACTTTTGGTAGACACAAAGTAGACATAGAAGGTGACTTGTATCATTACTCTATATGTTAACCCCCATGTCTACCTTGTGTCAACCAAAACTGATGTGGTTTTTAAAATTACTATTGAATTTATGATATATCATGATTGACTTTTGATCTAATGGTGATTTTAAAAACCACATAAATTTTGGTTGATACAAGATAAAACATTAGAGTTGACATATATCATTACTCGTCATAAAATTAACGTTTATGAAATATTATCAACAAGCATATGCATTATTTTTATAATACGGGCTTAACCCCGCAACAACCATGACAGATGAAAGTTAATAAAAGAAATTTTCTCCTATATGATTTGCACATCCGGCCATAAGATGTGCTATACGCGGCGCAGAGGGGGGGGGGGGGGGCTGGCGGGGTGGTAAATGCTAGGAAGATAGGTCAAGGGGGAAGTTAGAAGATGAAGAATTCTCCTTTTAAGAATGTCTAAAGCTACCATACAACAAAGAAAGTAAAGAATGTCTAGAGTTTTCTATTACTTGGCAAGTGAGTGTTTTTATTGTTTTTCTTTATAAAGAAGGATTTTATTTTTCGAGGAGTATCATGATTACAGGCGGCAATGGGTTAGAAGTTCAAGTTAATGCTATAGACAAGAATAAGTTGTATGTAAATAGAAACTATTACGTAATGTTTATTTTATTTTATTTTATGAGTATTTAGAGCTCTAGAGTACTAGAAATGGGAAAAACATTTTAAATTTTTCTCTGCTTTAGTCCTGTGCAAGGTTTGTTATCCTAAATTTCGGTTGCGTAATTATAAATTTGTGTAGTTAACGCTCTCGGATTAACCAAGTATTGGGGACTAAAAATTTGGGGGCTAAAAGGTTTGGTTTGAGAGGGAGTGTAATTAAATTCAACCATAGATTCACATCTAAGGAAGAAATGTTGCACGTTTTGCTAAGGAATGGCATCAATTAGTTTTTTGTTTTACTGGCATTCCATAATATTATATTATGGTCTGAATTAAAGACTCCAAGGTATATATATTAAATCTCCTACCACAAAAAAAATTAAAAAAAAAAAATTTTATCAAATTTATCTCATTCATATTTAACAAATTCAACAGATCTGAAACCATTTTTAATGGCTGAAATTTAATTTGAAATTTTTTAAAAAAGAGATAATAAACCGTTGAAAAATTTCGCACATATACTTTAATTTTTTTACAGCACCTGAGCCAAATCCAAAAAATTATTCGCCAAGAAGTTTAGCAAAAAAAAAAAAAAAAAAAAAAAAAAAAAAAACAAAAAAAAAAAAACATAAACAAAACACACAAAAAAATAAAAAAATCAAAAAAACAAACGGAAAAAAGAAAAACAAAAAAACAATACAATACCAAACCCAAATTAAATAATATATAGATAATTACTTAACAGGATATTCTGTTATATATAATTTTTCATGAGACTCAAAAACATCCATTAAAAAAGAATAACTGCATAGATAGAGGCTTCTAGTTCTGGTACACGAAAGGACTACGGTTAGATTTCATCAAAAGGTCTAAAAGAGCTTAAGGTACCAAATCTTACGAAAGAGAGACACATTGCTCACCGATACACAATATTTGACGAGCGTGCATCACTTCTTGAGTTCGATCTACAAACTGAAATGGCATAGCATAGCGATAGCATAAATGCCTTCCCGTAGAAATTATCAAGAGTGTGAATTGAATCATGATGTTAAATTATGACAGTACAAAAAGCTAACTCCGAATCGCTTGAAACAAGATATAAATTATGCTCAACGATGCCTACCAATTATTGGGAAATGACGCTATAATAGATATGAGATAGACGCTCATCTGGCAAAATGAGTTATCGCTATCATATCTGTAATGATCGGGAACATCTACAAAAGATAATCCAATAAGAATGGAATAATTATCTATGATACAGAAAGATCCAACCACAGGGAGATTTTAGTCTAGCATTAACACAAAATATTCACTGTCTCAAAAACAAAGACAGAACACATTCAATAAAAGCGCTAAAAACAAAACAAAATAAAACAATAGACATTCAATACAAAACCCAAAACAGACCGAAGCAGTGCAATCACTTCTTGAGTATGAATCTAAAACTGAACATGCTGCTTCAAAAAGCGATGCCATAATGCATTCCACGTAGAATTATTACAAGAATGATGAAATTAATCATGAACTGTTAAATTATGACAGTACAAAAAAGCTAAACTCCGAAATCCTTGAAAAAAAGAATATAAATTATGCTCAACCGATGCCCTACCAATTCACTTGGGAGAATGATGTTTAGGCATTGGAACAACTAGAAACCGCTCATCATGGCAAAATGAGTTTCCAGACCTTATTTGTAATGATGGGAAACCTCCATCACCAGCTTATCCATGAACTGGCATTTCTTGTCGAATCCCCACCCGGGGTTGCTCTGCATTACAAAAAATTTCAACTGTCTCAAACAGCCAAGCAAACATTCCAAATTAAAAGCGCATAAAAACCCAAACTTGCATTCATACCAAACTTTCGTGTGCAAGAAAATAAAAATCATGGATTATGCAAATTATTATTATGAACATATAATTTGTGTGCATTACATATATTCCAACAACACAACTGCAATGAAAGGAAACCATCGAAAGTTAAAAATGGATTAACTATGTTTTTTTGCGTAAAAATAAAATGCAATTAAAGGTGAATTTGAGTCCACTCGGCCAAGCTACACACAATAAGATCTCACAATCAAATTCTTCTCTTGTTAGCAGCAAAAAGTTCGCAGAAAGTAAATCAACCACACCACACCAAGACAGTCATTCAAAAGCATCATTAATATTTATTTAAACAATCAAAAAATAAATAGAAACTTACCAATTGAAATCATCACTATTGTTAGACGAAATCCTTGTGATAAGTGTACCACATAAGGGTATACTAGTCCATTGCATTATTCTTTCTAAAATATATACATTTGAATAGTGAGAGATGGGGCCAATTCTACACGTCACAAATTATTTGTCCCCAATCTCTCTCTCTTTTAAGTTGTAACTAAACCCTAATTCTGACATAGTATCCAAGCAACAATGTTTCGGTATATTAAAAAAATGATAGATTCTATACTTTTACCCCCTTAAACTATTAACTAATTCTTAAACCCACCACCAAACTTTAAATCACTGCAAGTTGTCTCGTAATTTGAAATTTCAGTTTCAATTTGTTCCCTCCATTTAAATTAGCCATTAAATTGGACAAAATAGCATATGAATAACCAAATTGCCCCTCATGTGGGGGAAAAAAATAACTTGAAGGGCATTGATGCAAAGGAAAATCGTTTCAACAACAAAAACTAGAACAAACTTAGAGCCTATTTTGTTGCTTGTTTTGGAAACAGGTTTTTTGTTTCAAAAACAGAAACCTGTTTCCAAAACAGCGAAACGTGTTTCTATACTTT
Source organism: Betula pendula (assembly GCA_900184695.1). Classification (NCBI taxonomy): domain Eukaryota; kingdom Viridiplantae; phylum Streptophyta; class Magnoliopsida; order Fagales; family Betulaceae; genus Betula; species Betula pendula. The sequence continues at coordinate 12,494 of FXXK01001059.1, forward strand.
TGATGTGCGTTTGGCAAACCGTTTTAAGAAAAAAACAAGTGAAAAAGAAAACACCAAAAAACAAAAATTTGGAAACTTATACATGTTTCCAAAAACAGTTTCGGTGTTTTCATTTAATCTTCTTTGTTTTTCTTCCACAGTCAAGAGAGATATTATATATATTGTTATGCATATAATTATATATTATATACTTATACATATTTACATATATAATATATTATATTTAATTATTTACATACTTTTTTTTTAATTCAATTATTTGCATACTTATATTAATTAATATTAGTGTAGTTATGACATAAATGATAATATTATATAACATATAACATATAACACATAACATACATTTTTAAATATACTCTTAAATTATTGAATATATATATATATATATATATATGAGCTTGTTTACAAACGTTAACCGAGCCAAACTGAGTTTAAACGAGTATGCATCGTTTAATAGTTGAGCCTATTTTGTGTTCATAAACAATCCGTTTAATTAATAATTGAGCTCGAGTTCGATCCGAGCCTAATTGAACTGAGTCGAAGTATGTTTCCAAGTAGTTTTGTTCATTTACAAACATTTGCTTCACTTTCATGGTAATTTCTCTCTCTTATATATTTTACTGGGTTATATTCCATAGCATATATATATACATACATATTACCATTTTGATTAGTTTTGGGCCCTAGATTCTAGCTTATTTTTTGGTATTTGTGAAATTGGGTTGCTGCATATTTTTTAATAAATCAGCGTGAGAATAGAAATTATTTTTAGAACAGTTGTCCAAACAAAATTATACTAGTTTTATGTTGTTTACAAAAACAGTTTGCCAAATGTTTTTTTAGCGAAAAAAACAATACAAAATTGTTTTATGTTTTTGTTCTCGAAAACAATTTTTAGAAACAAAAACAAAAACCGATATGCCAAACGAGCCCTTAATCTTTCTCCTATTCAATTAGGATGAATTGTTGGTTGCCAATGAGTTGTGTAGAAGTTGTAATATTTTGGGCGCCATACCTATGAGCTCCCTCTCTACGCTATGTTTTAGAATTTCGTAGGGGCTTCGTAAGTAGTTTTTTTTTTCCCACATCAAGGATAATTTGCTCATTTGACAATTGACACAGTTTTCACCAAACGTAACGGCTAATTTTGACAAAAAGGATAAATTAAAACCGAAACTTCAAATTAGAAGGTGAGTTGCCGGTGATTTAAAGTTTGTAACATTTCTGAGAATGAGGTGATAGTTTGGAGGGATGAAGTGTAATTTACCCAAAAACTAACCTAAATTTTGTCTATGTTCATCTTTTTTTGATGGTGCCACAACTCCATGGAATTCCTCAACAAAGTTGACGGCGTTGCAAGATTCTCAAATCTCTTTATGCATTGTTGGTAATCTTGATCTCATTGTCACCAGATTTACAAAGTCGAGGGGTTCATCGAAGATCAATTTAGTCTTTGTCATAGCCATTGCCAGAAACATGCTTGTCGTTTGTTGTTGGTTGCTTTGATTGCCAGAAGCATGAATGTAGTTGGTTTGGTTCCTCTCTAATGATCACGGGCTAGCTTTTTTGTAATCATTGGTGGTCATGGTAGTTATCTTAGTTGTAAACAACCAGCAATTGTCATTGGTTTGGTTCCCCTCTATCTTTGGTTAATTTTGCTGACCTCTATATAAGTGGGTGTTGCCAATGCAGGTGTCCTCACTGGAGACTGCCAGTGGCAGTTAATTGAATAGACAAAGGAGGCTTTTTGGATGATGAAATAAGTTTGTTTGGTAGCTGAACAAGTTATTCTCATTCCAGGTTAATCAACAATTCCAGTACACTCTATTTCTATACCATGATATTGAGTTACTTAGAGTTAACTCAGTACAACTCGCTTTAATTCAATGCAACTTGCTTCGACTCGGTTCAACTCGGCCCAACTGGGTCTAACTCAATTCAACTCAGCCTGGTTTGGGTCACAACTATACACCAATTGCGGTCTGGTTCTTCCCCGTTCAAGCCACTGTAGCTAGTTCAGGCTCGGTTCAAGCCAGTTTTGCCCATATTCTTTCCGGTTCGCTCTGGTTCTTCACACTTCATCTCAATTTCTTCTGTTTTTACTCAGGTCAGTGCAATTTAGCAGTCATTTTTCCAAATTCATTACACAGGTTCCTTGATTGTGTTGCTGATTCAAGCCCTGGTTCGGCGTAATTCACCTCTGTTTCTTCACATTATCAAGTTTTGTTGGTCCTATGCATTCCCCAAGTTTCAGTCGCATACAATGGCTATATATTCATCTTTTAGTTCGATTTGCTGGTTCGGTTGTTGAGGTTATTGTTTTCGCTGCAAAGACTTCCAAACTGGGGTTATTGTCATCTGCTTCTACTTTTAATGCACCTATGACCATTGTAAAGTTAAATGCAAAAAAAACTATGTTTTGTGGGCCAAATCTATAGAGGCGTTTTTAAAGATCAAGGGACTCCATGGTCATTTATTCAATGACAAACCCAAAGAAAGTGATACCACTTTTGGTCCATGGGAACAGGAAGATAATCCCAGATTGTTCTTCAGCGATACTTCACCAACACTGATGTTACCTCTTGTGAGTCTACACCATATTTTTCATGTTTATTCTCCTAGTGATTGTGATCTTGGACCACACTCATCTATCCCACTCACTCTCCCGAGTGCCTTATCCTCATCACCTTGCTCCATTTTCTCTTTCAAATACCTTGCCCCCAGCTCCTACTTCTCCATCACAACTTTATTTTCAGTCGCTCAGTGTCACCTGCTCCAATGCTTCCACCATCTTCCTTGCCGTCTTTGGATCTTGTATCACCCGCTTAGTCAAAATCTTTACCTATTGCTCTTTACAAAAGTACATGCTCTTGTATCATTGAACACATTTAGTCACTTTCTCTCTTCCTACTCACTGTTTCCTTCCTTTCCATGTTTTACCTCCCAGCATTCTACCATTTCTATTCCTAAGACAATTAAAAGATACTGATGCAGGACAAACACACAAGTGAGAAGAGAGTGAAAAGAAAGAGAAGAATCTGAGAAGGGAAGAGAAAACAAGCCAGAGAGGGGAAAAGAGGGGAGAAAGGAGCCCAGAGGAGAGAAAATTAGGAAAGAAACGTGAAAAAGAGGGAAGAAACTAGAAAGAGAAAGAAGCCAGAAAATAGCCTAGAAAGAGAGAAGAGAGAAGAAAGGGGGAGGAAGAGAAGAGAGAATCACTTTCTCAATAATTTTATTCCATCTCAAAGTCTTGAAAAGAATCCAAACAAAGATGCATAAGCAACCCAACCTCGGTCTGAAACAGCAGCAAGCATCTAAAACTCTTTCTTTTTTTTTTTCTCATGAGCCAAACAAATAACAAATGCACCTTTACACTTTTCTCTCACAACCCAGTAACAAGAAACGAGATCCAGGGGCATGGTGGTTTGTGGGTCAACGATCCATGGCTGTGCAGTGGGCTGATGGTGGAGACAGCCAAATGTGGCAGTGAGGTTGACAGCGCGTCTGGGCTGCTGGGTGCGGTGCTTTCTTGCAGTGGCTGGCAGAGAGAAGGCCCGTAGGTGACAAGTGCAGCAGTTCTGTGGTGGCCAATGCGTCTGGGATGACGGTGGAGATGTGGGTATCTGGATGGAACCATGGCGGCGCTGGAAAGATTGATGGGCGGGATTTGCAGTGATCTGTGGCGTTGTGGGGTTGACAGCGGCCCAAACCTTGGGATATATGCTGCGATGTGGTGGTGGGTGCCGACAGCGCGGTTGTGGGTTGGGTATTGGGTGGTGGTGGCGGTTGGGCGATGGGTGGATGGCAATTGCTGGGGCTGGCTCTTTGCTATCAATTGGTTGGTCCTGATGGGTGAGGCTGTGCGGTGAGGTGTCGATAGTTGAAGTTCGTGTCTTTTTCTTTTTTTTCTTTTTTTTCTTTTTTTTTCTAACAGCCATGGTTTGGGCCATATAGAAGTGGTTGGGTTTCACAATATTTTGTGGGCGGCAGTAGGGAGGTTTGTGATGGTGGACAGTGGCTGTGTTGGAGTTGATGCTTGTCATGATATTGGATGTGCTGGGGAATCACGGGGGTGGATCGAAAGATTGTAATTTAAAACAATTAGCTCTGATACCAAAGTTGATGCATGACAAACACGGTATTGAAAAGAGAAAAGAAACAGAGAGAAGAGACCAAGCAGAGAAGAGAAAATAAGCCAAGAAGAGAAGAGAAACGAGCCAGAGAGGAGAAGCTTGAGAGGGGGAAAAAAGAGGCAAAAAATCAGAGGGGAGAAGATAAGATGACAAAACCGTATCAATAAAATTATACATCAAAAGCTGTCAAATACATCAGAAAATTATGTTTAAATAGACTAAGGGCTAAACCCTAACCCTAGTGATAGTTGGGCTGACAACCCACTAACATAACATAAAGCCCAAGATAACATAACGAGTCTGAAACTAAATAACAAAATAAATAAATAAAATGCAGAAAATAATAAAGTAGCCCATAAAGATTTCTATAGCTCTCAATCATCCAACCACAAGGTCATGGGCTAGGTCATCCTCCGATGTCAACGTCCATATATGCGTGTGATCAGTGGTATGTGTCTGACGTCCCCATCAGATACCCTATCTAATCCATGCTGAAGGAAAGCTATGGACTCTAAATTTCTTACATAATAGTGGGACTAGGGATCTTGTTTCATTACCTCTTGATAAACAAATTGTTGGTTGCAAATGGATGTATACAGTAAAATCTAACCCATATGATTTTGTTGAAAGTTTAAAGGCGTGGTTGGTTGCTAAAATTCATACACAAACCTATGACATTGATTTTTAGGAGACATTTTCTTTGATTTCTAAGATCTTCTATATTCGGGAATTAGATTTTCTTGTTGCCAATCTTGATTGATCTTTGTTTCACTTAAATGTTAAAATTACCTCCCTAAATGGTGACTTGCTGGAGGAAATCTACGTGAAGCAATCACTTGGGTTTGTTGCTTAAGAAAAGTATCAGGGTAGCCTATGCAACTAAAAGAAGGCTTTGTATAGCCTACCCCAGTCACCAAAAGCATGATTTCATAGGTTTTTTAAGCGCTATTAGAGCTTAATCTCAGCAAATGTTAGACAAACCATTTAGTATTCCATTTATATATTGACACAAGTTACATTCTTTTCAATGTATGTGGTGTTGGGGATTATACCTTAAATCCTAAATGATTTTATGTTGACATTAGAGTTTGTTACGAATAAAAGTTGTTATTCACTAATTAAATTTTAAACATATGGCGTATGATCTTTTGCATATACATTATGTTTATCCCTGATGCGAAAGGGTCCATAGTTTACATTTTTTTTTATAAGTAAGCAAATTATCATTAAAAGCGCAATCCTGATACACAGGAAGTATGTAAGAGAAATAATTAAGAAGGAGAAGAGAAAAGTACAAGAAAATTAAAAAAAACTAATCACTAAGGTGGCTAAAAAAGCAGCTGTCTAAAAAAAGAGTAAAAAAATAAGGACTTAAGAAAGTCCTTTCTTAGTCCTCAAAAATTCTATCATTTCGTTTTCTCTAAAGGCATCACATAAGGCAAAATGGCACCATCTTTCAAACGACAACACTTCGAGAACGTCCACCCGTCCACCAACAAGCGAATAAGTTAACCACCCAAAAGGGCATAACCCAACAACCACCAAAGATTACATTGAATATGGTCTGTGGGTGTGAGCAATGATTATTGTCACACAAGATTTTAGTTCATAATCCTTGTACTTTGAAATCTATTTGTTCGCAATCAGAAATGAAACTGGACATTCCATCAATGAAGACTGTTATACATTAATTTATATGATTTACCTTAATCAGGTGAAGAGGAGGCTTTCAGGTTGATGTATATGTGCCTAAGTTGGTATATACTAAACGGACCACGGGAGTTGTCTTTTCATAAAAATATCATCTTTGGAAAAGACAAGAACTTCCAAACTATTTATACCATTGATTCTAAATCCTAAGAGGAATGTGGAATAAGATGTAAACTAGAGATCACTTTGATGCATTAAAAAGAGAGACCTTAAATATGACACCTTCTGTGCATTGTGAGGAAGCTTCGCGCAAGAAGGAATCCAAGTCTTTTTAATTTGAAAATGATAAGAAATTTTCTCTTAAATAGGATTTTACAAGTGCTTATACTCAGTCTCTGATCAGAGCATTTTGGTAAGGAAAATTCTAAAAAATTAACTTGTAAAAATGAGTATTCACAGGTAGAGAATATATAAGTTAAAATTTGGTACGCAAGGAATAAGAGGTAAAGAATTAGTGTGACGGTATCACAGTCCTAATTCAGCTATAGAGAATTTCATAGAAGAATCAAACTTAACCATAAGTAAATCTAGGGGAATTATTGATTTAATCAAAAATAAACTGGAGTGCAATTACAATTGTTTGTGGTATCAATTGTAATTAAATAGTGACTTAGGATAGTCAAAGACTATTTGGGCCAGATTTATTTTTCTCCTCAGGTCTCTCACCAAACTATTAGAAATTAACCACAGTCAGGCTTTTATTTATTGGGCAAGTTGTTTTAATTTATTATAATATGGGCGAAGAAAATACTGTACAGAAATTGCTAGAGAGGTTAGTGGGGCAGCTGGACTTGGGAAAAAGCCTAAGCCCAACTGCAGCTAAAGAGGCGCATAAGGCCAGGGACTTACGCGTGTTTTTGAGGAAGTGGAGGCTAGAGTTTCACAGCCCTAGCCGTCCACTCCTATACAGTTGTCCCACATGGACTAATTTACGTTCTTTCTTAGTTTTTCAAGGATATAAATAAAAGTGTCTGAAGCTCTTGCAAAATACCAAATCATTACAGTTCTTTTGTATTTACAAAGAACTAATGTTCTTATTAACTTAACACTTAGAGAACAAAGTTTAATATTTTGAAGAGTTAGAAAGAGCCATACTCTTGGTTATTTCTAGTCATTCGTGAGAAAATTTGAAGGTCACAAGTTCTTGAAGTAGCCGTTTTTCTGAGGAGCAAAGAATAAGGAATTTTTGCTCATAAGCCAAGGAGTGGTCCTGATTTCAAAGTAATTATGCTCTTGATAGTTTAATTTTAAATAGCATAATTCTTCGCATATTCTTCTTAAAGTTCGATCTTGGTTAGGGAATAGTTTATTTTTCGCTACACAATTTTGTTTTTGCCATAGTATATTCCCAGCATGTGGATGATATTGTGATTACTAGGAATGAGTCTAAGAGTATTGCTAGGTTGGAACAGTTTTCGCAATATCAATTTCATAGTAAAGACTTAAGCAAATTTTTTTTTTTTATAAATAAAAGAACTTTATAAAAACATAAAAGCGTAGCCCTAGTACACAGGAAGTATACAAAGAGGCCACCTAGGTAGGAGAAGAAATTAGATTCTTTTTGGGTATTGAACTTACTAGGTTTAAGAAGGATATTAGCTTATCTCAACTAAAGTGTATACTTAAATTGTTAAAAGAAACTAATTTGTCGGGTGCTCGATCCATTGATGTTCCTATAGATCAAAATCATGAACTTTTACAAGATGAGGAAGAGTTATTACGGGATCTTGGTAGATATCACCAACTATTTATTTAGCTAAATTATCTTACCATCAGTAGACCAGGTATCTCAGTCAATGAAGTAAACCAGTTATCAGAAGCTCCTAAGATCTCACATTGAGGTGCTATCACCCATATTATTCGTTATCTTAAGCAAGCCCTTGATCGTGGACTATTGCATAGGCTGAATGGGCACCTTAGAGTAGAAGGCTTTACCAACGTAATTATGCAGGCTCTGCGTCAGGAAGATAATCTACTATAGAGTATTGTACCTTTTTATGAGACAATTTGGTTACATGAACGACCTCATGCTATTCAATAAAAATTTACTTGGTAGATGACTTTCGAGATTCGTGCAAGAGGAGACTTCTCTATAGAGACATGTTATTGAGCAGTACGGGATCCTAAGTGGGGGCTGGTGTTTAGAAGAAGCCCGAGGGCCCTATGGGGTATGCCTTTGGAAGAATATTAGAAATGGTTGGGGGCTCTTCTCCAACTGTCTCATTCAAGATTGGGAATGTCTCTCGTATTCAGTTTTACATGATGTCTGGGGTGGCAAAACTACTCTCAAATCTTCATTCCCAAAACTGTATGTGATAGCTTGTGACAAAGAGGCCTTGGTGTTGGATTACTTGGAACCGTCCTGAACTTCTACTTACTAAAATCTAAGTTTCATCATGGCAGTACAAGATATGGAGCTGGAATCTCTCAACTCTTTCCTCTCTCTGCTATACTCCTCAAGAACCCATCCAAGGAACGCGAATAGTTTGTTATGGAACCCAACCAGACTTTAAAGTCGTGCTTGTTCTCCTGAAAAGGTGTTTGGAAGGTTAAGGCCCTACCCCACATGGCGTTCTTTACCTGGACGGCAGCTTGGGGTAGAATCCTTACAATTGATAATTTAGAAGGCGGGGTATCATTCCTGTTTTTTTTTAAATAAGTAATTGAAAGCACTATTCAGGTACACAAAGAGTATATAGGAGAAACACCTAGATAGAAGGAAAAAAAAAAAACAAAGAAAATCGTGCAACCTAAACACCCAAGGAGTTAGAAACGCAACTATCCAAGTATAATGAGTAAAAAAGAAAAAGAACTTGGGGCCTGTTTGGGATTGCGTTAAAGAGCTTAAACAGTATTTTTAGTACTTAAAAAGTTATGCCAAACAAAAAGCTAACCTGTTTGATAAAAAACTTCAAAAAGTATTTCTTTAACTTTTTACTCTAAAAAATGGTCAAAACGCACTTTTAGGAAAAGTTTAAAAATGAAGCTTTTGCTAAAAAACTCTTTTTGACTTTAAAAGCTCTATTTCTCAACGCAATCTCAAACAGGCCCTTAAACTCCGCCAATGTCCTCACACATTCCTCAAAACTTTTGTCATTTTTTTTCCCTCCAAAGATACTACAAGATGCAAGAAGGCACCATCTTCCACAAAAACAGTATTCCGAGTACTATCACCAGTCCACCAACAAGCAAACAAATCAACTATTCTACTAGGCATCACCCAAGACAACCCAGAACCACTAAAAAAGGCATTCCATAAGACGCAAGTGACCTCACATTGGAAGAGAAGATGGTCAATGGACTTTTCATTCCTCTGCATATACAGCACCTATCGACTACAACGACATGTTGCTTCCTTAGGTTGTCCATAGTAAGGACTTTCCCTAGGGCTGCAAACCATGCAAAAAAGACCGCTCTCAAAGGAACCTTAGTTCGACAAATACTCTTCAAAGGGAAATGAGTGTCAACGTAACAAGCAAGGATACTATAGAAGAAGCTAACAACAAACAACCCTTTTTTGGAGGGGCCCACCAAATCTTTGTCTCCAACATCCCGTCTCACTCTACCGAGTACAACAAATTGAAGAACGAAGCAAAGACCCCCACCTCCCATTCATGAGCCGCTCTAACAAAACTTACATTCCACTGATTGGAGTTGCCATAAGACTCTAAGTGAGCCTCTACTAAAGCATCTTTTACACAAGCAATACCATATAATCTAAAAATGCCTCCTTTAGGGCCTTGTCCCCACACAACATATCATGTCAAAATCTAACATTTGCGTCATCTCCCACCTCAAACCTAGAATGAATTGAAAAGATCTCTCAACTCCTCCTGATATTCTTCCATACCCCCACCATATATGACCCAAGAGGCTCATTACAACACCACCCGAATTTAAATATTCTTGTATGGCAAAAAAATAGGATGGAACAAGAAGAGGGAGAAAGTAGGCCACGAACTGCCAAATTTGGAGTCCACCACAACTCTCCACCACGCCTCTCTCTTCTTCACAGCGCCAAAGTCATTTTCTCAAAAGAGCACGATTGAACTTCAACAAATTTCAAACACCGAACCCTCTCTCCAAGATCGGAGAGCAGACCTTGGACTAGCTTACCAATTGAAATTTGAACTCTTCACCTAGCCTGCCCCACAAGACATTACGATGAAGCTTCTCTATGTAGTTTGCAACACCCACACGGAGAGAGAAGAGGGACAAAAAGTATGTAGGCAAGTTGGAAAGTGTGCTCTTTATAACGGTAACCCTATCACCCTTAAACAAGTACATCATTTTCCAACTAGCCAATCAACGTTCTATCTTTTCAATAACGCCGTCCCAAATAGACTTGGCCTTAAAGCAGGCCCCCAAAGGAAAACCAAGATACTTCAAAGGCATGGAAGAAACCCCACAACCCAAAATGCCAGCCAACCCATCCACATTCTCAACATTAACCACATAGACCATTTCTGACTTGACCAGGTTGATCTTCAAGCCAAAGGCAACTCTAAAGCATAAGAATAAAGCACGCAGGTAGCAAAGGTGGTCAGGCTTAGCCCCATAGAAAACAAAATTATCATTCACAAACAACATATATGAAATGATAACCACACCTGAATGCCTACACCCCATAGAAAAGCCTGAGAACCACCCCCATTAACAGTTGCAGAAATCATTCTATTTAAGGCCTCCATAACAATAACAAAGAGAAAAGGCAATAAAGGATATCCCTGTCTCAAACAACAAAAGCTACTAAGGAAACCAAACAGATTGCCATTCACCAAAACAAAAAAGCGCATCGAAGAAATACAATGTTCTATCCAAGTGCACAATTTCTCCCTAAAACCACACCTCCTCAACAAGTAAGAAATCCCAATTGACATGATCATAAGCCTTCTCAATATGCAGTTTGCAAATTATCCCTTGCTCACCAAATCTGATTCGATTAACTAAGCATTTGTTTGCAATGAGAACGGAGCCAAGGATTTGCCTACCTTGAACAAACGCATTTTGTGGCTTCGAAATAATCTTTTCCATAACCCTTCTCAATCTATTGGCATGGATTTTGGCAATAATCTTATAAACTCCACTCACAAGACTAATAGGCTAGAACTCCCTAGGGTTAGTAGCCTTAGATTTATTTAGAATGAGAGCAATGAAGGTGGCAGATAGACATTTTTCAAACTTACTACAGGCATGAAAATCATGGAGCACCCCCATAATGCCTGCCTTGATTACATCCCAGCAAGCTTGAAAGAAAGCCATAAAAAAAAATATGGCCCAAGCGCCTTGTCACTGTTCATACCTTCCACCACCCTAAGAACCTCACATTCCTCAAATGAGCACTCTAGCCTTGAGGCTTCCACCGCATCTATAGAGTCGAAAGCAAGACCATCCAGCTTAGGCCGCCAATTGACCTATTCTGAAAACAAACTATCATAGTATTGCACAATTTTATCCTTGATAGTATGTTGATCAGAGGAGATTGAACCATTTACAAACAATGCTTCAATGGAGTTGTTTCTCCTATTCGAGTCAGCCAGCCAATGAAGGCAAACTGATGTTGCCTTTGTAAAAAAAATGAGAAGACCGCTAATCACCTCCTCCTTCATTGCGAGTGCACTAGCAATATGTGACACTTAGTTCTCATCTTATTCAAAGTTTCGTGGGATATGCCTAGCAACATCCAAGAGATACTTTATTGTTGGAGGACTCAAGGGCAAGGACATCCCAAGGAGGCTATCTGGAAAGTTATTCCTACATTTTTAATGTGGAGCATTTGAAGAGAAAGGAATCCATGCCTATTTGAGGATTGCGAGTCAAATGTACTTTTTTTTAAAAGCCTCTTTTTTAAGATCTCTTTTGGATTGGGTTGTTATCTACGTTCCTAACTTCTCTCCTCTTTGAGTATTTTAGGTCTTGTTAACTTTTTAAATCTCAGACACCTTTAGGGTGGTAGCTTCTCTTATATACTTTTCATGTACAAGGACTTCGCCTTTTTTCTTTAAAAAATTATTATTCATAAAAAAAAAAATGGTTACATGAAAGAGTAAGAAACAAATAGTGATAGTACAATCAAGTGCAAAAATTGAGTACATGGCAATCACTCAAACTTCTACTAAGTTCACGTGAGAGATTGGGTTTCTTGCTCCAACCTCTTTCCAAGTATTTTGTAATAATCAAGCCATTCTTCATATCGCCTCTAATCCTAGGTTTCATGAATGGAATAAATATTTGGAGGTTGCTTGCCACTTCATTGAAGAAAAGATATAAAGTGGAGGTATTTCTATACCATTTGTTAAGTACAGAAGATCAACTTCCAACTATGTTTACAAAGTCATTAGGTTGTAATTACTTCGAGTTTGTTATTCCCAAGCAAGACTGATAAGATATCTATGCTCAAACTTGTAGGGAGCGTTAGAGGATATACTAGTAATAAGTATATGACGTAAGAGTATACTGGTCTATTGTATTATACTTTCCATATTTGAATAGTGAGAAGTCAAGTAGATTCTACACTGACTTTTACCGTAGCCCTACTACCCTCTGTACTTCATCTCTAGCTTCCACCTCAATTGATTTCTGTTTCGTTTTGTTCCCCAGGTGGTGCACAAGGGGCTGACAAATACAACTCTCACTTATCTGATAATTAACCAATGCCAACATCCTAAAAGAGAAACTCTCTCTACAGTCCTCAAAACCACGGAATTTGTACATGATGAAAATTTCAATTTCTTTGATTTGGTTGAAATTACATCTCTCGGATTATTTTGCTGTCATCTGAAACCACAACTCACCAACCAAAATCTTTGGCCTCAAAGTTCTGTTTGAAACTCTAATATTAATACTAAGATAATTAATACTAAGATAACAGCTTCTATTCCCGGGGGGGAAAAAAAATCATAGCGAAAATGTATACACACTAAGATATATAGCATTTATTTCTGATTTTAGCCTGTTATTTTACAATGTAAAAAGCACTTCTAAAAACAGGTCCATAACCACCAACTCATATCTTCTTTAGAACAAGCCCCTGATGGCCTGCTCAAGCTGCAAGATATCCTTAGACCAGCACAAGTACTAGCAAATAAAATATATCATTCATTCCCAACCAAAGAAAATATCTTATACTTCCCAGTATGATGACATAAGTCTGAGCATTTGGCGACCATATGTTTTTTGAAGTTGGTCAGAATGGTCACTTGCATCTTTTTAAGTCAACTATCCATGTTTTTTTCTTTTTTCCTTTTTCTTTTCTTTTGTTTTTGTTTTTGTTTTCTGTCTGAATCTGGATATTTTCCAATAGTTTGATGGAGGGTGTAAGGGGGAGAAGTATATTCTTCTTGTGAGTGTGAAACTAAAACTAGGGTAGGTGTCAAATAATGGTGCTTGTTGTCCCATACCACAAAAAGGGAGACAACATGACCCAAGAATGTGTCTCAGATATCTCCGAAGACTGTTTTGACCATAGTCCCTTGAACAGGCAGTGAGACAATTGAATATATACACATCTATATGTGCTGCTTGTAGTCCCATGCATCAGGTAGGCAGATACAACACAAGCACACACACCCACTCCCACACGCACACCCACCACCCACACACGCACACCCACACACACAGAAACATATATGACTAGTTCAACATAGGCAAGGAGCAATACTCTAAAAGGAGTAATTTATGCAGAGTGTGGAAATAATAAGATATTTCAAGATGATAAGGGAAAATACTAACCTTAAGAGAAAGAACTGCACGGTCAGCAAACCGCTTTACAGAATCCGGTGCACTGACAGGAACACTTCTTGCAACCCTTTCTAACTCTTCTTGCTGTTGCTTTGCAGTTACCCTATCAGGTCCACTGTAGTGATCGACAATCTCTTTCATCAATGGAACTCTCTCCATTGTCTCTTTCATGATTTCCTGGTTAAATGAGAAAGGTAAGAAAGATACAGAACACAGGAACTGCACCACCTTATTTTTCTTAATAGAAAAACAAAGGAATTGTAGAGCCCACAAGAAGAGTACCATAATTTCTGCCAACGCAATAAAAGATCAAATCTCATCATATAATTCCCATAAAACAAACAATATATAAGCAACAACATAATAAGGATATTATAACTTCAGTATCCATATCTGCTAATACAACTCTATGGGCATTATAATTTCTCTATTCATTTGATAAGTAAACAGAGCATAAATGAAAACAAACAAAAAGGAACAACAAAAGCAGCAGTGTGTGTGCTAAAGAATCCCCCTCAAATTAATATGGTTCAAAAAAAAATTACCCTCACCGCCTGCCCCAGCAACAGAGGTTGGTAAACCAATCCTTCTCGACCCCCCACCCCCCTCTTTCTCAAAAAAAAAAAACCCCAAAAGACAGCCAACACTAAGCCCCCTAACCCACTCTCTCTCTTCCCCCTTCTGCACAGCCATGCTAACCCACCTCCAAGTCTGATGCTGCAGCTGCTCTAGTTTTCTCCAAAAAGCCAAAACCCTTGCTCTGTTGGTTGCCGAGAAAAACAAAGTGAAAATTTTCATTTCACAGCAACCAAGCAGATAGCAAACCTAAATAAATGTATACCTATTCTTCATTTTTATTACAATTTAGGTGATGCTTGTTTGGTTTTTAGGTATGGGAGCTGGCATATGGCACAGCTTAGAGTGGCGTGGGCAAGGTGTTGGTGGGTGTGATGTGGCCCAAGCTTGTAGTATCATACATCTTTAAAATTTATTATCATTCAAACACATCTTTTAATATCATACATCTTAAACTCAAATCCTTACAGCAGCAAACATTAAAACGCTTTCTATAGGCTACTATTACAACATTTCAACATGCCCAAAGCCAAGCAAGTATGCAACTGTAAGCCTAAAGTGCTAAAAACATCTATAGGCTACAAATTCAAAGACTAACGCTAGGATGTGTTGTGCAACATTCAAAAATCTATAAGCCGTATGTCTTATAGTGTGTCATCATCCACTTAACGGAGGTCAACACATGAAAGGAAAAAGTTGGCTTTCTACCAGGAAGCATAAAAAGGCAAAGAATTTGAGCATAATTATTAAAGAAACAATAAGATAGAATTCAGCCAGCTTTAATCATGACTTACACTCTCATACATAAGTTATTTTAGAAGTCTTCAATGGATGCCACACTAGAGTATTTAGGGATATAAATTGATCATTTTGTTGAGTTTTTATTTTTATTTTTTTTCATTTGTCAACCTTCCACTTTAAGAGAGATCTGGGGGCTGAAAAATTGCAACTCCAATGGCATATCCTGACTGCTATATGATAGATGTAGATAATCACCATGTTTTAGTAATCACTTATCAAATAGTACAAAGAATAAGGTAATCCAGTCACCTAGATCAGGAGACAGTCACTTCAAAGGCCTAGTAAAAGAATTGCCATGTGATTAGAGATATCATCTAAGAAAGGATAAAATTCAAAAGCAACCTAGTTAGAATGATTATCTGGGGTACCAAATGAAGACTAAAACTTTAAATTAAAGTACTAGAAGGAATAATCGTAAAATCCTAGAAGAGTCCACTACCTTCTCCCACTGTCCTCTATTTCTCTCTTAGCGAATCACTTATTATTAAAAGTTTTCTATTACTCTAATTCACCCAATTCAATATTCTTAATATGATCCCCCAATCCAACCACCCAGAGAAATCACAAGAAGTCAACCCAACAATCAAGTGAAGATGTAATAAATAAATAACTTGGAATGATGTACAAATGAAACTTTAGTGTAACAATCAGATTAGGTGATTAAGATGGGGTAGCAAAGACAAGCTTTGTTGCGTTCCTTACAAAAAGGGATATTTGATGTAAAATCTTACTACAATATCCTTGTTCCCCATGATAGCACTCATTTTCCTTGGAGGAATAAGTCTCCACTGAGAGTGGCATTTCTTGCTTGGTCGGCTGTTTTAGAGAAGATTCTAACCTGAATAATCTAGAAAGTGGTATGTCATTATGGTTGATTGGTGTTATATGTGTAAAACGAGTAGGGAATCAATGTGATGCAAGACAAACAGTAATCAAAAAATTCACTGGGTGAAAGTAAGAGTAAAGAGAGATGAGACAAAGCTAGAAAGAGAAAGAAGCTAGAAAAAGCCGAGAAAGAGAGAGAAGAGAGAAGAAATTGGGGGAGAGGAAGAGAAAATCACTTTCTCATAATTTTATTCCATCATCAAAGTCCCTTCCATTGGAGTACAAAACATGCTTAAATATACTCTGACTATACCCTAGGGCAACACCCATTTATTAACTTACCAAACATAATTTTATTGACTTACTTAACATAACCTAGGGCAAAGACAATGCCCATTTATTGAATTACAAAAATAACTAACTTATAAAAATTAAATAAAATATAAACGAATAATCCAATTAAAACTTAAATAAAATTAAAGGACCCAATTAATTATTGCTGCAGCATTCCGCATCACAGTGGGCCACCTTTTATTACATTATGAGATGACTAGTGCCCTATGGAATACCATCTTCAGCCTTGTAGGGTTGGCGTGGGTTATGCCTAGTTGTGTGGTAGACCTTTTCACTTTTTAGAAAGGGTATTTTGGTGGTTTTTGGAATGCTGTTATCTAGAAGATGGTTCCATCTTGCATTATGTGGTGTTATTGGAAGAAAAGAAATTATCAGAGTTTTGAAGACCACAAACAGACAGTTGCATAACTAAAGTTTTTTTTTTTTTCTTGAAGATTACCACTGGATAGCTTCCTTTGATTTAAATATTTCTAGCTCTCTTACTTTTCTTGATCTTTTTTCTTCTACTAGCTAGGTGTTTCTCTTGTATATTTCCAGTGTACTTGAGTTGCACCTTTTTCGTCTTTAATAAATTGCGTTTACTTATCAAAAAAACAGTCATATTAGGTAAGCATATAGAGATCATGGAGGCAAAGAACAGAGTTATAATACATGCACGCACACAAGAGAAATAGAGCTGGCAAAATATGTGGCTTTGACCCCCTGTTGCTTCATCTCATATTTGGCACATCATTACTCACCACTACACAATTTCATCAAGTAATGTTTTTCACATTAATTATCGTGTCACATTTCTTCTCAGGCCTAGTTCAACCATTATGATTAAAATCAATATAGAGAAAATGAGCCAAGGGCACTAGAGGGGGAGGCAGAGAGATACTTCGTCAAGGTATCTCTTCCTTTGCCATTGGCTACTATGGAAGAATCTCGTAACCTAACCAATGTTCCTTCTTTATTTATTTGGACTTCAATTCTTGCAATCTAACCTCTTATCTACAACGCACCTCTTTTTTATCTAACCAACTTCTTTACCAAACCAAGTGAAAAAATTCATGTGAAGGGATCCTTGTAATTACACTCAAGGAGTCATGGGTAAAACAAAAAATCTTAACTGCAGATAACACTATCCTGCCTCCTTACCTTTGCCTAATAAGTAATGCCAAAAACCCATGGGTGTTACAGAAGATACAGCTAGTAATTATCCATGTAGTCTACCTTCTCTAAATCTAACCTACATTTGTCAAAAGTTGACAATGTTAAAAGCAAAACATTTAAAACAGAGCTAACTACAAGAAGTTGATGATAGGCAACAACAACAAATTAGGTAAAGACATAGAACCGCACTTCTAATTTTATCAGTCATACCTAGCTCTGATATTTTGAGACAAAAAAGGGGTGTTGGCATGAATGATATATAAGATTCAATGGCACGTCTCTCTACCCTATTTTAACCATTGCAAGAAACCTTAATGTACATTGAGGCCATGATCCACAAAAGTTAGAAATGTTGTTGTTTTACATGTCTAAGTCCTATATGGATGTATGAGGTTGATACGCTTAAATTCTAATCTTTTCTAACGCTTGGTCTAGAATTGATAGACTTCTCATTTCTCCTTATTGGGAAGCACAGTTTCTTGAATTGTTCCATAAGAGGCTACCTAGACTGTGTTCGGATCATTTCCCAATTCTTCTAGATTGTGGAGGCTTTCATGGAGGTAGAAGGTATTTCAAGTTCGCGAACATTCGGTTAAAATTAGACGATTTTGTGGATAGGGTGAAACAATGGTGGAGTTCTAATCACTTTCAAGGTTCTAAGTGTTTCATTTTGGCTCGCATAATTAACACATTGTAAGCTGATTTAAGAGTCTGTAATGAGGTGATTGGCAGTGTAGAGAGACAAAAAAAAAAAGCTTCTTTTGGATGACTTTTGTGCTCTTGAGGGTTTGGAAGAAGAGGGAGCTTTATGTGATGAGGAGAAAATGACGAAGGATAAAGTTATTATTGATTTGGAGAGAATAACTCTTTTAGCAGAGGTGAGTTGGAGACAGAAATCGAGGGTATTGTGGTTAAGAGGGAGTGATAAGTGTACGAAGGTCTTCCATCAAGTGGTCAACTCGAATAGAATGAATAATTTCATTGAATCTTTGTTGGCTAATGGTACAATCTCTTCAAATCATACTAAGATTAGCGAACACATTGTGCAATTCTTGATAGTTTATTCAGTTGGTGACCTACTTTGGATGGCCTTTCATTTGATTCCATTTGGTGAGGATGAGGTCGTCTGGCTGGAGAGAGTATTTGAGGTAGTGAAAGCCCTAAAATGTGATAAGGCCCTAGGCCCTGACGGTTTTACTATGGCATTCTTCCAAGCTTGTTGGGATGTCCTAAAAGAAGATATTTTTTTTTATAAGTAATTTAAATTCATTAAAAGTGCAAGGGGCGCAATCTAGTACACAAAAAGTATACAAGAGAACCTCTCAAATATAAAATAAAATAACAAAACTCTAAAAACTCAGAAAAATTAAAAGCAGGCAAGCTATTAAATGCTACTATCCATCTTTAAAGGGATTGGAACAGCATCTTTTTTTTTTTTTTATAAGTAAATTTATTAAAAGCATAAGGTGCCCCTAAATATACAGGCAGTATACACAAGAGGCTCCAAATGAGCAGGAATCCTAAGCCCTTAAACCAAAACCTTCAAACCCAAAAACCCAAAACCCACAAAACAGCAAAGCCAAAAACCCACGAGTCACAACGCTAGAAAATGAGAGGCTTGCCTCTCCCCCACATAGTAGATGCACCCTTAGCATTGTAGTTGATGGAACATTCTAAATTTTGAAGCTCCCTTCTATCCTTTACATTCTGGGAGGTAACCTCTAAGGTAACATCCAACCCCTCATGCAGCTCCCCCATCAAATGCATCGAAACCCAGTCCAAACAGGTGGTGGGAGGAAAATCACCCAAAGGGTAAAAAAAATCTCCATCTTCACCATCCCCACCCCAACAATCTCCGTCTTCCACACCTCAGAAATCTTCGTCCTCCTCTTCACTATCTACCAACTTCAAAGATGGACCGACTAGTTCTTTCCCCGCACCAAAAGAGACAAGCAGGGCACTGGACAACGACATAGCTTTGACATTGCAAATTTTCATGGCATAAGCAAGTTTGAAAAGTCTTAATGCTACTTTCATTGCTCTTATTCCGAAATAAAGGCCGACGATATTAAGGACTTTCGATCTATTAGCCTAATGGGTGAAGTTTAACAAATTCTTGCCATAGTTCTAGCTAACAAGTTGAAAATAGTAGTGGAGAAGATCATCTTCAAGCCTCAAAATGCTTTCATTAGGGATAGGCAGATTCTAGACTCCATTTTCATAGCAAATGGATGCCTTGATAGCAAGATCAAATTATAGGAGCCAAATGTGCTTTGCAAATTGGATATTGAAAAGGCTTATGGTCATGTCAAAATGGGATTTTTTATTGTATATGGTGAGGAGGTGCACTTTTAGGGAGAAATTGCGTAATTGGATAGCACATTGTATTTCTTCAATACATTTTTTTTTTGTATTGGTGAATGACACTCTTACAGGTTCTTTTAGTAGTTCTTGTAGCTTGAGACAGGGAGACCCTTTGTCTCTTTTGCTGGTTGTTATCGTTATGGAGGCTTTAAGTAAAATGATTTCTGCTGCAATAAATGAGGCTATTCTATCATGCTTTTATCTGGGGTCTAGGAATGTTGGTGCCCTCAACATCTATCTTTTGTTTGTAGACGACACCTTGATATTCTGTGGGGAAAATCCGAATCACCTTCGTTACTTGTTCTTATGCTTCGAAACTGTCTCAAGTTTGAAGATTAATCTAGCCAAATCAAAATTGGTGTAGGAAATGTTAATAATGTTGTTGGTTTGGCTAGTATTCTGAGTTGCATGGCCTCTTCTTTGCCTATGAAGTATCCAGGTCATCTGTTGGGAGCTTCATTTAAGGCCAAATCTATTTAGGATGGCATTATTGAGAAGATAGAGCATCATTTGACTGTCACTATTTCCACTCCTTGTTGATGTTGCCAATCACATAAAGAAGTTACAGCAGGACTTCTTGTGAGGTGGTATTGGTAAAGAATTCAAACTTCACATGGTAAGCTAGTCTAAGCCTAAGTCCATTCTACGATTTCTAGGGGTTTTGGGGAGGGGGGGGTGGTTGGGGGTCTGAAATTTACTTCTGTTCAACCAAACGCTCTTAGGGAACTGGTTATGGAGCTACGTGGATGAAAGAGACGCTTTGTGGAAGTTGATAGTGGATTTTAAATATGGCAACTTGTGGGGTGGGTGGTGTTCTAATAATGTTCATAAGTCGTATGGGGTCGGTCTATGAAAAAATATCAGGAGGGGCTAGGAAGAATTTTCTAGTCATGCTAGATTTGAGGTGGGCGATGGCTCCAAGATTAAATTTTGGCATGACGTGTGGGGATCAGACCCTTAAGGCAGTGTTTTCAAAATTATTCAAAATTGTTCGCTTTAAGGATGCTTTCGTGGCTAGCCATTTGGAATTTTCTAGTGACTTTCATCAATGGAACGTTAATTTTATCGAAGCCGCACATGATTGAGAGGTGGATCTCTTTATCTTGTTGTTTAATCTGTTGTAATCCTTCAGATTGAGATGGGAGGTTGAAGATATGCTCTGTTAGGCCCCTTCCAAAAGAAGATTGTTTGATGCCGAATCAGTCTATAATGTCCTGCTTCCCTATGAAAGTACTCATTTCCCTTGGAGAAATATTTTGTGGAATAATGTTTCATTGAGAGTGACATTTTTTGCTTAATCGACCGCGTTAAAGAAGATCCTCACTACAGATAACCTAAATAAGCTATATATTATGGTGGTAGATTGGTGTTGTATGTGCATGAAGAGTAAAAAATCCATTGATCACCTCTTTGTCTATTAAAGAGGGCTGTCTAGTAGTCCTCATAATGCAACAATATGGAAGATGGTTCTATCCTGCCTATTGTGGTGTATCTAGAGAGAAAGAAATGATCAACGTTTTGAAGGACGCGAGAGGACAGCGGTGGGATTAAAAGCTTTTTCCTTCAATACCCTTTACCACCGGACGACTGACTTGGATTGCTCTTATATTTCTAGCTTTCATGATTTTCTTGATCTTTTTTCTTCTTTTTATTTAATGTTTCTCTTGTATACTTCCTATATACTTGAATTGTGCTTTGCACTTTCTAATGAAATGCAATTACTTATCAAAAAAAAATGTCGACCAATCCAAACTGCCATAAGCAACTATGTCTTATGTACAAACCACCAAAACATGATAGTATGACACAAAGTCTATGCTATCATTGGTGGTGAGAACAAAAGGTTGGTATAATGCAAAACAGCAAGTGAATCCCATGATATCCAGAATTTCAAAAGAACTGGACCAAGACTTAATTTATAAGTCTAACTATAGTAGAAAAGAATCATAAGTTTGATGCTGCTAGTAAGTTTAACCACAATAAGTGAAGATGAATCCCCAGAGATACCGATTTAGTATTTCATAAGTTCAATCAATAAAACGATAAGACATTAGAGATATTGTTTTCCCACAAAGAGCCAGTTGGCTGATAAGGACATGTACTCTTAAGCTGTTATAAGAATGAGCCGAAAAAAAGAAGAAAGAAACTTACATTTAACAGTTTTTATTTTCCACACTAATTTAAGTGAGACGCCCTGCAGGATTAGAACAAGTGACCTCACACTGACCACTCTAACTTATGAGAATGCGGAGGTGACATTTGGGCTAACAACCCATTGGCCTTGCAATTAAAGAGTCTTTAATGTTGACCAAAGCTGAATGACCAGAGAAAGCTCAAGTTGGACACTTTATGTCATCAAAGCAACATAATTTCACAACTATGAATATAGACCAAATATAACTGCATATTGGTGGATATAATTGTCACCTAAACTATCTTGTTAACAGTCTTACAAAGGATATAACTACGTGATAATATCATAAAAACATATCGGCTTTGAAATTTTTTCTTTTCAATGGATATCTATTCATTTTAAAATGGAATTTATCACCAACACCACTTTGTTAAAAGTCATAAAAGGTCCATCTTATCATAAAAACATTAGTGGTTTAAAAATTTTACTTCTCAATTGATGTCCATTCATTCATTTTAAAATGGGTATTGCTATCCATATTAAATGTCCTTCAGCTTCATTAGGCTAGATCGGGTTTGGAAGGTCATGTGTCCTTTGGCAGGGTTCAAATGATGTCAACATTGAAGAGATACTTGTTAGCTTTTGTGGTCATCTTCAGTTCTATCTCATTGCAATGATCAAAACATGTTCCATTATAAATGCTTTTGTTGCTTTCCAGTTGTAAACATATTCCTGTAATATGCAGTTTCTGGTCCAATGTCAAGTTCTCAAATGTATCATCGAACACAGGAACCAACCAGCAACAATATAGTTTATTTTGTTCTCGATACAAGGCCTATCGCATCAAATGGGTTCGTTGTGCAGAGTAAACAAGTCCTATTGACCAAACAAAAGAATATACAGAAGTCAAGCACATGCTCATGCACATTTACCAAGAATCAGTGTTTATGATGGCCCATAAAGCAAGACATAGATTGTAAATGTAATGCGGATGAATAAGTTCAAAGATCCCACCAAATCTTCCTTAAGCATCAAAATTCAATTGAAACCAAACTGCAAAGGCATTATCAAATAAGCAGCAGTGTTGAATAACATGAAACACGTCAATCAAAGAATAACACAAGACATAAAACGTTACCTCCCACTCCTCTTGACTCTGAATCCCCTCATATGCCATCAAGAACGGCTTCATCTTCTCAAGTGCGTCACGCAGCGGAATTGGCGGTTTCTCATCAATATCCGGGTTCTGATCAAACTCCCCCATCAAATACTCCGGCTCACACTCAATCTGTAGTCCAAAGCAATAATCACAACCAATTCCGCCAAAAAAAATAAATTAACCTATTAAAACTAGAACTGACGCGAAATTAATTCTTACAGAAACATCTGCTGACTTCAAGCTTTTGCCGGATCAAGAAAAGCTCAAATAAACTAAAATTTTCTCGGCAACCAAACAAACATTCAGAAATTCCTCAAAAACCCAAATTGTATGATCACTCACCGAATAATTGACGTCCATGGCGTCCACAAGCGCGTCCTCCGAGGGCGAAGGAAGTACAGCCCCACTCATTTCCTCAAACCCTTCAACCAATTGATTCATGGTCTCAACGCCGAGCCTCTTGGCCAGCTTCTCCCCATCCGCATTGTCACCCAGATACAGCCCCGCCCCATACCCATCGTCCCTCGACTCCCCACCCCTCCCTCTCCCCCTCCCTCTGTACATCCCTCTTCCTCGGCCCCGCCCGCCTCTCCCTCTGAACCCTCTGCCTCCTCTGCCACCACCACTGCCCTCGTCGCCGTCACCCTCGCCGCCACCGCCGCCACGCGATAGAATCTCCACCGCGTTTTTCACTGCTTCGTCACGGGTCATCCTCTGCGCTCTTTCACTTTGGGCGGGAGCTGGGCTTTTTCGGGAGGCCCGGACATGTCGGTTCTCCTCAACAGCTTGGGCCTCAGGGATCGGTTGCTTCAGGGGTTTTCCACGACCGCTGCCGGACAATACAGGAATTATGCTCGGAGGGAGATTCCGGTCAGGGAAGCTCTCAGCCTTGTCCGAAACGTGTGTAGTAGGCCCGTCTTCTTTCTTGAAGAAAATGGGTTGCTTGGGCGCCGAGTCTGACGGCGGTGGGACTGAATGGCCGCGGCCAGCGGGTGGGGATTTGATGGACGAAATGAAGGGAGAGAAGTTGGGGGGCAGAATTGGGGAAGAAGGGACGGGTCTGCCGCGGCCGTGCCCGTGTCCAAGTCCGGGAGGGGTCGGGTCCGGCTTCGACTCGGACTGGTCGGGCCCGGGCTTACCTGGGGCGGTGAAGTCTGACTGCGTGAAAGCAGAGCCGCGTCCACGGCCACGACCACCACCGCCACCGCCGCCGGGAGAGGAGGAGGAAGTGGAGAAGGGGATTAGAGATTGTCTGGTGGCATTGGAAAAGTTGATGGGGTTCGGCAAAGAGAGTGCTTTTCTTCCTATGCTTCCTCTCATTTGGCGGCGAGCAGTGAGCGTGTGCTTACAGTGCACCGAAAGTTCTTAGAGACCAATCGTCGAACACTTTGCAGGCGGAAACGTACCTGGTTATGTTCGGAATTTTAGTACAATTTTGAAAATAAAGGGAACATAGAAAATTCACCTTTTGTGCTAATTTGTCGATGGATTGATTGTTCTTTGCATGCACACGTAAAGAAGGTCCAGCCCAAGAACTAAACCGAGTGATAAAAGAAGGCTGGGCTCATTTACCTTGAGTCGAATATTTGGATCTTATTCCTGCGTGTGGGTTATCTATAGCAACCCTTGCTTTCGCTGCTTAAAGTGACTTGGGCTTAATCTGTCAAACCCACTGCTTCGTCCTTTTACTCTACATCACTCAAAATTGGGCTCATATGTTTTTGTTTAACAACAACTACAGGTAGGGAATAACAAAGTCACTCGTAAAGAAGCTCGCGTTTAGCTCTAATAAAGTTCGACTTGAGTTCGATTCATTTAATAAATGGGCTGAATTTGAACACTAAATTATGCTCAATTATTAAAAGGGCCAAACTTACAAAAGCTCGGCTCGTGAATATAGCTTGCATAAGCTCATTTATATCTGTGTGTCTAAATATATAGTTAGTTAGTTAGTTAGTTAGTTAGTTAGTTACGTAGATGTACATCCTATATAACATTTTTATATAGGTTACTTATAATATTTAAATATTTATTAATATAACATAAGTGTTATAGCATATAAATATTAACATTTAACATAATATATGTAACTAACTATCAATTATTATATACTTTAATACTTATATATGTTACTTTGTTATCTTTTTGTTATCTCTGCAACTAAGTAATGTAACTAACTAGTAACGATCAATTACTATATAACTTTTACATAAGTATGTAATTACTTAACTATCAATTGTTAATATGTTATTTAGGTTATCTATGTTGAGGGTTGCTTTTTTGGGAACCAAGAAGTGCCAACCCACATTAAATGTGAGACTCAAAGAGGGCCCAATTCGAGGAACACCCCAAGCTCATCCTAACGAGTCAACAAAAATGACCTACTAAGGATATTTATCAACATATGTGGTCGATGTTGGACTGATATGCATAGCTTCTAAGTACTACCACAAGACCGCTGAACCAAATTAACAAGAGTTAAAGGGATTGCTACTACACAGCCCCAAGGCCACTAGATGACCTCAATCTCACTGAATGACGCAAATGAAAGCTTGTGACCCAATCCAGGTGCTATCGTTGAAGGACCATGATGCAGCTGACATATTATTACCGAAAGCCTATTGTTCGGCTCACGAGGCATCGTTGTTGGTTATCTATGACTCACATTACATATTATTCAGCAATTGACCAAAGCATGATCATGTACCTCAAATCATATTTCCTTGGGCAATTTATCATGGTAAGGTCATGTGCCCTAGACTATATGTTATTGGGCAATTGGCAGGCAGCATATAATCATGTACTCCATATCAATATTGGGCAATTAGCCAGCATATAGCGATGTATCCTAGATCAGAGTATATTGGGCAATTGGTCAGCATGTGGTCATGTATGTCAGATCAAATTATATTGGGTAATTGGCTAGCATGTGATCATATATTTCATATCAACTTCTGTTGGGCAATTGGCCAACATATGGTCGTATATCCCATAATAAATTATATTGGGTAGCTAGCAAGAGCAAGGCAGACAACCAAAACAAAGTGATACATTCCTTAACAAGCTATTGAGTGAGTGGTTGCCATTGCGAGATGAGGGAGACCACTACCATGCTTTTTATGGCAGCCAAGGGCCCATGGTAATAGATTCCTGAATTACTGATCTTGTAATACCCCAAGAATAGTGCTAGACGTCCGTTTATGATGGACGTCTAGCGTCCGTTTTGCTGAGTTGGCGTGGCCAGCCAGCCACGCCAGCTTAGCCTTAAAGAAAATAATAATAATAAAAAAAAAAATTCAAAAACAAGATCGACAATCAAAACCCATTTCATTTTTTTCCCCCTAATTTTTTCAGTCGTGTTTCCCTCCTTCCCCTCTCTCTCTCCAAGCTCTCCACTCCAAAATGCGCCGCCTCCCTCTCCATTGTGCACTGGACTGCCATCCAAGGACCAGAGCTTCCGTCCACAACTGGATGGCCCAGATCCGCCATCCACGGCCCAGATCCAATTCTCTCTCCTTCCGCTCCACCAATTTTGTCATTCCTCTCTACCATGCCTCCATCTGCGTCGCCCAATGTCCACCAATGATTTCACGGATCACCTTTACACGGCCCAGCACTGCCGTCTGCGGCCCAGATCCGGCACGGCACTACCATTCTCCCCTCTCTCTCTCTTTTTCTCCTTCCTCTCCACCATGCGACCAGCTACGCCACCCCTCACGGGCCAGCTAGCAGAATCGCCGACCCCTCTCCCCCTACCGACCACCGCCCACCACCGAGTCAGCGTGGCCAACTAGCAGCGCCGTCAGCCTTCCATCTTCAGCGACCCACTCCTCCTGCGTGTTAACCAACTGGTGAGCTTTTTTTTTTTAATTTGTTTTTTAAGTTAGTTTTGGCTCTTCTATGTATGCTTATTGGAGTAGTTGATGTTTGCAAAGACCTTGGGAAGTGGTTTTTATTTTTCGCTTCCTATGAGCTTAGAAGTGTTTTGTTTAGGATTTTGATTGAGTCNGCAATTTCACTTCTTTGCTCTATCAATCTCGACAACAAAAAGCACCCACTATCAAGCAAGTGAGATAAAATGAATTTAAAATTTTATGTGAGCTTTGCAAAATTGTTCCTGCATTACACATCTAAAATATCAAAAAATTATACTACCTTCTTCCTTGTTTTTTCATCTTGTTGAAAGAATTAATCAAATCAAAATACTCAAACCTAGCAAAACTCAAGAAAGATTTAATCCAACAGATGAAATAAAAAACTAAAGAAAATAATCTAAAGTTATTTAGGAAGTAAGTGCCTTATTGATTGAGCTAAATTTGTATAAAGATCATCTAAGAAAATTAAAGCAAATATGGTCTTATGAAGCAAAATACATTTTTGCAATTTTTTTACATAAAACTAATTTGTACATTTTGATTGAAATGGACATCTTGGCATAGTGGTTAAGATTGGAAATGGATCTCTTTTGTTTAATTTGGGGTATCATCTTTTGGGCGATTAGCTAATATTTCAAGATTAGTTCAACTCATGCCACGCAATTGCTTCAATAATGTAGCATTTTTACTACTGAACGATGAGGATCATTATTTTCTCTTTTTCTTTTTTATCATTCCTAATGAAGTTCTTATATATATATATATATATATACTAAGCACGCTTGGTATCATACACATTGCTAAAAGCTCTTCCCATTGTAACAACATAGCAGAATAGCCACTAGAAAGAGGAAAAAGCACATCATTGATGAATTTGGCTAAATTATGCTTTGTTACTTGAGTCTAGCCTATAATGCATACAGATGTAGTCCATACAGATGATTTACCCACAAAAACAAAAGCTTTAAGGCTTATTACATATAATACGAAGAATGAATCATCAATGAATTATGTACAAATTAGGTATTTTGTTAAGACATTTTGATTGGTTTTGATATTATATAATGGTTCCATGAATATCAAGTTTATCTAAATAATAGAATTAATTGATATTGTTCGATGGCTCATCTTGGCATAATGGATCTTCTTAAGGTAATTTTTGAAGAGAGACCTATCATTGAATGTTTTTTTTTCTTTTATTTTTTTGTAGGTAATTTGTGACATTTGTTTTGTCATGCAGAATCCTATAGAATTTGTATTTTTTTTTTTTTTTTTGGTATGTGATCGTGAAATGTGCATTAATGGAAAAAAGAATAGTGCAACAACTGAAGGACAAAGAAGAGCAAGCGCATGTTGAAGTTGCTAGAGTTGAAAGATTGATGGAGGCAAATATGGAGAGTCAAAATGCCCAATTACAGTTATAGATTAAGCTTTACGAAACTAGAAAGAAGAAATATCAATCAAAGAAGAATATGTTATAGGCTTAGTTTTTATTATTTTGCTTATTGTATATTATTTTATTCATTGCAACAACACTTGTGTTAATAAGATGAGGCTAACATAAAATTGGTCTAATTTCGAATCTTGTTAATTTGGTGTATGTATATGTTCATCAACATAGTTTGAGATTATTTTTTTTATGAAACATAGTTTGAGATTAGATACAGTTGTTCATATAGTTGTTCTTCTTGAGTTGTTGATATGGATATATAAGGCAGGACTTCGTATTTGTTCTTTTCATGTTTGGATGAGGGTAAGGTGTTTGGATTTGTTGGTACAAAAGAATGATGAGGTTATTCAAATGTTCAACAAATACACAAAAGTTTTACTTAAATCTACACATCACCACCTACCATGAGTTGTCATTCGGCCATTCAAACGCTCAAAAAATATACAAAATTTTTGCTTAAATCTATACATTATCACTTGTCATGAGTTGATAAAAAAATTTAAACATCTTTTTGGCCGTTCAAATGCCTAACAAATACATAAAAATTTTGCTCAAATCTACACATAACCTCCTAGAGTTGGATAAAAAATTTAAACATCCATTCAACCATTCAAATGCCCAACAAACACACTCACAAATATTATCATGCGAACGATCATAACTATTAAACTAGCATCAAATTGATAAAAAATAAATAAATAAAAAATCTTCGAGCATGATTAAACCATTGACAAAATGACCAGAAACAGCTTTAGAATTGCTGAATCAGCCAACCATCAAAATGAAATACAATATTGCCTCTAAACCAAAGGTCCATGGCTGAATACAAAATTTCCTCTTCCAGGTTGATGCTTAGCCAAAGGGTTCATGGCATCCAAGAAACTGCAAGATTGAAATAAAATAAAAAATAAATAAAAAAAAAAACATAAAAAGAAAGTTTGGTTAGAAAACAATTATGTAAACAAAACTTAGTCAATACATTTTCAAGCATTAATTAGATGCTACATCAAATCTTATTTTTCTTTTAAAATGACACTACACCAACCTGTATAGTCTTAATATTTCTAAATCTAAGAGGCTCGAGCGCCAAGCGCCAAATTATAAAAAATAAAATAAAATAAAAACAAACAAACAAACTTGAAAAAACCAATACATAATGCATCACCTATACATGGGAAGTAAAAAAGAAAAAAACATATAAATTATGACACAGCAATACTCGGGATCACAATACCAAAGCAAATTAGAAAAAAAAAAAAAAAAAAAAAAAAAAAGGAGAATGAACATGCCAGATTTGGAGCACCCAAAACTTGGAAGGCTTCGGTGGAGATCAAAAAACAAAAAATCAACAAGTCTTCTAGAAACCACCCATCATATAAAATATCAACTGAAATAACATGTAACAAAACGTTAGACAATAAAAATAGTGGAATCTCAACTTTGTAGGTAATGCATAAAAACCTAATACTTCCAGGAAGTTGATAAAATCTGAATTGAAAGGACATGATGGTTGTAAATTCATGTGGGTTTGGAAGAGATTTCGTAAATAGAAATACTAGCTAACACGGCCATACATAAAAAATTAAAAATTAAAAAAAATTAAAAAAAAAAGAAAAAAAAAAGAGAGAAGCAACAGAGAACTAGAGCAGTTTGTTGAAATACTTATGTAACTACACTATGTTGAGAATCATAAGTTACAAAAGGCAATATATCTTCATTTGTGTCCAGTTCCTCTCTTAATGATCTTTGACAAGTCTTCTTCTATTAACAAAGAACTCATGTATGTTAGAAAGAGCATTAAAAAGATCAACAAATGCAACATATCAAAATTTAACACATTTAATAGATAAAAATTAGGAATCTGATTTTTTGTCTTCTTTTGATTGGGATTTGTGTCACTCGATTATTTATTTTTTTACTTTTGGCTTCTTCATCGTCACTCTTTCAACTTCAGGCACCATTCTTTTTTATGGTCGCTTTCCTTTAGTATGAACCACTTGAGGACTAAGCACCTTAATACTTTCCATCACCATGCCATCGACGGATAAATTACCAGTAGGAGATGTATATGGGACTGATTAGGAAAGTATACTTTGTTTGCAACTTGGACCACTTAATTGCTTAGTTAACATATGAACATGTTTTTTTTCACTAACATGTAGAGGTCCATGTTTTCTAATGTCATTCCGGCTAACACATCAAAATCCTTGCTTAGGTTGGAATATTGATCTGCATTAGGGTTCCTAGTCAATAGATCATAGCTACTTTTGATAAGTTTATATCTTCGCTTCACATCCTTCCTTCATCGGTTGAGAAAATATTTTTTTGGCAACAATGTAACATCATCAAGTATGGCCAATATAGATATGGCATGTCTGCACAAAATTCCCCTTGATTCAAACAAACAACAACTGTAATTCACTTCACTTGAAGGTTCACTATAATAAACAACAAAGCATATTTTTTTTCCTATATTAATCATTAATATCTACCCGTTCAATCACTTGATATGTACTAATTCCACCTTCACATTTTAGAAGAGAGCAACTACAGTATATCAACTCTCTAATCTCATCTTGAACTTTTTTCAACTTTATTTTGTGAAAATTTCTTGAAATTGCTTTTCAAAAAAAAAAAAAGCTGCTTACACATGCAATCGTGCCACTAAAAGTTTTGAAATCAGCAACATTCTCATTTTCAACCTTCTTACGCAAAGCATTATCGTATTGATCCACAAATTCCTTCAATATAGTCGACAAGTACACATAACTATAAAAAATAAAAATAAATAAATAAAAATAAAACAAAAAAAACATTCATACTTTCACTCCTTTGTGTGGTAGTCATGCCGGCCCAAAAGACATCTTTCAAAAATGCTGGTACCCAAAAAAGTCCGCTCACTATATAAGCCATGCAACCATGCATTGTCCTTCAAATTATAACACTCAAGTAGACTTTTCCAACTTGCATCAAACTCATCAGGTGTCTGAAAATCATACACACAACTCCGTACTGCACTTTTAATGACTTTGCATTGTGAATGTGGTCCAAATTTTTCTGGAAGTTTTTTCAATATGTGCCATAAACAAAACCTATGTCGGGCATTCGGAAAAACAATTTTAGTTGTTGCATTCATAGCCCTGTCTTGATCTATTATAATTGCAGCTGGTAATCGGTAATTCATGCATTTCAACCATGTCTTAAACAACCATACAAATGTCTTTGTATCCTCACTTGATATTAATGTCGCCCCAAAAAGTATTGATTACCCATGATGGTTTACTCCCACAAAAGGAGCAAAGGGCATTTCGTATCTATTAGTCAAGTAGGTTGTGTCAAATGTAACAACATCTCCGAAAGCTTCATATGATGCCCTACTTCTTCCATAAGCCGAAAACACATTTCTCAACCTACTTTTATCATCCACATCTATCCAAAGTAGAAACTACCATTTTCTTTTTGCATTCTAGTGAAATATTCATGGAGTGCTTCAACATCTCCCGTGCCAAAGCGAAGATGTCTTGACTTGGCAATAAAATTTTGACAATCCTTTTCTTTAAATACAAGATTCTCATACCTTCCCGCTTCAACAGCTAGCGAGTTAAAATTCTAATTCATAAGTATTCCAGATCTATCATTTAGCTCAAGCTTTCTCATTGCACTAGAATCCAAATTTTTATGGCATCTAAAATATCTCGCTTTGCTTAGGCTTTAAGCATGATTGTGGTCAATACATACACTAGTCACAAACCATTTTGTACCAACTAGCTTTGCATTTAAACTGGCCTTACACCCCGTTCGAATTGTTTGAATAGGCTTAGAAAAGCTATTACTTGAGTTGGATTTTCTGCTGCCTTGACGAGCACATCCTAGATTGACGTAATCTACATCCCCATTTTTATTCTTTTTATTCTTCTTCTATACCACCCCAAAACCCTCTTGCTTCGCATAACTCTTATACTAAAAATTAACTTCATCTAGGGAGCTAAACGTCATTCATTTCTTAGGTTCCTCGACATTTGGCTTGCCTTTATCCGCATTATCCTCTAACTCTACATCAGCTACAGTTTCATTTCCAGCTATACAAAGTGTAGATGACGCAACTATGAGTACTAACATTCAATAAGATATATTACAAAAATTAAAAGGAAGAATTAAAGGCCCAACATACCATTTTGATGGTCCATTTCGTAGGGCACAACCTCATCAATTAGTTGCTGTATCAACGAATAATCATCTTGGCATTTTGAAATCAAGGCCGATTGTGACAAGTCCATTTAAGAGCTATTCCAAAAAATAATCTAATTAGTCACTTATATAAAATCACTTAAGTGAATCTAATTCATCTAATACTTGAAGATTATTACTTCACATAGCCCCAATCTCTTAAGTGTACTCAAGAATATACCACATTTCACTAGGTAGTAAATATGTACTCAAAAATTGCAACAAACAATGTTAGAGAAAGAATAAAAAATCTTCCTCCTTCCCATTCGGTGCTTGCAACCCAAACAAAATCAACCAAATGAATTTTCAAAAACTCTTCACTCCATTCGGCCCTCCATAACCAAAATGAAACAAAAGCTACTCAAACTTTATCAAAAAAACACCCATTTGGCTCCTTAAAAAAAATCACAACAAAACCTCTCAACAAAACATACAATTGGTCACTCACACCCAAAAATTCGCAAAAGAACAAAAAAAAAAACTCCAAATTTCATCCCCATTCGGCCATTCACCCAAAAAGATACATGAAAATAGAGAAATCAAACATAAGCAAGAGAGAGAGAGCTAAAACGTTTTAGAGGAAGAAGAAGCATAGAGAGAGAGGGATTCCAAAGTGAAGACAGCAGAGTACAAAGAGAAACGCTTCCTCCCCACTTTCAGCATCGGATGAGGATTCTTTTTGTATCCAAGAGTTGGACTCAACGAGCGGTTGTGTCGAGATGGGGCTTTGGCGGCAACGAGCGGTGGTGGAACAGGTTCTCAAACGAAGGGTGGGGGGAAATGGTTTTTTGGGAGGAAATTGTATTTTTGGGGGGGAAATGGCTGGGTATCGGGGTTGGGAAGCTTATATGATACGCTAGTTTCATTTTTTTTTTTTAAAGGCTGAGCTAGCGTGGTTGGCTGGCCACGCCAGCTCAGCAAAACAGATGCTACAGACGCCTAGCACTACTCATACTCGAAAATATTAAGAATGGGTTAAGTAAGCCTTGTTAGGATTAATGGGAATGATAGGGTTTGGTAAGAGGTAAATTTTTTAATTTTCTAACTTAAGCTGAACATTTGAATAAAGTGAGTCGAACGTTCGATCTGAATAGTATAATGAACGTTCGACAGCATAACAAGAATGTTCGACATTGTAGAGCGTAGCATTGTTCACGCATCCAGTATATGTGTTAGATAATATGCCGAACGTTCAATTAAATACACCAAATGTTTTACTAAAACCCTAAAACCATTGGCCAATAGTACACCGAATGTTCGACAAAATACACTCCAAACATTCGATGCCTGCCAGCACTGAAAATAACCCTCACTTTTATTTCATGCTTGCTCACCCTATAAATACCCCCACCCTCACCCCCTTCATTCTATTTTTGCCCCTTGTGCTTAGTTTGTTCCTTAAGTGTGTGTGAGAGAGTGATTTGGAGAAGGAAAGAGTTCTTGGTCCCTTATCCTTCACAAGAAGTAATTATCTTTGCCCAACTCATTTTTTGTATTGTTATTAGGTTACTTATATGATGTATAATTAGTTTTGCATCCTAGATATGAATCTTTGCTAGGTTTTGGCTTAAATATTAAGTTAACAATGGTTTAATAGTTTAATGATGTTGGATATTTCATATTCTGCATGAGCAAGTTATTGAGGTTCTATACTGTGTTAGAGAGCACGTAAGGACCCTAGGATGTATTGGTATAAGGTCAAGTAGCGGTTTTGGTTAGGAATGAGTTTATGTCGAAAGCCAAACGTTCGACCCTTCCCAGGACAAGTGTTCAATTTTGAGGCAGAACATTCAACCTCTTTTGACCAAACATTCGATTGCCAAGCAGTAAGCCTATTTTGAATAATTTATGTAACGCCATGACAAAATCATTTAACTGGTAAATGACTTAGCAGTTCGCCTCCCAACCTTAACCCACCAAGGTTAAAACTTAGGGATCATACACTTTCCAAAGAGAAAGTCTATAGCGGAAGACTTATCATTTATAAGTATAGAGATAGCAACTAAGTAACCCACAATCACATATGACCAAAATAACTGAAAAACATTATAACATAAATATCATAAGTCACCAAATGGACAATCAAGGATAGGTCATCAAAATACTACGAGAAATTATATCATAAGTTCTAACAACATGATCAGAGCCTAGCCTTCAAAAGATATACCATATAAACAATGTTTATCATGTCACGATGAGACTTTCCTCCAGCTATCCACATTCTGATCAGCCATACAAGATCTAGTTCCTCAAAAATACCCGAAGAATGCCCTCCAGCTGGACAGTACTCATCAAGTATTCCGACATTGTATAAACTAGCTATAAAACAATACATGTTTTACAAATGGAAAAGAAACAAGCATAAGTTAACGACTTAATAAGTAATAATCCACATGTTACATAAGTTATCATTTTGTGAACTCAGTTTATAATTCACAAGCAATAATGATATCAGTTATGGGCTAAACATGTCATGATAATGGAATATATTTATATTACTTGATAAAACAAATGAACATGTCATATGTCAACATTATAGTCTACCTGAGACATTAACTCTCTCCCGGCAAGATATGAACTTTCTTGTGAGAACATCTGGTACAATACCAATGCCCTAGCTATTGTACAAACATACCGTCTTATATTAGCAGTCTGACCTCGGGTGGCCCACACTACTAGCAAAGCCATAACAGTGATCCCACTTGAAAAATGGTGTGCTTGTCACAAATACACTAACCATTAGATCCAAGGTTCACATAACAATAAAGCATTTGACCATAGGATTAATCTGTAATAATAGTAAGACCATAGCCCTTTTTTGCACAAGATGGTGTACCATGTCATACAATGCAACATTAATCTATCACTGTCTTTTACATGCATGTAATTTACAAACTCATTATTATCTCATTATTCACACTCTTTTTTGTAAAATGGAGTTCACAGTAATCAAAAGTTCATATTTCATGTGAGTTATAAACATGCATGTTTTATACATAAAATAATCATGCTATGCGAAAAATTAACAAAAACAAGTATGTGAGTTTTACTCACTTGTATCGTAAGGATCTACCAAATATTCTTCCGGATATCCTCCAACTTTCGAATTTGAGAAAAGATCTATCCATTGGTCTTAAACCTAGGCTAGAATTATTTATAGGCCTTAAACTAACTAGAACTAGCATTCTGCTTGAGACACGAATATTAGTGCAGGGGACACGAACATTTGTGTCACACACGAACATTCCTGCTATAGGCACAAATGTTCCTGTGTCGATCAAGAGGCTGTTTTTTATTTGTAAGCCCTCCTAATCCTTCAATCAACACTCCCTAAGATCAATACAAGGTTCATAAAGACAGTAAACATAAACTAACACGAACATGCAAAATGAAGAACATCTAACAAAATCAATCTATAGAAATCCTACGATTACCAAGCTAAACCTCTAGTTACAACTATTCATCATCTCTTAACCAATAACTTCAAACTAGAAACTAAGAACACGAAAATAAGGCAGTAATAATACTGAGGAAATAAACTAAGGTTGAGAGATTACCTCACTTTGAAGTACAAAGCTCAAGAGTTCCTTCTCTCCTTCAAGAATCTCCCTCACACACACACACACACACTATCAGAAACTAAACTAAACAGGGCAGAAATATGCTGAAGAATTGAGATATGAGGGGTATTTATAGAGGGATTCGCGTGGGTAAAGACTGCTAGAAAAATTCATCTAGGCTTACACGAACGTTGGTGCACCAGTAACAAACATTCGTGTATAGCCCTGAAAAACATGCAGAATTAAGGCTGTAATCGAGTCGAGCGAGTCGAGCTTTAAGATTTTCAGCTCGGCTCGTTTAAGAAAATATTTAAACGAGCCGAGCTCAA
Organism: Betula pendula; assembly: GCA_900184695.1. NCBI lineage: Eukaryota > Viridiplantae > Streptophyta > Magnoliopsida > Fagales > Betulaceae > Betula > Betula pendula. Next base: position 48,889 of record FXXK01001059.1, read on the forward strand.
GCTCGAACCAGGCTTAGAAACCCCAGCTCAAGCTCGGCTCGTTAGACAATACCCGAGCTCGAGTTTAAGCTCGCGAGTTTTCGAACTCGATTAAAAGGCTTTGACGAATCGAGCCCAAGCTTGATAGAAAGGCTTTTTGAGCCTTAAATGGGCCAGCTATGTTCATTTAAGACTTATCGAGCCTTAAATTGGCAGCTCAGCTCATTTATTAAATTAGAACCTACTTATAACCTATTTTAATTAATTGATTTATTAACTTAATGGTATTAATTTAGTATATGTTAATAATATACATTGTTCATTATAATACTAATTATTTAATTTGAGATTATATTAATAGCATTGTTAAGTATATAATGATAATGAATCAATGATATAAATTATAATGATTAAATCTAACAAAGTTTTATCTTATTCCTATTATTATTTGATGTAGTGTTTATATAATTATATAGCATAAGTACAATATTCGATAACTTAGATCATATGATAATGATAATGATAAGCATATAATGATAATGAATCAATGATATAAATTATAATGACTAAACCTAACAAATTTTTATCATATTCCTATTATCATTTGATCTAGTGTTTAATAATTATATGGCATAAGTGATAAGTACAATGTTAGATAACTTAAATCATATGATAATGATAATAATAAGCCGGTTTATTCGAGCCTTAAACTAGTTGGTCTATTTGAGCCTTAATGAGCCAGGCTCGCGAGCCCCTATCGAGCTTAGTCGAGCGAACTGGGTATGTATCACTAACTAATCGAGCGGGCTTTTACAGTAACGAGCGGGTTTGTACTACAAACTCGAGCTCGGGTCGAGTTTAACCGAGCGGGTATCGAGCGCGCTCACGAACAGGCGGGCTCATTTACAGCCCTATGCAGAATGTATGACCTGCTGCATGCAGAGATGAACAGTTCTACACGACACATGCACGAACGTTGGTATGTACTGTTTACACGAACGTTCCTGGCTTTACATGAACATTTGTGTGAGCTAGAAAAGTCTAAAAAATCTAGCCTAAAGCAACCCCTTCAATCTTATTAACCCTAACCAAGGCTGACCTAACCTTGGTAATTTTTCGGGGTATTACAATTTAGGTTATGGACTTTTAGCTCGTAGTGAGAGACTAATGTCAGGTCTTTCACAGATTCGGAGATTGGAGGGTGTCCGGATGATTACCCTAGAAATTTACAACACAAGTGGAGTAAAAACTCGCTAGATACTTGTTATTATTTTTCTCCGCATAGCATGATTATTTTTAGTATCAAACATGCATATTTACAATTCAAATGAAATATACTTTTGATTACTGTGAACTTTATTTGTGAAAACGATTGATGAATAATAAGATAAAGAAAATGATGAGTTTGTAAATGTATGCATGTAAAAACTGAAAGATTAAATTGCTTTGATGATTGGATACTAATATATATTATTTGTGTATGAATATTGTTATGTAGAGAATGAGTTATTATTATTCTGAAAAAATATGGTAAGTATGGATGTACATACTGAGGATGACATTGTGTTCATTGATATTCAGTTATTTTTTTTATTCATAATGCATGTGTATAACTGTTCATGAAATAGATGCTGTGTGAAAAAGAATAATAAGCTGAGGAGATAACAATGAACAAAACTGGTAAGGTAGTAGAGGAGATGGCTGAACTAGTGGATTGAGGAACTATGTCCATAAATCTGGTAATAAGAACCGTCATGCTATCCGAAAAAGTATGACAATAACAAGTATTCATGTGAGTTTTTACTCACTTGAGTCATGGGGATCAACCAAATAATTTTCCACGTAGTCTTTGACTTCTAAATCTAAAAAATGATCTTATCATTAATCTTATGTCTTAAGCTAAACAAGTCATAGGCCTTTAATAACCCAAAAGGACATTTTGTCTGAACATCAAACATTTGACTAGGAGGGTCGAACGTTTGATGAGGTCCAGAAACTCATTCCAGACCAGAACCTTGGTCCTTTCTGGATTCTAACTTCTCCTAAAGTCTCCCTAAGGTCTGACCAGAGAGAATAAGGAGTTTCACAGTTCAAAAACAGGGTTTGAAGTGTTAAACTCCTTAAACCAACACAAAATACACATAAACCTTAGTGATCAAGTTTATTGCTAAACAACATAGAAACTAAAACACAACAACCACTAAACTAGGTAACAACAAGCAAATAATAACATGAGAACAAGTTAGGCTAGAATGGATACCTCCAAGGTCCAAAAGCCTTCTCATTTTCCAAACTTTCCTCCTCACACACTCACATACATTCTCTAAGCTTCAAGTCGAGAGTGAACAGTCAAATTGAGGGGTAAGGGTCCTATTTATAGAGGTAGGACGTCTAGTTAAAGACTGATAGGTTTTTTTAAGTTCATCGAACGTTCTATGGTACGACATCAAACGTTTGATATACAAATACCCAACAATCCTAGAGTTTCCACCAAACGTTTGATAAAAGTACCGAACGTTCCATAAAAGTCCATCGAATGTTCCATAAAAGTATCAAATGTTTGATACAGCCTGACACACACACTGAACGCATGACCTTATGTGAATAGTGTACACAGTGCATCACGATTCATATCGAACGTTTGATCTTCACCATCAAACGTTCCACAGAATCCATCAAATGTTCCACGGACATCCAAGGCTCCAAAACAAGTCCTTAAACTTGTTAAATCTTTGGGGTATTACATGCGAAGGCTTCGTTCAATCTTAGATGCAATCTGCATAACACTCATCTCCTAGTAGGTTCAATACCAACCCGTTTTATCGACTGTTATTTCTTCCCACTTAAGAAGTTTACCTGTTTGCACTGGAAGCCTATGGTCCCAACATTAGATTTTGATATACAAAACATACATGTTTACAACTCTCATTAAATGCCTATTTATTCTCAACTGTGAACTTCATTTGCAAAAACGGTTGTGATTAACAAAGATAATAAAATGATGAGTTGTAATTGTAAAAAGCATGCATATAAAAGACACAAAAGATTAATATGCATCATATGGCATGGCATACCGGTACATGTGGTAGAACGGCCATGGGATTAGTATTATTACAAGTTAATTCTATGATCAAATGTTTTTTTTATGATGAATGCTTTGGATCCAGTAGTTAAGAGTTTGTGACCAACGCACTATTCTTCGAGTGAGATTACCGTTACAGCTTTGCTAGTCAGTGTGGGCCACTCAAGATTGGACTTGGTCGGACTGCTAGTATAAGACATTATGTTTGTGTAATGTCCGGGGCACCAGAATTGTACCAAAAGTCTTTTGGGATGCACAAACCTTGATGAGAGATAGTAATATCTCGGGCAGACCATATTGTTGACATATCACATGTTTCTGATTATATCATGTATTATATATATATATACATATTGCATTGCCATAACATGTTATGCTATGGACAAGAATAACAATGCCTGTGATTTATAAAATAAGTTTAAAAAAATGATAATCTGTATAACATGTGCATTATTATTCACTAAGTCGTGGATTACTCTTGTATCTTTTCCACCAATGATCTTATGCTGCTTCATAGATAGTTTAGATGATGGAGGAGTATTCGAGGAGTATGGTCCAGTTGGAGAACATTCTCCAGGTGATCTTTGAGGAGCTAGATACTGTGGCTGAGGAGGATGTGGAGAGGCAGAGGAGACTCCCGACGCGACCTGATAGATATAATCTATATGCTTTATGTTGTAAAAGCTAGGCTATGATTTTGTTGATGTTATGTCATATTCGTGTTGTAACATTTTCTGTTATTGTGATGACTGATCTTTTATTATACTTTTGATGACTGGTCTTTGACCACCCATTTTCAGAACAGTAGTATTTATGATATTGATGATTATGTTTTAAGCTATTATGATATTCTTTTTATTATAGGTATTAGTTGTTATCTCTATTTTTATTAATTGACAAGTTTTTCACTGTAGACTTTTACCTTTGAAAGTGTGTGATCCCTGAGTTTTAGCTAGTAGAGGTTAAGGTTGGGAGGCGAACCGCTAGGTCATTTACCAGTTAAATAATTTTTTCGAGGCGTTACATCACACATTGCATATACATTCAATCATTATATCTGTCATTATGTATTGCTTAATAAATCAATGATCTATTGTATTTGGATTAAGAAGACTCACTTGTTTGTTTATGTAAATGTGATGATGTCATTTTTGCATAAAGTGTGATGCAAGAGGCAAAGGCGATGGTCATTTTGCCAGTTGTGATAGTTACTAGCTAAACTTCTAAAGGGATGAAGTTAGTCCCTGAGGAGACAGTGTTTTGTTATGCTATATCTGTCTCTTCTTGTTTTGTTTACTTTGGCTTATATAAATAGCCTTAACCTGTATTAAGTTTGACTTAGCTTGATGTTGCAACTGTTGTGCCGCTTGTGGCACTTGCTTTTATTTGGTGCATCTTGAGTGCACTTATATTTAATATTAGAACTTGTGATAACGTTCTTAATATAATGGGGTAATTCAATCAACTCACTTATGTTACTAAGTTGTTCCTATGTGTTATTAAAAGAAGAAGAAAAAAATCTGCTGTGAGATTGTGTCTCTAATGTAGTAATGTCATGTGGAGATCGAAAGTTTTTGCTTACAGAGGTTTCTGCTTACAGCTAAAACTCGACAAACAAGCCAAAATAACACCAAAAACCACTCAAAGTAAAGCAACGTAGTAGCAGCTATCTAATACAATTTACTACCTCTGCCTAAAGAACACAGCTCACCTATACAACTCACAAAGGAGAAACTAACAACAAGACCAAACTAGACAAACAATTAATTATCTAAAAGGGCAGCCAACAACATTGAACCAACTAGCTTTGGCCTTCCAATATCAGGCCCTCTCGATCCAAACCATTTCAGTACCGTTGGCATAAAGGATAGCTTAGGTTATATGGATCTTGAAGTTTTAAATCCTTTGAGTTCACAGAGAAATCTAATGTCTACTCCTTTGGTGTAGTATTTCTTGAAGTGTTTGTGCCAGACCAACTATCATTGACTCACTTAAGAGGGAGGCGGTGAACCTTGCTAAATGGGGGATGTTTTGGCAAAATAAAGGGCATCTTGAAAGGATCATTGATCCGTTGTTAGTGAGTAAAATTAACCCTGATTCTTAGATAAAATTTGGTCAAATAGCTGAAAAGTGTTTGAAGGATGATACAGCTGACCGGCCTTCCATGCTTGATAAACAGTAACTGCAAAATTACAAAACAAAGAGCAAACCCATTTAATAGAATAATACAATCGGACCCATAAAAAACCAAAACGAGAGCAATAATTTTAAATCTTCAAAACAAAAACATGAAAACCCACTTTATGTTTGGTTTCCTTCCATTTTGTTGGTAATAAAACAATGGTACACCAAAAAATCAAACCCATAACAACCCACAATCACAACCTCCAAAACACACAAATCAAATAAACAATCCATGAATATAACAAAAAAAATTATGGATTACCATTGTTGGTAACCAAACAACGGTACACCAGAAAATCAAACCCATAACAACCCACAATCACACCTTCCAAAACACACAAATCAGACAAACAATCCACGAATATAACAACAACAAAATCTGAAAAAAGAAACACATGAGAGTTTGTGGTTGGTTGAGCAGAGGATGAAACAGTCAATGAGGTAGGAGAGAAGAACATCCAAGTGAGTCCAGATCTGGCAGTTTCATGTTCCTCCACCCACACCGCTCTAAGCGAGTCCAAATCTAGGACTAGTAGTTCCTTAGCCTCGTGAGAAACGGTGAATGTCGTCGTCCCAAGAAGTGGTTGAGGAAATCGCCGGCAAAAGTACAGGTAATGATGAGGAGGATCTCCACGGCAGCAAGCATCTTTTTTCGTACCAGTGGCTTCGAAATCGATCTCCTTTGTGGAGGTGAGGTTGGTACTCACATCTCTAGAGAGGGGCTGCGTTTGTTGCGTTTCAATTAAACCGTTTAGGAGCTTGACACTAGGTTTGTTTGGTTGAAACTTTAGGGACTTGACGCAGATCGATGACGTGGAGGATCAATGAGGTGTCTTTTTTTGGGCCGTTTACTATAATGAACGGCCAATACTCTCAAAAAAGCTACCATCTCAATTTTAAAAAATTGCTATGGATCTTAATCCATCACATACCGCCTTAGACTTGAATTAGATTTCCGACTAAAATACATTAATTAATACAATAATTCTGGCAATCAAATCTTCACATATATTATATATATATATATATATATATTATATATATATATATGTATGAATTAAATATACTTACGCCTCTTAAACTATTAGTCATTTTCAAAAAAGCCTCACGAATTAATAATGTGATATTTAGATACATCAAATTATCACTTTTATGTCATTCTTCCAAAAATACTCCTATTTTCTTTTAAGAAAATAAAAAAAGAAAATTTAAATAAAAATCATAATTAAAAAAAAAAAACTAAACAAACGAAATTTTAATTTTAGTTTTTTAATTAATTTTTTTAAAGAAAATATGAGTATTTTTGAAATTGCAACAAAATTGTAATTTGATATATCTACATGTCACATTTGTCAGTTCGATAAGCTTTTTTGAAAATAGCTGATAATTCAAGGGACTTAAGTGTTGTATTTAACCCACTACAATGAAATTACGACACATGTTACCATATATATATATATATATATATATTATATATATATATATATAATATATATATATATATATCATATATATATATATATATATATATATTATATACTAAAAACTAAAATAAATTCCCATAATTATATAGTTGTAAGGAAAGTTTTTTTTTTTTGGGTGAAGTAATGCATGGAAGATGTGCACAT
>FXXK01001059.1:56630-118628 GCA_900184695.1 Betula pendula
AGTGGCTTTGTATAGTATATATATATATATAGATATTATATTATATATATATATATTCTGAAACTTAAAATATTTAGAAAGAGCCACAAGAGGAATGCAGAAGAGAAAGATGAAAATGGTAATAAGGACAACAAAGAATATAGCCATGATCTTGAAACGAGGAACGATTGTAGCCCGGCCACGCTGGTATTTATAGGCATGCACAAGCTCCCAAAGTTTAAGTGGGGTGTGAACGTGGATAAAATGGAATATGTTTATCATATTCTAATGATCTTTTTATTTCGGTGTAAAATGATTTTTGAAAAATATTTTTTGTATTTTTTAGTGTTTGGTGCGATGAAAAATAATAGTCAACGAAAAATATTTTCGGCTTGACCGAAAAAGCTTATTTAATTTCCGTAAAATAATTTCCGTCAAAGTTTCCTTTTTTTTAAAACCGTAAACCATTTTCCGACTTTGAACTTCTTATTCGCAAATCGCCGAACCACAGCCAAAATACCACCAGACCCTGCTGGACCACTGCCAAAACTCAGTTGGGACCCAGCTGGGACCTTGCTGGGACCATGCCAAGACCTCATTGTGACCCCACCGGGACCTTGTCATGACCTTGCCGGAACTCAACCGAGAACTTGTCGTGACCCCACTGGCATCTCGCCGGAACCCAGTCGGGACCCCGCCATGACATTGCTAGGATCTCGTCATGACTCTGCTGGGACCCTTCATGATCCCGCCGAGACCCAATTGGCACCTCGTCGGGACTTAGCCAAGACTTTGTTGGGACCATGGGGATGTCATGACGAAGTCTCGGTGAGATCCTGGCGGGGTCCCAATGGAGTCTCGATAGTGTCCCAGCAAGGTCCTGGCGGGTCCCGACTGGGTTCCAATGAGGTCTGCTGGTATTTTGGCTATGGTCTAGCGATTTTATTAAAATAATATATTAAGAAAATTATATTAATATTTTTATGTTGTGAATAAAAACTAATTGTTATACGTTAATATGATTGATTGAAAATATAAAAAATATTTATGATTTTCCGTACTCGCCAAATGCCGAAAAATGTTTTCCACAAAAAACATTTTCTTAGAAAATGATTTTCCTAAAAATATTTTCCAATAGAAAATATTTTACATCGAAACAAACGGATAGCAAGAGGTGGATGTGGTTGTTATGGGAGAGAGAAGGGTCAACCGGTATGGCGCCAATTGTGTGTTATGAGTAGTGGGAGTAGGGGCTAACCAAGCAGTTTTGGCTGCCGTATAATAAAAATAAATTTAAAAAAAAAAAAAAAACTTCACAAAACTCCCTAAATTTTCATACATTTTGAAATGACCTCCCAAAATTTAAAAACTCTCAATTTAGTATATACATCTTTCAATTTTTTTCAATTTCATCCCGTTAGAAGTTTTCATTAAATCTTAACGGAGGGGTGTCAAAATTCTCAAAATACCCCTCATTGTTTTTGGAAAAAAAAAATTATAAGGATTTAGGCATTGATAAAGATTTAATGCTATTTGTAAAAGTACCCACATCTGAATCTTTGAAATTTATAGGTAATGTCAAAACTGGCGCTGACACTAATTGTCTTTCAAGCTCCTGAAAATTCTTTTCACATGTGTCTGTCCATAAATAGCGAGCATTCTTTTGAGTAAGAGCAATCAACGGTCCTAACAACTTAAGAGAATCCTTCAATGAAACATCGATAGTAACCAGCAAGTCCCAAGAAACTTTGAACCTCATGCACGCTAGTCGGTCTAGTCCAATCAACTACTACCTTAAATTTTTCAGGATCTACTGACACTCCTTCTCCAGAAATGACATGTCCAAGGAAAAACACGCTATCTAACCAAAACTCGCACTTCTCAAGCTTAGCGAAGAGCTGCTACCAACAAAGTCTCTCAAGCACTTTCTATAGATGAACTCCATGGTCCTCTTGACTCTTAGAATAGATCAAGATGTCATCAATGAAAACAACTACGAATTGATTCAAATAGTCATGAAAAACTCTATTCATAGCGTTCATGAATACCGCGGAGGCATTCGTCAGTCCAAATGACATCACTAGAAACTCATAATGTACATATTAAGTTCTAAAAGCTGTCTTCGGTATATCTTCTTCTTTGACCCTAACTTGGTGGTATACTGACCATAAGTCTATCTTGGAGAATACACTAGTTCCTTGTAACTGGTCCAATAAGTCATCAATCCTTGGTAAAGGATACTTATGCTTAGTAGTGACCTTGTTTAGCTCTCGATAATCGATGCACATCCTCAGAGTTCCTTCTTTCTTCTTGACAAACAGCACAAGTGCTCCCCAAGGCGAAGAACAGAGTGAATGAAACCCTTATTTAGTAGTTCCTGCAATTGGACCTTCAACTCTTTAAGCTCCGCCGGCGCCATCCGATACAGCGCCTTCGATATTGGTCCCGTGCCTAGAATACACTCGATTCCAAACTCGTCTTCCCTCTCAAGTGGTAAACTAGAGAATTTCGTTGAAAAGACATCTGAAAATTCTTGCACCACTGGAATATCTTGCATATTCTTCTCCTCCTTCTCCGTAGCTTCGACAAGAAACGCAAAAAATGCCGAATCTCCACTAGCAATGAACTTCCAAGCTTGAATGACTGATATTACAGGAAGTAGGGTATTAGCCCGAGATCCAACGAAAGTAACTTCTGTATTTTCCCAAGGCCTAAGCATTACCTTTTTCTTGGCGCAATTGATGTTGGCATGGTGCTTTGCTAGCCAATCCATTCCAAAGATGACGTTGTAGCCGAACATCACAAAGACGACTAAGTTTGCAAGGAGTATCTTTCCATAGATGCTCAAAGGACAATCACAAACTGCACTCTTACACACTATCGTCTTCCCTACTGGTGTTGCTATAGCCAAACCGACATCTAGGGGTCTAACTGCTAATTCAGATAACTTACAAAAGTACTAGATATTAATGAGTGGGTAGCCCATAGTCAAATAAAATTGATGTTTTAAATCCAATAATAAGAATGGTACCTGTCACCACTTCTGATCTTTCTGCGGGTCCTTCCGATCCAAAAGCATACATCTGAGCGGGTACCAACGATTTCCGCACATTCCCTTGTAACGGCACTACACCCTTGGCTATGCATGCCTTACTGAAGTGCCTAAACTAACCACGCTTAAAGCAAGTTTTCGAGCTTGCTCTACAAGCTCCCTAATGCGCCCTATTACATTGGCGACAGAAGGCAGGTGCCTGACCCTTCTGAGTCTGCTAGCTCTGCTGGTTCTGCTGCGGTCGATACTGAAGGGTGACTGGTGCACGATCCAGGCGTGGTCACTAAAATTGATGACCTCCTACAGCCATCCTCTTATTAATCCCCACACCTCCTGATAAGCCTTGAATGTTATGCATTCAAGTCGGGTATCACTGTGGTTGAGAATTCGGCTGGAGATCTAATTCCGCAACGCACGACCACTGGATGGCGTGTGTGCATTGATTACCGAAAACTCAATTCCACCACTAGGAAGGATCAGTTCCCACTACCATTCATTGATCAAATCCTAGAGCGTCTTGCGGGCCAAAGCTATTACTGTTTCCTAGATGGTTATTCTGGGTACAACCAAGTGGCCGTTGATCCCCAGGATCAAGAAAAAACTACTTTCACCTGTCCGTTTGGTACATTTGCCTATAGACGCATGCCCTTTGGGTTGTGCAATGCACCTGCGATTTTTCAAAGGTGCATGATGTCTATCTTTTCAGACATGGTGGAAAAGTTTTTGGAGGTGTTCATGGATTATTTCTCTGTCTTTGGACCCTCGTTTGATAAATGTCTCCATAACCTTTCACTCGTCCTTCAACGATGTAAGGAGACTAATCTGATCTTAAGTTGGGAGAAGAGCCATTTTATGGTTCAAGAAGGGATTGTGTTGGGACACATTGTGTCCAAAAGAGGTATTGAGGTTGACAGAGCCAAGGTTGAGCTAATTTCCAAGCTTCCACCACCAACATCAGTGAAGCAAATTCGGTCATTTCTCGGACACGCCGGCTTCTATCGCCGCTTCATCAAGGATTTCAGTAAAATCTCACGTCCCTTGTGCAATCTACTTGCCAAGGAGACACCTTTCAAGTTTGATGAAGCCTGTCTCGAGGCGTTCGAGAAACTCCGCAGCCTCTTATCCTCTGCCCCCATAATGAAGTCACCCGATTGGTCTCTCCCGTTCGAGATCATGTGCGATGCATCCGACTATGCTGTGGGTGCAGTCTTAGGACAGTGTGAAGAGAAGCTCTCTCACGCCATTTACTATGCTAGTAGAACTCTTTTTGATGCTCAAGTGAACTACACCACCACCGAAAAAGAGTTGCTAGCTGTTGTCTTTGCCTTGGACAAATTCCGCTCCTATCTCTTAGGATCCAAGGTAATTGTTTATTCTGACCATGCTGCCTTGCGCCACCTGCTAGCCAAGAAGGAAACCAAGCCCCGGTTGATTCGATGGATACTCTTACTACAAGAGTTTGATTTAGAAATCCGGGACAAAAAGGGAACCGACAATGTCGTGGCTGACCACCTCTCACGGATTCTGCTTGAGTCATCCCCCATTCCAGTTCATGATTCCTTTCCGGATGAACAACTGTTGGGAATCACTCAAGGAGAGTCACCTTGGTATGCCGACATCGTAAATTACCTAGCCATAGGTAAGATTCCTCTGATTGGTCCAGGGCAACAAAAGGACAAATTTTTCAAGGAAGAATCCGATCATACTTTTGGAGGATCCGGAACTATTCAAGTATTGTGCTGATCAGATCATCCGCCGTTTGCGTTCCCCAGAGCGAATTTCAGAGTATCCCTCACCTTCCTGCCACACATTGGCTTTGTGGAGGACACTTCAGTGGCTAAAAAGACGCGGCGAAGGTCATACAAAGTGGATTTTTCTGGCCATCCTTGTTTGAAGGACGCTTATGAGTTTTGTCGGGCGTCGTGATAGATGTCAACGCCTCGGAGCAATGTCCAGGGAGGACATGATTGCCTCTCAACCCCCATTTTGATTGTACAAATTTTTGAGTTATGGGGTTAGACTTCATGCGACCCTTCCCACCTTCTTTCGGATGTGAGTACTTCTCGTAGCAGTGGGATTATGTCTCCAAATGGGATAGAGGCTGTGGCTACCAAAACCAACGATCACAAAGTCGTTGTCAAGGTTCGTTCAAGCGAACATTTTTAGTCGGTTTTGGTACGCCCCGAGCGATCATCAGTGCGGGGAACACACTTCTGTAATAGGAATTTTCAATCCCTACTCATAAATACTCCGTCACCCACAAGTTGCCACCCCTACCATCCTCAGGACAGTGCCAAGTCGAATTATCAAACAGGGAGATTAAGCACATTTTGGAGAAGACGGTTAGGCCGGATCGCAAGGATTGGTCCTTGCGACTCAATGATGCACTATGGGGCCCATCGTACAGCGTTTAAGACGCCATTTGCATGTCGCCGTATCGGCTAGTTTATGGAAAAGCGTGCCATCTCCCTGTTGAGTTAGAGCACAAGGCGTGGGTGGCCATCAAGAAATTAATGTTGACATGCGATCGGCTGGATCCCACGGAGATTACAGTTAAATGAGCTTGAGGAACTAAGACATGATGCATATGAAAGCTCCCGGATGTACAAGGAAAGAACGAAAGCATTTCATGATCGTCACATCCGGGCCAAGATTTTCATCCCCGACAGAAAGTATGGCTTAATTCTAAACTCCGCCTTTTCCCCGGAAAACTTCGATCTCGATGGGATGGTCCATTCATAGTCACATCCGTTTCCCCACATGGAGCCATTGAGATTCATGATCCGAAGAATGGCAGCCCTTTCAAGGTAAATGGTCAAAGGTTGAAGCCCTACATAGAGGGTGAGAAGCATATTGGAGAAGTGGAATCCGTCAATTTGACGGATCCCACTTATTTTTGAAGTAAGAATTCTACACTGCCTGACTTGGCTCGAGCGTTACTTCTGTTTAGCTCGAGCCATAACAGGCAGACATGGCTCGAGCGATACCCCATTTTAGCTCGAGCCATACACCAGATCCTTGGCTCGAGCGAAACCACTACTTGGCTCGAGCCAAGTCCTTCCAGAGAGGCACGTGACCTCTTTAAATCTCACGGACCCCTCTCATATTCTCATTTCACCATTTCACCCGCAGACCTGCGCACCCTCCTTCCTCCATCTCTCCTCTGACCTAACCCAACCGTAAGTCTCCTTCTTCCCTTCCATTTTGATTTCAATTTCTTCTCCATTTGTTTTGTTCTCCTTCCCTTCTCTTCTACCTACTCAAGTTTCCTCCCCATTTCCGTTTGTTCTGCTTGTGTCCACCGAACCCAGTGCAGGTTCGTTTCCATACGTTCAAAAAGATTGGTGGCACACCAAGTGTTTAAAGAAAGTCCCAAGCGAAGACTGCCCTGTTTCTGAAGCATTTGGCTCCAGCGATCCCTCATTTGGCTCGAGCGATCACTCACTTGGCTCGAGCGATACACCCACTTGGCTCGAGCCATCCAGAACTTAGCTCGAGCCATCCAGTACCTTAGCTCGAGCGAAATTACCCCTTTGGGCACAGCAGCTGTTTGCAGATATTCCCCACTCCAGTCCAGCCATGCCAAAGGGTCAAGCATCCTCTTCTCGCAAGACCAATGATCGCAGCAACTACACCACCGACAAATGGAGACATCGTTCTCTCATTCCTGAGACCCGCTTCGACATAGTGGGTACATTTCGGGAGGATGCCGCCGCCAAATCAGCATACAAGCAAATCAAGAGACGGCGATTGGCACCACTGCTCTCTCCAGCACACGATGTTTATTACCCACGCTATGTCAAGCTGTTTTATAAGAATTTGGCATTTGATGAAGACAAGCCGGGGGTGTTAGCCTCCGTGATTGATGGAGTAGAGTTTGAGGTCAGCATCGAGGATATTGCTGAGGCAATGGGACTTCCACATGAGTGCCCACCGGATTTGGTAGATCGCGCGGGTGCTGTCCGTTACGGTGTGTTCCCGGAAAATATCGGTTTTACAGAGATAATTGATGACATGTGTGAAGGCCGATATACTAATGATGACAGGAACTGCACGAGCAAATCTTTGTTACCTGCATCATTATGGTTGATAGACACCGTGCTACAAAGGAATGTGTGCCCATTGGGGCACAAGTTGCAGCGCAGAGGGGACTTCTTGAATGCTCTTTATGCATTCCATGGGCGCTATTGGGTTTCTATACCACACTTGATTTGGCAGCAGATGCATAAGTGCTGGCACGGGTTAGTTCACACTAACAACAAGAAAGCAGCGAAGTGGGCACTTCCCTTTCCATTCCTTGTCACCAAGCTCATTCTCAAGAAGGGTATCGAGTTCGAGGAGGGAGACTATATGCAGACCGACGCCCCTGTTTTTGGAGTGGCACAATGGAACCAGAGTGTTTCGCACATGCCTCGATACGCGCCGGGCCCTGCAGTGTCGATTGATGAGGAGGCGTCTGAGGCTCTTAGAATGAGGCACCAGCTGCTGATGCAGATATGGCAGATGCAGATATGGCAGATGCAGATATGGCTGAGGATGCAGCCTCTTTTGATACTGAGGAGCGAGTTATGATGTCTCGCACAGAGTTTGACTACCTTCGCGAGCAGCTGGATGATTTGCGCTTTGAGGTCAGTGACTATGCCAGAGAGTTCCGCGAGGACAATGCGGAGACTCAGCGACTATTGCGCGACCTGCTTGCACGGCTGCCGGGACCACATGCTCCATGATTTTGTTATTTCATATCAGTTTATCTTTCGGTTTTATGGTTGTATTTTCCTTTATGACATTGTTGTTGGACTTTGACTGGATGTTTTATTTTAACAACAAATGTTTCATTTTGCCATATTATCAGTTGATTCACAGACAGGATTGCTGATGTTCAGTTTGGGGGAATGCTGTGGCCCTTACTATTATTGTCTCCCGGTTCGGTATTTTTCTTTAAACATTGGGGACAATGTTTCATTTAAGTTTGGGGGTATGAGATTCACATTTTGAGGAAATATGTGTTGTTTCTTTTCTGTTATTAGTTTTTAATCTTGTTAAAAAAAAAAAAATAAAAAAAAATCATGTTATTCCGGGAGAATTTTGTTGAACGTAATGGGGTTCAAAGGTTCTTAGTGTCATCTGTGCCAGGATATTATTATTATATTTAACATTCATTCGGATTGGATTGATTTAAACCTGTTGAGACTGGCTATAACGCGTCGCAAGACTCAATGAGACACATTTGATGCTATCACCACGCAGCACATTTACAACAACATATAGTGTGGTACATCGACATATATTAGAGGAAGCTGGAGTTGTGTGTTAGCTAATTAATGTATTGTGAAGAAGCTACTTGGAACAATGGATGGAAAAGCTTATAACAAGGCAAAAGAGTATTGATAATACAGAAACAATATATATAGTAGAAATAAAAAGGCAATATATATGGATTGGTTCAGCGTTTGGCATTACAGATACCATTTGAGGCGCTATATACTTCAGACATATAGGAGAATCATAGTTTATCATTCGAAAACCGAACTAAATACCATACTAGGTTCGAGAGTTCAAAATCTATAGAGCTTATCATCGATAAGGCATTTGTGTTCATTTTAAATTATGGTTAGCGTTAAAGAGTGAGCGATGCAAATAGCACTATAACACCCAAATACAGAGTAGAGAATTAAGCATCTGGTCTAAGTGAAGTCTCGATAGACTTTAGATTCGTACTCGAGTTAGATAAGCTCCAGGGTTTCACACTTAATGCCCTAAAACCATCTGGTTTGGGAGTCATTGGCTTAACACTTGATACATGAGTCAATTAGAAAGCTTAAGGAAGCTAACATTGCACAGCCGTTAATAAAATAAAAATAAAAAAATAAAAAAATCATGCTATGCCTTGGTTGTATTATCTGATGAAGATCCTGGTGACTTTTAAAGTATTGAATCTTATCACACAAACAGTGTATTATTCTCAATTTAGATTCCTCAATAACGATTATGTTTCCTCCTATTTACAGATATACTTACCAAATTCAATGATTAAACATTGGGATATCCGACAGAGATAATCGTGTGTAAATATAGGGGGCTCATTTAGAGAACAATTATGGAAAGAGTCCTAAGAATGTGAAATAAGTGGTAGGTTTCAACTTTTATGAACTTGCGTAGTGAATGATATAATCCATATGGAAATAATCAATGAGATGATAGTTAAATACATTCATAAACTTTTCATTGGATCATACTATGTGTTCGTACATATAGTCTCTGGCTCTAGTGGATTACATTTTTAGGCGTTATACCATATCCTCACGAGACTGGATCACGGTGACTTCTCAGACCACCAAAGAGAAGAGTTTCTAAGAGGATATATACAGAGCTATGATAGTGCATATGCCAAATGCAATCCGTTATTCTACGACAAAGGAGGTATAGATAATAGTTGTTTTATATATATAGATTATTTATTTCAGCTTTGTTTTGCCTAAGGACTTACATAATGTACTTATTTTAATGTATATGGGTGGTTGTCAGTAGTACAAGTCCTCGAAAAGATAAACGTACATATTAGCCATTCACCTGTCTCTCTGAATTCGCGCAATAGATAAAAACCTTCTAGCTATCGAATTATTGTCAATTAATATAAAATCTAATAGATCGTTGTTTCATTGGATCTATCTGTCTATATACTCTCTCATTTTCTCAGGATCTACAGAGAATACAAGGTTATACGGTATCATCATTGGAATTCCTCAACTATATAGGCCAACATAACGATTAGATTGTTGGTTCTCCTTGTCACTATGCTCAACAGAGCAATTCACTCCATCTTCTCGGCTACATAGAGACAGTCGTCTCTGAACGCTCGATATCTCAGAGTCGATATCTAACACATAATATGTCTCTATTGCGAGCATTTGGCCCCACAATTATCATGTTCACCGTTCCTATAGCTCCTCGCGCACACATCTTGGCTGTTCGAGCTAAGTTGGTCCAGTCAGAAGTCTGTATAGTTGCGATCTTGTCTGCCTGTTTTATAAATCAAAGACAAGACTAATCAGTCGCGTTACTGCTCAATTCCATATGATCCGGTCAAAATCGCGCATACAAGATAATTGCTACTTCCGATTCATTAATTATTTTCAATGACTGAACTGGAACAGGTAGACGAGGATTTGATACGTGTGAACAATCACCATTGAAAAGAGGGATTTAGGTGATTGAGGGATTGGATATATGATGGGATTGCTGGAAACCCAGAGAAGAAAGGAATTTCGTGGGCAAGACGAGGAGCTCATCAGAGATCATTTTTGAAGCCTGTTCCAGGTAGAACAGATAAGAAAGCAATCTAAGGTAGATGACTTTCTCTATTATCTAATACAACCTGTCAATGGAGTAAATTTAATTGCTATCCTCCTTTAATAGAGTGGCTAATCACCTTTCTTCATGAGGGTAGTTTCATTCCATATAGAACCCTCTCCCAATATCCATGATAGAATTAATCTTTCTGGGTCTTTCATACCTTACTATAATTCTGTATTTAATTGATATCCAGAATATACATGATAGGATTCTTTTAGATTTCTCAGACTAGGTTGATTTGCAAACCTCTTGTAATATATGTTCTCTTCAATTGTTCTTAGTTTAATCACTCATAGAGATCCATTCCAATTATCTTGTCTATGATTAATAGCTGTAGGTTTCTTCTATCTGTTGAGAATCATCATAGAAACATCCTTATATTTTCTTTCTGTGATTTCTATTCACTTGCGAGGCAGGAATATACAGCCGAATGTCACATCCTCGGGTACCTATTGACTGAGGGTATTTCATTTAATTATCCATTAGTCTGGGACACGATCAGTATTGTACTTAGAGTTCATAAATCCCATTTCAAGCTATGCACCTTCGTTATTTTCAAAACAGTTTATAGAATTTAGGGTACATGTTAATGTCTGTGTATTTTCATTCATTGGCAAGCCTAGGATGGGTAATATATCATTATATTGAATGATAAATGAACAACCTGTGTTAGACAGCTTATTAGAGATTACATGAATCATATCCTTGTTGTTTTCATTTGTGAACTTGTACCATGTGGCCTAAAAGGAGAGAAGACGGATCGTATCACTATAATAGTTTTAGGCCTGATCAGAAGATCAGTAATGATTCCATATAGAATCGATTATCACTTTCTAATAGCCAAAAACAAAGACATCCTTTTCTTCGAATGAACATGCGAACAGTAGTAGAATTCAACTCACTGTCTTACTTCTATCTACACCACGCACATCATATCATGTGTAGCTCCGGGAGGGGCAGGCCTCTGAACAAAATTCACCATCATAGAGTATAACCGACGCACCTATTTCATGCGAAAATGGCGATTTGCTCGGTGATTTAATCCTATTGTATACTGCTTTCTCATGAGTCTCTAATACCTTCAATGTTACAACACTTAGTTTTCAAACACATACAAGTCCACATATTTCTCCCCTTAATATGAGATATATTAACTTAAGAGATTCACGCCTTCTGTCTTTATATCGGTGAGAGTATGGTAGAGAATGAACACAACCAAATGTATAAATACAGAATGCATTGTGGAGGTTCGACACCCACTCAAAATAAAATAGCCTTATCCTATAAAGGATTCGTCCTATTGCGAGTGGTCTTTTGGAATTGATCCGTAAAATCCACATCAATTTTTGGCGCCGTTGCCGGGACTGTTTAACGGTTGTTTATTAAGTACTTAGGGTTGAATCTACTTTAATTCCGTCCATATTTTGTGCATAACTCATTTGGTTAGAATAGATGTTTGAGTGTCGGTCCAGTGCTGTCTGTTTCAGGTTTTGCATACGTGGCTCGAGCGAAATCCTCATATAGCTCGAGCGAAGTTGTTAGCTCGAGCGAAATTCAAACTTGGCTCGAGCGATCATCTCTCAGACAGAACCACAGGAGCTACTGCATTGCAGACACAGTAACTTCTAAATTTTGTTTCTGTTTTTCAATTGTATATAATATCCTCTGTATAAATTGCCATTGTTAAACCAGTAGCGTATGCATGGTCGTCGGTCTTTATCTTTACCACTTTTGAATTGCGACCTAGACTTAGGACGCACTCGTAAGACATCGTAGAACCGAAAGGGACTCGAATCTAAGAGTGCAGACTAACCCTATGGCTGAAGAGGTGCCAAGAACCACTTTGTTGAGGGATCATTATGTTCCCTCAACTTACACTTCACCTTCATGCCCTTCAGCTGCCGAACGTCACGGAGCTCACTATGAAATTAAGTCCAGCATTATTCAAATGCTCCCATCCTTTTATGGACTTAATAACGAGGACCCATATAAGCACCTCGATGAATTCTTGGAAATCTGCACCACCATTAAGATGCAGAACTTTTCCGAGGATGCTTTGAAAATGCGCCTCTTCCCATTCTCTCTCAAGGATAAGGCCAAGTATTGGCTGAATCTTTGGACCAAATTCCATTACTTCTTGGGCTCAAATCCAGCAAGAGTTCCTCAAGAAGTATTTCCCCATTGGCCAAGACCAATCAAATTCGGAAATCCATCACTGGGTTTCGCAAATTGAGGGAGAGTTCCTCCATATCATTCAACCAATTCTCAGTATTAATATGGCCTCCAGTACCATCGAAACAATCAAAGTTATGCCTACAAAAATTCTTGAAAGTACAACCTTGTCCAGTAAAAGGTTGCCTTGCTTCCCTCTCCTAAGTCATAGCAGTCACCAACTATGTAACTGCTACGAGCAGTTGAGTCAAATCTGGGTGGACAGCTCCCTGGATTGGGATATCCACAATCTCTAGATGAACGGCATGATCTTCAGCGTCTCCCAACTCCAAAGTGTTCGGACCGATAGCTGAGTTCCTTCGAGGTGGCATCTTCTGCAACAAACAGCATAATCAAAAACCGTCCTGAAAAGTACACAGCTAAACCTAAGGCAAAGCCTTAATATCTAACTATCCTATATTCTAATATGATCATCACCTATGCTATCTCTCTAAATCCAATAGTCTTTCAGAGCGCAAAGGCTTTGATACCAATTATAACGCCCCGACAAAATTATTTAACTTGTAAATGACTTAGTGGTATGCCTCCCACCCTTAACCCTTCTAAGGTCAAAACTCAGGGATCATACATTCTCATAAAAAGAAATGAGAGTCTATAACGGAAGACTTGTCACTTATAAATGATGGAGGTAATAACTAATACCCACAATAAAAGAATACCAGAATAACACAAGAAAACATAACCATAATATCATAGATAACATATGTTCTGATGTCTCCAAAATATGGTCAAAAGACCAGTCATCAAAGTAACATAAGGATTACAACTTAAATACTAACATAATATTCATACAAAATCAATTGGGTTCCAGCTCTAGATATATCTCATAAATCATATCTATCATATCACCACATCGGTCACCACCTCCTAACCATATACGAGCTAGCTACACTAGCTCCAAATGATCAAAAATCATCCGGAGGACGTCCTCTAGACGGATCAAATGCATTCCATAGACTGCCATCTTTGGTGCTAACTAACAAATTTCATAAGAGTATAAGTGAAAAAGATACAAAAGTAAGTTCACAACTTAGTGAGTAATAATGCATATGTTATACACATTATCATTTGTGAACTTAGTTGATAAATACAAGCATTGTTATTCTCAGTTTATAACATAAAATATGTCATGATGTAATATATTTATTATACATGATGTAAACAGGAACATGTGATATGTTAATGATATGGTATATCTAAGACATTACCTCCTCTCAATAGGGTTAATGATGTGGATTTTACGGATCAATTATAAAAAGACCACTCGCAATAGGACGAATCCTTATAGGATAGGGCTATGTGGAGGGTGTCGAACCTCAAGGACTGTTTTTAGATTGGGTGCTTATCAAATACTCAGAATTAATTCTAATCTAACTCAGAAAGAGATTTGGTTGTTTTGAACTAAATTAAGCATAAACAATTAATGGAATAAAATGGAAGAAACATAGGGAAATGATTTCACCACAAACCTCATACCAATGGCAGATTATATTCACATGGGATTCTTACTATATGCGTGATATGATGCGCATAATGGGTGTCAACCATATGAAAACATCGACAAGAAAGTACTTTAGTTAAAAGGTGATGATAACCCATCTTCGGTTGGCACGGATCGTCCACCTAAACTCTAGTTGTGGTACGATCCGTCTTCCCTAGGTATGGCCTATAAAACCTTTTAATGAGCATACACATTATCAAGAAATGAGTATAACCCATCTTCGGTTGGCATGATCCGTCTACCTATATTACACTAATCTAAGATGTAGTACGGATCATCTTCCCTAAGCATAGCCTATCTAACCTCTTGATTTTATGTCAAGTATATCATTGCATAGCTATCATTCCTATAATCACAGAAAATAAGAATGTCGATTTCATTCAAGACTAAGAAACCTCTTATAGACAAGATGGAGTTTTTATCAAGAATGAGTATAAACATTGAATCAATTACAATTGTTTTGCAAACCTCTAAGCTAAGCAATCATCAAACATATAATAAAAATCCCAAAATGATTACAATCAAACCACGGACTTGGAAAGGGCTACATCAAACCCTATAAAAAGCTTAGTTACTCATGATGGATATGGAATTCTCTATTGAATTAGAGAAACCCATCTCCTAGAGTTCTAATCAGCTGCTGGTCGTTCTCTGTATGAACTTAGAACCCTAATTCCTCTGTGCTCTCAGAAAATTCGACACTTTGGATGAGAGGTTCAGCTCCTATTTGAATCCTTCATGCAATCCCTCAAAATCACAATCCAATCCCTTAGTTTAAGGGATTGAGTCTCCCACAATCCCTCATTGCGAGGATATGGAGTCAAAACCACCATTTGAGGGATCTCAGAGGTGAATCCGTGCTTGACCCAATCTTTAGGAGCATTTTCCTCCCCAAATCAAGTGCAGATCTCAAATTGGATTTTGGTGCGACCGAGTTCGCTCGAGCTAAATGATGAGTTCGCTCGAGCCATGTATGTGCAACTTCGCTCGAGCTAAATTATGATGTCGCTCGAGCCAAGTTGGTGATGATGTCGCTCGAGCCAAATTGTGATGTAGCTCGAGCCAAGTTTGAGTCCATCAGCATATTTTGAGGAAATCCGTGATATAGAGTGCACATTCACCATAAGACCTGAAAGAACTAACTAACACAAAAACACGACAAAAAGTTATATTACAAAATGACTAAGGTTTAACAAATGCGAGTTAAGGGGCTTGAATGCATAACATTCAAGGCTTATCAGTTAGCGCGTCCAAAAGAACATCTGGTACAATTTTGGTGTCTCGAACATTGCACGAATGTATCATTTTATACTAGCAATTCGATCGAGTCTAAACTCGGGTGGCCCACACTGACTAGCTAAGCCGTAACTGGTGACTCATTCAATGAATGGTGCGCTGTCACAAACTAAATCATTCGATCCAAGGTTCTCTTCATAAAATAAAACTATTTGACCATAGAATCAATCTATGATAATAGTAAGCCTATGGCCATTATTCTGTTGCGAGACGGTGCAACCATGTCATACGATGCACATTAATCTTTGTGTCTTTTATATGCATATTTTTCACAACTCATCATTTCATTATCTTTGTTAATCACAACCGTTTTCACAAATTGGAGTTCACAATTGAGAAAAAATAGGCATTTCATGAAAGTTGTAACATGCAAGTTTTGTTCATCAAAATAAACTTGTTATGCATAAAAGTACAACAATAACAAGTATCCATGTGAGTTTTTACTCACATGCGTCGTATGGTTCCGTTAAATACTCTTCCACCAGGTCTCCAACTTCCGAATCTGAGAAATAATCTTACCATTAGTCTTATGCTTTAGGTTAAATAAATCATAGGCTTCTAATAACACAAAATGACATTTTGTCCGAGCATCGAACGTTTGATCAGGAGGTCGAACATTCCACACTCGCACATCAAACGTTTGATGAGGAACACCGAACGTTTAATGAGGAACATCGAACGTTTGATGAGGTCCAGAAACTTATTTCAGGCCACATCTCGGTTCTTTTTGGTTCCTAACTTCTCCTAGAGTCTACTAAACGTCTAACCATAGAAAATAAATGGTCTCATACTCCAAAAATGGTTTGATGTAACAAACTCCTAAACAACCTCAAAACATCCAAAACTTATATAAACCAACTAAAATCCAAAATGATCAATCTTAAGCTAGACAACATAGAAACTAAGACATAACAACAACTAAACAAGATAACAATAAGCAAATAACAACATGAAAACAAACTAAGTAAGGATGAATACCTCTTCAAGCCAAAACACATTCTCTTCCTTTAAACATCCTTCCTCACACACACACAAGCCTTTGGTATCCAAAATGCACAAGTGAACAATGCAGATGAGAGGGACGTTGGTATTTATAGAGCTGGAACGTCTGGTTAAGGACTGCTGGATTTTTGGGTGTATCGAACGTTATATGTACGTCATCAAATTTTTAATGCACTATTACCTAACGGTCCTAGGTTTTCCACCGAACGTCTAATAAAAACATAGAACGTTTGATAAAATCACATCGAACATTCCATAAAAGTATTGAACGTTTGATACTGTCTGACATGTACATTGATCGAAAGTTTTCACGTGATCAGTGCATCGGGACAAGTATCAAACGTTTGATCCTCACCATCGAACGTTCCATGAGCACACTGAATGTTCCATAGAATCCTTTAAACGTTCTATGGCATCCAAAGCTCAAAATAAACCCTAAAATGTGATAAATCTTTAGGGCATTATAATATTGCTGTATAATTGCATGGTTATAGTATTCTATTTTGTTATGATCAAGAAAACATGCATGACTTTTATTGCACAAACCTCATTTTATGAACATGTAAACTCTTTTGTTTATGCATATGAGATAACTGAGAATATGAGATAAGTTGATGTTTGTGTGAGCATTTTTATGTCATGCATGGATGTAAAAGACAATTAAGATAATTGCATTTAGTTGACATAACCTTGCATTATGGGCTTCCATTATACGGGAAAGGCCCTATGGTTCAAGAGTATTTTATATTTTGTCTTTGGATCCAATAGACCAGCAAGAACTAGCGCAGTCATGTTTACATGGTGGTTATGACCATAGCACTGTCTTGCAGTGTGGATCACCTGATGTCAAACTTGGGCGAGTTGGTGAATGATGTTCATTAGTTTGTGCACATCGGGGCATCGATGTTTACTAGAGGTTCTTTTGAGTGGGAAGGGGTATGGACCCAAGTAAACCATATTGAGTTGAGCTATGACGGTATGATCAGATTATCATGTGTTTTATATATGTATTGCATTTGCATATCTTTTTAAATGTTATGAGTGTCTTACACAATGATATGATTTAATGAATATAAATATTTTTGTAAAATCTATGAATTCACAATATTATATAACTGTACCATGTGGTTTAATGTCACTAAGTGATGGACTTACACTTGATCTCTTTCTTTTCACCTGTGGGACACTTCAATGTTTCGCAGATAGTCAGTAGTAGTTAGATGGCGAACCCAGTGGGGAGGTATGTATGTTTAGAGGATATAATTCGGATTATTTTTGAGCTTCTAGTGCGGATTTGGATTACATAAAGAGCTTATGAGATTTAGGCGACGATGCGCGAGATGTGTTGATTGAGATCATTTATTTGTCGTATATGATTAAGACTCGCCCTTGATTGATGATTATTTGGATACTTTGATTTATATTGGGATTTGATTATTGTTTATGACTTGAGATATTATTTCATTTGAATTTGTATTTCTTTTGTTTTAAGTTTATATTTTAGGAGATTAAATTCTATTCCGGATATTGTTTGGATATCATTTTGATTATGGAATAATTAGTGAGTTATCTTGCAATAAGTTTTAATTCTTCTGCTGCGATTGATAGATAGATCCATTTGAACTTGTTTATTTAGTAAATAAGTCTGGGAAGATGCCATGAGTCTACCATGGTTTGGATAGTACTTGGTGCGGCGTTATATATACACGAGCAAGCTAACGATTTGAGTTGAACAAGTCGAATGTATACAAGCCGAGCTCATGAGCTTTATCCAAACCGAGCTAAGTTTATACGAGTATGTCTCGTTTAATATTCGAATAGATTATTGTGTTCACGGACAACTCACTTTTTATTCGAATCGAGACCGAATTAAATTTAACCGAGCCGAGCCGACCCGAGTTCATGAGCAGCTAGACTCTTCTAACACCCCTATATCATACTGCTGTTATAATTCAATTATCCATAAGGAAAGCTTGATTAATTCATTTACACCTAAATTCATTCGAAAAATAAATTGGGAAGCTTATGAATAATCATTCTCGTTATTTTTTTTTTTTACATGAGATATCCGGCTTCACCCTTGTAGCGGCTTGGCAGTATCACGAGCTTACCATACAGCTATAGCTTACCGAGTGTAAAAGTGGCTAGCCCCAAGAGGGAGTTTATACCTCACAAGTATTGAACCTGAGACTTATGAGATGATATTTTCTAAGGACCTCAAGCCTCAACTACTAGGCCAAGTACTACACAAGTACTTGGATAGAAGAACAAGTACTACACAAGTTGTGGCTGAGCCATATGCAGATCGATGGGGGCCATGGCTCCCACAAGTCTATAAATTTTTTTTTTTTTTTTATTATGTAAGTTGAGAGAAATTTTGAAGTGATTAGTTAATGGACCTGCCAAAATCATTCACCTTGCTTCACTCTAAATTTTTTTTTTTTTCTTTGTGAGTGATTCTTGGCAAATATTATTGGTATACTATTAAAATATTGTTTTTTTATTGCAGGATTTATGCTCAATCATGCATATGTCCATCCAAATCAACCACCTAACTTCATACTCTGAATATCATGCTTTTTGGTGAATGTTACTTAAATTTTTAATTTGCTAACATGTTTCATTTTTATGAAAATTAGTTTTTGATTGATTATGTAAGATGAAAAATAATATAAATTTATGTTCAATAACCCAAACATAAAAAATGATTTTCATTAAACCATCATTTTTTTTCTTTTTGTACTCATACCTACATGTTACCTTACTGATATTTCAATCTTGACACATTTATAAAATTCAATAGATATATATTTGTGAAACACATATTATGTTATACATACTTCATTTCTATTGTGAATTCTATTTATCTTTTTTTTTTGCTATATAGTAGAACTATAGTATATAAAGAGAAGAATTCGGCTTCAATGCTGTAAAATAATTATAGCATGTGTGCTGTAATTTTTTTCAACGGTTGAGATTTAATTTTACTTTATCTATCTTTCTTATAAAAACTTCAAATTAAATCTCAGCCTTTAAAAATAACTACAGCACGCACATGCTGTAGGACACGTTTGGGAGCCTCATTTTTTTCAATTTTTTTTTTTTCAATCTATCACTAAAAGTTAACTTTTTTTCTCAACTCAAATTTATCTAACCCAACTCAAAAAATAATATAAAAAATAAAAAAGTCTTCAACTTAGGGATGGTGGCTGGACCACTCCCGACATTAATGGGGGTGGCTCCTAAACAGTTTTTGTGGGTGGCCTAGCCACCCCCTACCAACAGTTGGGGGTGGCTCGACCACCCCTAGGAGTGGTTTTCGAACCACCTCATAATTTTTTTTCTTTAGATTTTTTTTTTAAGATTTTAAATAAAATTTTTATTTTTTTTTTAATTTTACTTTTTTCAAATATATTCATCTACCCAAACATTTTTTCTAAACCATCCAAACATAATTCAATTTTTTTTTTTTGCTTTTTCTTCTCAATATCTATAAAATTAACAAAGAATCAAACACTCAGGCAAGCCTGTTGTTTTTTTTACAGTATCTAAGCCAAATTTAAAAAGAAAAAAAAATTCTCTTATCATTACATTTTAATTTTGAGCCATGGCCCCTCCAAAGATGAATTCTTGGAGCAACTCAATAGCCACGTAGACCCACCACATCAATTATAGCAAATGACTTATTAGCCATTGACTCAAGGCACGTAATGATTGTAACCACATGCTTCAAATTAGACACGTCCGGAAATAAAGATTACTTATTAAATAAGGAGCAGCTCATCAGAACCTTACCACTAATTACAGTTGGTTACGGGACATGTGAAGACGAATCTTAATTTTGATATTAATTTTTTTTTTCTTTTTTTCTAATTGAATGGAAAAAAAGGATTACAGGAAAATTTTTTATATTAATTAGTGGGTCATAAGACCATAAAAAATAACTTATTTGCCCACTTAATTAAAAGGTTTAAGAGAATCATAAAGGTCAATCGTTGATATGATTGATTTATAACATATCATGGAATGTTGGTTCCTGAATTGGTTTATACATATTTTAGGAGCATTAGTATATTTTTATTGACCATGTTGATGTAGCTCCAAAATTGTTTTAAAAAAATGATGATATTGTTGATGTGGTTTGTTAAGTTCTTTTAAGTGATAAATGCAAATCTAGTTCTTATGGTTTGGACTTTTAAAAAGTAGTTTCCTCAATTTTAAAAAATAAATAAACACTTTTTAAAAATAAGCAAAAAACAAGAAAAAAAAAGATCATTATTGTTAAAAAAAATTGACAAAATTTGTTAATGTTTCACATCAATACCAATTACTCATTTGCCTTCTCAAGCAAAGGCGTATATGGGATGCTGACGTGAAAATGTAAGGACAATATAAACTAAGACGAGTAATTCGATATACCACACAAACATTTTATATACCACACAAACATTGAGGAATATGGAAAGAGAGAGGATTGATCAATGTGTCATTTTCAAAATGATGAAGGCTTCTTGTATTCTTCCTTTTAATGGCCACATAATAATGCGTTCCCAACACAAACTCCGCATTTTTTCCATGTGTTGTAAAGTGTAGCTTTTGTAACTCATGCCTACGAATAAGAATTAAAAAATTAAAAATAAATTAAAAAAAGAGAGGATTAAATGAGTCATTCCCTTTTTCCCTTATTTGAATATAAATAAATAAATAAATAAATAAATGAGTCAATCCTTTATTTTAAGAGAATATAATTGTCTAAAAAAATATAAAAAAATAATTGTGTCCGCATAAAATAAAGGGTCGGCTCCTTTCCAATTCATTTGAACCTAAGAGAATCCTGATTCCCCATGCTAAAGGCTTACTTTGACTTTTATGAATTATGCTTGTTTGAGATCGTGGCATTAATTCATAATGAAAATTTTCTCTATTTAGTATATATTCCTAAACTCTTTTTTCTTTTGCTTCACAATCATCTCTTCAAATTATATTCCTTTTATTTTGAAGTTAAATTTCAAAAATTAATTATCTATTTGTAGAAGACTTAAGTATCTCAAATCATTGGCCTAATCTTAAGGATCGGAATAGCACATTTGATGGATAAGGAATTATAACACTCAAGGAATTAATTAGGATAACTAGAAATATTTTAGTGTAAATTTTGTTATTAAAATAGATTAAATATTTTAAAAAAATTTAATTGATGTCTAATTTTATGTTCTCAATTTGATTTGAGAAGCGTTTAGTTTAAACTATGCTCTAAAAGAAATGAAATTTTTGGAACTTTGAAAATTTTCAAAATTTATTAAACAAAAATAGAAAAGAAAAACCCACACTTCGGAGTGGTACAGCCCAAACTAGTTTTTTTTTTTTTTTTTAAAAAAAAAAAAAAAAAAGAAAAAAGAAAAAAAAGGTTAAATGCTTTTAATCTCACGTGGTTTTACGATTTTATTTTTTGTCACTTCGGTTTTATTTTGTATCATAAATAATATTTCGATTGTGGCTAAAGACAGAGGTACGACTTTCATCCAAAAATTCAACGAAAATCCACGTGTCACCCTAAAAAAAGTAACACGTGGCTATACCTTATTAAAAATTTGAAAAAGAAAAAAAATGAGAGGTGGCTTAAACCAACCCCTATGGGCGGTATGAGAGTGGCCAAACCACCCCCATAGACCATGGGGGTGGTTTGGCCACCCCCAAAGAGAAAAAAACAAGAGCCTTGGGGTGGCTCGACTACTTTTGTTTGGCTTGAGGTGGTTTCGGCCACCCTAGATCGGCCTGGGGTGGTTCGGCCAATCCATAATTATCATTTATTTTTTTCTTTTGGCCTTGTGGGGTGGCCGGATCACCCCAAAGGGCCATGGGGGTGGTTTGGCAAACCCCAGACCGGCTGGTCCGAATTGGCCAAAATCATCTCAGGCCAAAATAAGGGTGGCTTAGCCATCCCCTTTTTCTTCTTTGGGGGTGGCCGACTCTATACGGCAGAGCCACCCCTCTTTTAAGAAAAAAAAAAATTTTAAAATTTTTTAGTTTTATATTTTTATATTTTTTAAGGTAGATGACGTGGATTTTCATCAATTACGGATGGAGTTATTATTTTCATTTTTTAACTATAATCGAAGTATCATCTATAATATAAAATAAAATTTAAGTGACAAAAAATAAAGTTATTAAACCACATGAACAAAAATGGATTTAACCTTTTAAAAAAATGATGAATAGTGCAGTTTGAAGTGGTACGTGTTGTACAGTCCGAACTGTTTTTTCTTTTTAAAACAAAAAAAAAGGCGGAGTTTCGGATTGTTAGAGAATTTTTCTCTTAGATTTTAGTTTGAAAACCGTACAGTGATAAGTTCTTAGATTTCAAGAGTTTTCTAGGAACTCGTGATTTCACACGTAGCTACTTCTAAAAAACGCTGGCTTGGTTTCACTTGATTCTGGTGGATTTTTTTAAGCATTGTAGCTTGATCACGTGAATAGTAGAGAATCCTGAGGATTTCTTTTGTAAGCTGCAGTTTGAACTGCAGCAAATTCTAGACGCTTACTTTTAAGTGTGAACTGCTGCAAGTTTGTGTGAATTCCGGAAAGTTTTCCACCGAATGGTTTTAAAAATAAAAATTCCAACTTTCCAAGTTTTAAAAATAAAAGATTTCAACTAATTATTAGAATTTAATTTATGTTGTTATAATGTCTAAATTGTTTGAGAAAGTGTGATTAAATATATCAGGTAATTATATAATATTTAATTATTTTTTTAAATATTACAAATACATCGTTGTGTTACCTAAATATTATTAGCTATTTTACAATAGCGCCTCCAAATAATGTTATATATTAGGAGTTTTTGATAAATATTATAATAATGTTGTAATGTTCAAATGGTATTATGACATTTTAGATATACTATTATAATGTCTGAATGATAATATGATAATTTAGATATATCGTTATAATGCCTGAGTGGTATTATGACATTGTAAACATGACGTTATGCTGCTCGATTTTCTTTAAGATAAAAGTTAAGCATAATAATAATATTTCTTGAGGTATTTAAAGATCCTAGTATTTGAATAAAATGTAGGAATGTGAAATAAAGAATAAAGCCTAATTTATAGATAAAATGTTAATTAAAAAAGTGAACAGAATCGAAAGATACATTTCATAAGTATAAGCCCAAACGGTAAGTGCAAACTTAGTAACCCTGCATTATTTTACAAAAACTTGTTATATAAATTATATTTCTTTAAGCCTTGCTATTTTGATTACACATATGAATATATGTTGAAATATTTTACATGAAATTGTGTTTTCAAAAGAAATGTTTTATGAAAAGAGGTTGAGATTTAGAAGGAAAATGTGATTTGCAAAAGTAGTATATTATGTGAAAAAGATAATATTGTTCATGATTGCGTGTGGAAGTCCAACGGTTAGGTGTGGATTATGCACCCTAACACCTTATTGCTATAAGAGGGATAAATGTATAGCAACTCAATGGTTAAGTGGGGTTGTACGCTTAACACTTCGAAGATATAAGATGGATAAATTGTAGCAACCTTACAGTTAAGTGGGGCAGTATTTAACAAACTCCAGATGATAAGTAAGAGTATAAATACACTTATTGGTATTATCTGATATGCTATGTGATATTCTAAGATAATATGTGATTTAAAGGTTTATAACTATTATTTACTTATCATGTTATGAACTGTTTTACTGCTTTATATTGTGAAATGCGTAGATAAATATGTATTAAGAAAATGTTAAGAAAGATTATTTGATTTATTTACTATGTATCAAATGTCCTAACACCTGGTTCACTTTATGACTATAAATAAAACTATTTTGTGAAAACCTCACATATGTGGTTGTCTTGTAAACATTGGTGATTAGACTAATTTTCAAACAAAAGTGGGCTCAGATTATAAATGGTCAGTTTGCTTGAACTTGTTGGACTGTAGACTCACACTTCTACCTATAAAATTGTATTAATTTTATATATGTGGTTAGGAAGAAGAATAATAGTAATAATAATATAGAAACCCATATGAGTTTCCAAACTTTTGTGCGTAGGAATGACAGGAAATCTAGTGTATGGAAAGGCTCAATTGTGGAGATATTAGTTGTTTTTTATATTTGTATTTTTGTATGCCACTTTTGGCAGCTTGTGATAAATAATACGTTGATGACTATCTTGTAAGTGTTAACCTGTCGTCTATGGCAGTTTTTGAAGACTAATTGTTAGATAATGATATATATATATATAATGTGAATTTTTAATTTAGATGCTCTGATACATTTGAGATGAACAATGATCTCATAAGAAAAAAAAAATCGCTTTGCAAAACTACTTATGTGTAGTAGTATCACGTGTGAATTTAGACAATTCCACTTACGACTTGCCATAAAAATCTAAGGCATCATAGGTTGGTATCAGAGCAGTTGGCTTGAGGAAATAAGGGAATGATTGGATACTTGGATTCTAAAATATGATGAGGTCTAGGGCAGTTAGCAGACTGTTTAGCTTCGAATGATATTGGTATGGATTATAGGATTATGTGATGTTAATGAGGTAAAGAATTATAGATGATCTTTCGGTGCACTTAACTAAATGGACTAAAGACCTAACGGTTACTCTGTTGTTCATTGAGGACTTTGATTTTTAGGATGATAACTTTCTAGATAATAGGAGAAATTATTATATTATTTAGTGATTCTAGGACTTCGACATTTTGGCAAAGTTTACAATAAGAGATAGGTATGTAGTTGAAGTTTAGCACTACTTTTCATTCGTAGACCGACGGTCAGTCAAAGAAGACCAGTTAGATTTTGGAAGATATGCTGCGAGCGTGTCTAGGATTTCAAGGAAGTTGGATTCAATATTTCATCACTGATTGGGTTTGCCTCTAATACTAGCCACCAGGAGACTATTGGAAAGCTCCTTAAGAGATACTTTATGGATGAAAGTATTTGTCACCATTGTATCAGAATAATGTTGGTAAGAGACAGTTATGTGGGACCCATTAAGATCACCAAGAAGTAGGCTTAGTGGCATACCAAGTTGCCTAGCCATCGAACTTAATAGGAATGCATGCACGTGTCGATGTTGATGTTTCAGAACCTTATCTGAATGGTTGATTTCTTTTCTTGATTGTCTTGGACTGTGTGCGTAGTTGTTGTGGTTATCAATAACAGTTACGGTTTGATGATTTAAGAGTAGTTGATTAAGAGAAGTTTGTTTATTGTCCATAAGCCTTGGATCATAGTAAAGCTACCCACGGACCCCGATTATGTGTGGGACTACTCATTTTGTGAATTGATGGATTTGGCGGTAATGATTTACAATGATTGGTACGATGTGGGTAACATCAACTACGACGCCCTTGATGATCTGCAAATTAATTTTTTGCATATTTTATGTAATGTCCCAAAAATCTTAAAATAAATAAATAATGAAATACTGACTTATTTAAAATTTTCGAAAGCTTTTCACAAACTCACTTACTTTCGTAATTAAGTCCTAAGGGATTTAACAGTAATCCGTCAGAATTAATTAATAAATAAATAATTTGAAAATTAAAGGAAAAATATCAACGTCAATTATTAGGGAGTTAGTTGGATAAGACTACACTAAACATTTATCAGAGTGAAAGAAATACGGAACTGAAATAATTACAGTGATCAGATTACTATATAAAACCTTATATAACTGTGAGTATAGCAAATACAAAATCTTACTACAGAAATAACCTTAAAAAATAGCAAGAAACACAAGTCTAGCCATCTATGAGAACTCCACGCTCATCCACAAGCCTGGAAGACGACTTTAGCCTGTCAACTTTGTTGAAAATCTGCTAAAATTAGAGGACAAATAAATATCCAACAGGTGGAAAAGAATAACAACAACAAGATAAGTTCACAACTTATAAGTAAGATACCTCAGAACCGAGCTCATGCTATGAGCCTAAATTTTAATGCAAGAGAAATAGTATTCAATAAAAGCGTTATGCAGTTCACAATACCTTTCAGACAATATGTTGTCTCTACGATTATGCTAACAAAAGAATGATTTTAGTTTAAAAGAGAATGATAAAGCATAATCTTAGCGACAATAGTTTTTATGAATTAAAATCACAAAATATGGTAATAAGAAGTAATTGATGTGATATACAGTAGAAAAAATGTTATAAATTTTTTGTATGGAAAAGTGAAAAAGTTTTTTTTTTAGTGAATTTTTTATTTGAATAGTAATAAAAAGTGTTTGATGTGATATAAAAAGTAAAAAAAGTTGGTAAAAAATGTTTGATGGAATATAAAAGTTGATATATTTTGATGTGATTTTTTTTTTTTTGGGTTTTACAAAACCCCAATTCAACCCTTTGCCAAACATACCCATTAGATATACATATATTATATTCTTTTTGTCATAACTTTCCTTCATATGGTATATTCGAGCATTAACCCTTTTTGCTCGGGTTTGCGTGTTCTCGAAAAAACGTCTAGTACACATTGGTGCTCCGATGTGCGCAAACTAGTAGTCATCATACAACAGCCAAATCAGGTTCGACTCCAAGTGACCCACGCTACTAAACAATGCCGTATGTCGTGACCACCATGTAACATGGCTGCGCTGGTCATTCAGCTGGCCTTTTCGATCTAATGGCAAAACATAAAATAAACTGGACTATAGGGTCAAGCCCGTATAATGGAAGCCCATGACCCTTGGTCATGTCAACTAAATGTAGATATGGTCAATTAATATAATTTAACTTTTCTTTCTCAAGTCTCAGTATTTTAAGCATTAAAAGAATTATGTTATAAGAATAACGATCATACTTGAAAATCTATAAGATCACGACATAATCATAGCATGCTATAAAATAGTTTTCTTTCACAGTTTTGTAAGTATTCACTTAACTTGACCACTCGAATGAATTCTTAAACATCCTAATTCATGCACTACAAACGAACTCATAATCAAACAAGATGCTAATCACAAGCCTAAACCACACTTAGAGACCTATATCACACAATAGAAATCGTAAAACATGTTTCCAAGACAGTAGGGATCAACACTAGAGGTTTTGGGATTAATCTGGACTGTCTAGGATCAATCCGAGATCGATCTTGAAGGGCTGGGATCGATCCTGTAAGGGGTAGGATTGATCCTTCCCTATTGGGACCGATCCTGGTGCTTTTCAGCACCAGTTTCGAGCATTCTAGTGCCTCAAACAATCATCCAAACGTTCCAAAATGTCCATGGGGTTTAGGTAACGCCCAAAAACATCTTAGAATAATTTTAAGACTTCAAAGTTATGCTCTTGATATGAGATTATCAAGAGTTTACTATGATTTCCTAAACAAACATAAATAATCAGATGTGTGTGCTTGTGTTGATTTAAAATAACGTTTGAATACATAAAATTGTTATAACGTCATCCAAAAAAAAAAAAAACTTTTGATTTAAAATCATGAAACAATAAAAAAAAATATGAAATATCGATTTACTACTCTTAAAAATAACCATTTAAAATTGTTCTTTCTTTAAAACAAATATTCTTATTAAGAAAACATAGCCTAAATAATTATAAAACATGATTATAAACAAAATATAACAAGAACTCATAGGTTGATGGATTTAGAAAAGAATATTGGAGAGAAACAATGAGAATAAAATATTACCTTGAGAAAACAGTTGAAAAAAATTCACCAAAGGCTTGGGAATTGACAAAGAACATCAATTCCGGGCTTCTTCCATGTCCCGTCTTTGCTCTAGAGCTTTGGAGGCTAGGTATTTTGAGAAAATAGGTTACAAGGGGTTTAAGAATGAATAAATATGACTTCGGGTCGAGTTTCTAGCGCTTTGGGCATTCAAAAACGAGTTTATGATGCATGAGAATCGATCCTAAAATGTGATGATCGATCATGGTGAGGTGGTAGGATTGATCTTGTGCTTGGGATGATCGATCGTCCCTCTGGATCATTTTTTTTTTTTGTTTTAAAGAAGAACCCAACTTCAAATAAACACACTTGCTTCAAAACCATATGTATCTTAAAAAAATTTATACTTAAAAAATGAATTTAACTTTTCAGGGTATTACATTTTAGGACGCAATCTTGGATCAGTTTCTATTGAACGAAGAAGCTTTAGTTCAAAAAATAGATAGGATGAGGTTGCCCAGGAATTTACCGATCACAGATCTTGTGAGACCACATACATTGATGTAATGTTACTATTCCTTCTTGTGTTATCATTTTGAGATTTTGAAATTTTGAGTACGAAATTTTTATAAGGAGGGAGGAATGTAACATCCCCATAAATAATTAGGGTTAAAGTGCTCTAATTATAACCTAGGATGTTTGGAGTTAGGAAAAGTGTATTATTTTGGGACTTTTGTAGATTTTGGGTTTCACCAAATCTTCGATGAAGATACTTGAATGTTCAATGCAACTCTAGCCACAAACGATCGACTCAAGGGCCGAATGTTCGATGGGCAGTTACAACAATTAAATTTTGGATGTTTCAACTCTTTGTTCGTGCATGGTATAACTTTAAATACATCTCTTTGACCCCTTAGCCCTATTTGGCCTCCCACAACCTTTAGAACCCCTAGAGAGAGAGAGAGAGAGAGAGAGAGAGAGAGAGAGAGAGAGAGAGAGAGAGAGAGAGAGAGAGAGAGAGAGAGAGAGAAGAGAAGGAGAAAGCGGAACGATGTTGAGGATTATTCTCAGAAGGAGATAATCTTCTACTTAAATCTCATTTTGGACATTTTTAGTAGCATGTTACCTTTCTGTTTACCATTCTGTTTTAGCTTACTAATCATAGGTTTACGTTTGGGTTTGTGGATTTAAGCTTTTAAGTTGGGGTATTATGAGTTTGATGATCATTAATGGTTGGATTGTTTTGGATTTCAATTATCTTGTGATATTTAGTTACTTCTATGTGATTAGTCTTCTGTTTAGAGATTTTAACATGGATCTATTTATCTAGACATTGAGTGGATTTATAATGGGTAGGAGATTCGTCTTGGTTTGATAACATGGATGAATATGAACATTACATTTATGCTTAGGACTGTGTTAGGAAGTATTTTAGAGCTTCAAACCGTGTTAGAATGGATTAAGATTTGACTAATTTGAAAATGAGAGTTTCTACCAGACTAACAAACATTCGGTGGTCTTGCTAAACGATCGGTGTCGATTGTTCGACCCGATAAACGAACGTTCGATGGCCATGTAGAATGACTATTATGCCCCTAGTTTAGGTTTTATAGTTATTTAACTTACATTAAGTTCTGATTTAAGATTCTTTCAAGGGTGGTGAGTTTCTGGAATTTTATTTGGAGGACCTTGTGACCCTAGTGAATAAACTCACACGAATACTTCTTATTCTAAATTATAAAATGATTACTTTATATGATAAACGTGCATATTTACAATTCACATGAAATATAAATTAGAACAATGTGAGCTCTGTTTTTGTGAAAGTATGAAATGAATAATGAATGAGGTAATATGGAAGTTTGTAAATATATGCATATAAAAGACAATGTTAAAGGGGGCATCGTATGACATGGTGTTTCATGTACGGATGAATACCATGAGCTACTATCATACGAGTTAATTTCTATGGTCAAGAGATTTATATTTATTGTTTGGCCTTAGATCCAATAGTTTTATAGGTGATTGGCACAACCATGTTTAATTGGTTGTCACAATGACGGTATTGTTAGTGGTATGGATCACCTAGGGTTTAAATCTGGTTCAGCCACTAACGATGATGTTATGTGGCAACATTGAGGCATCAATGTTGGACTATAAGTCCTTCAGGACAATGTCAACCCTACCAAGAAGGGGTTATGAGCTTGGATAAACCATATGGAATACACTATGATATGTTCACTTAATTATCATGTATCTTATATCTATATTGCATTTGCATGGTTGGTTTATAATTGATGGAACAATATTGCATATTCTTACTTGTGAATTAAACGGTCTTTTTATACAAATTAAGTTTACAAACATGTTAACATGTAATCCTAGTGTATCTTACTCACTAAGTCGTGGACTTATATTTTATCTTTTTCACTTCTAAAACATGTGTTGTTTTATAGTTGGTCTACCTATAGATGTTGGATTCAAGAGGGACCTTGAAGGAAATGCGGCCATTGGCGTAATGACATTGAACTAGTTAATGTTTGAGGACTTGTTGCTAGATTTCAGAGACCGCTCATGATAATTAGTATTTTTTAGTGTTGTTGGAGACTTGGAGTTTTGAGACAAATTTGTGTATTACGGTTTAGTTTGAATCTTTTATAAGGATGATGTATATATAGTAGTTTCAATTAATGTAATGATTTTTAGTAGATGCTCTGCTTGTAATTATTAATATTGATAGAATAATAGAAAATGTTAGGTTTCCTCTGTATAGTATTTTCTTTTGAGGAGTAGAGATCCCTTGAGACTTATTTACTTGTAAATAGGTTTGGGAGATGCTCGAGAGTTAATTACCAGATAATTAATCTCTCTGGGTGTTACACATGCCTTGGGTCAGGATTGATCCACCGCCATGTTGTTTAGGTTTTTTTTTTTTTTTCTTTCTTAAGGGCAAATTTGTATAAGAGACATTTCACCTATTAGCTGTTTGATTTAACAAAAAACCTTAACTGTATTGGTGAAATTAAATGGGACTGAAACATGAGATACCGACATTGCAAAGTTTGATAATTCAAGGTTCTGATTGCAAAACCCTTGACGGATGGGGAGGGAGGGGAGGGAAAGGGGATAAGTGATTTTTTTTAAAAAAAAAAAAACAAAAAACAAAAACACAGTTTCTTTGTGATTTTTCTTCCTTGTCATTTTATTTTTAAATACTTTGGCAAATTTGTCCATGCATTATTCACTTGAAGAGAGAAAAAATAAGAATATTTTTAGAAGCAGAAATAATTCATAAATATGAGAATCTCTTATTCCCATAAATCTTGTCACATTTCTAATAATTCCTAAATATGAATTTAGTCACATTTCGAGAATCCGAATTTTCGGACATCGCATTCCTGAGAATGTGAACGCCGAGAAAAATATTAAAAAATGACTATAGTACTGTTTGTAAGCTTTCACCCCCAGCAATCGGCAAAGCAAATGATAAGAAGGTTTCTTAACAAGGTCCACATTTTATGTTTTGTTTTGTTTATTTATTTATTTATTTATTTTGGGGGGGGGGGGGTGTGCGCTATATGAACGCTAATAAGCTTTGCTTTAAAAAATGTTCATGGAGTTGAAAGGAGAATGGTTGAAGAGAAAGCCCACCAGAACACTCAATTAGACCCTGTGGTCCTCCTCAGGAGTGCACCCGAAGTTAATATTCATTCCTGCACATTTCTCATATGGAATTTGCTTTTATGATCAATGGGTCATCGATACGTGGTTGAGTACTGCTTGCTACCTTTTTTTTTAAAAAAAAAAATTGATATGTTTTTTAAAATTATCATTGAATATGTGATAAATCACTAAATAAGAATAAAAAAATGATAAAAAATTGATACCTAACATTACCCATCAAGAGTAATTTGGTGGAGACATATGTACGGAAACATAACCCAAGGTTTGGCAAAACGAGTTAATTCTGAATCATGGAAGAGTGAATTTAGAAACAAACCCACATCAAAGAAACATAGCCTAGCCTGAGCAATCATATAATCTTCCTTATGCAAGTAGTAACCTGCTTTATAAAATCAAAAGGTGCCAAATAAAATAAAGAAAAATGAAAATGGTATTAATTAGTTTTACTTCATTGTCAAATTAACAAGGTAGTTCCACCTCCTTTTTACTTTTTTTTTTTTTTAATTTCCAATTAGTGGGGCCACAAGACATTATATATAAAGAAGCTTTTGCTATGCATTACATGATTACATTCATAAGCCTCCTGCCAAATTGCCCAAGAAGTTGATAAAACGAAACATTATTCACATTTGGCAACCTTCCTTATCTGTGTTGCTAACTCCCTGTGTTGCCACTTGGCATGGAGGCTAGAGTTCATGCACTTGTCAGTCACCATACATGAAATTTTTTGTTATTATTATTTTTTCAATGGGTAATGATCGCCATGTAATTCCTCTCTCTTTTAAACAAAGAGAAATGTTACTTTATATTTTTAAGTAGTATTTTTTTTTTAACATTTTTGTGTATGTGTAACACATTCACATTCATTTATTTATTTTTTTTAAAAAAAAAAAAAGAAAAGAAAAAAAAATGCTACTTGAAAATATTGTTGAGTAGCATTTCTCTTAAATAAAACATTTATGTTATCTTAAATATTAAAAGAGAAATGTTACTCAGCATTCTCCTAACATTCTTTTTGATTTTTTGTATTTTATTTTTATTTTTGTTTTTAAAAATCTAATAAACCAAGTATGTGTTTGGAGTACACAAAAAAATAGTGAAACTTGTCGGTTAAAAGGAGTGCAAGCCCTCATGATAAATGCTATAAGCTGATCAACCCTTAGGGGGAAACCCCTCGTCATAAGATGGACGGCCATCGTTGCTGCAGCAAACAGAAGGTCAAACGTGGGCTATGGTCTCCTGAAGAAGATGAGAAGCTCAATAGTTATATCACCACCCATGGACATGGAAGCTGGAGTTCTGTCCCAAGGCTTGCTGGTAATTAATTGCTTCCCCTCTCTCTCTCTCTCAAAAAAAAAAAAAAAAACCTAAGTTCTTGCTAAGTAGTAGTTTAATTGCAGGCTTGGATAGGTGTGGAAAGAGTTGCAGATTGAGATGGATAAACTATCTGAGGCCAGATCTTAAAAGGGGTTTCTTTACTCCAGAAGAAGAACAAATCATCATTGACATTCATAGGACTGTAGGCAACAAGTAAGGAATAGTAAAAGAAAATTTCCTATGAGATTTCTTCTCCCTCTTCTTCTCTAGAGTGTGTTTCGCACTGAATTTAGTAGATTAAAATTGTGATTTTAAATTAAAATCTTAAAAAATATATTGCTTGGGAGTGCGTTTTTTAAAAGTTGTGATTTGAAAACGTAAAAAAATCTGCGTTTTCAAATCACAAGCAATTAAATATATTTTTAAAAACTCATTATTTTAAAGGTTAAACTGCAATTTTACCAAGAGATATGCTATGGGTACTAAATATTTTTTTAAAAGATGAGTACCAAAATGATGTGAAGCTTATTCATTGGTACTGTAACATTTTTTTTTTGATTAATTGTTTTAATTCTTTCAATGAATAAGCTCCACATACATCATTTTGATACACATCTCTTGGTAAAAGATTTTGTACCCATAGCATTTCTCTTTTACCAAATGCTTAACTACTTTTTTAAAAATTATATTTTTAAATTGCACCATTTAAAATCACTTAACTGGGTAATTTTAATATCGTTTTGTGTGGTAATTGTTATTAAAGATGGGCACATATAGCCAAGCATCTCCCGGGAAGAACAGACAATGAAGTGAAGAATTTCTGGAATTCATGCATCAAGAAAAGGCTTATCTCGCAAGGGTTGGACCCAAACACTCATAATCTGATATCTTCTCATGAGAAAGCCTCTATCAATGTTTCCACTCTGACTTCTCAGCTTACAGATGCTTCCTTGGAAACGAAAACACCTTTTGTTACAATACCCAATAATTCTTCCTTTTCCTCTTGGCTGAACCCATCACGGATTGAGATCACAAATCATGAGAACAGTTTGTGGGGTGCCACTCGTGAACCCTTTGAAGCACCAAGATTAATATTGGAAGGAGAGGGGCCAGTACTGAGACAAGAAGAGCAAGAGAATAAGGAGGAGAATTCTATTCAAATCGGTGAAGCTAAGGGTAATCAGATGATGGATACTTCAATATTTGATTGCTTTAACTTTGATCTTGGGTTTGTGGAGTCTACACTTATGCCTGGTTTAATGGATTATGATTGGAATCGTGTAGATGATCTTGCATGGAACTAGCTAGCTATGTAGTATGCTTTCATATCATGTGTATATTACTAGGTTTAAATTTGCTTAATTAATATAAGTGCGCATTCCACACATTTCAAGTACATTTAATACTCTTTTTGCCCACGACCAAATATATTTCTAAGCACCAATGAATGGAGATTACATGCAATAAACAACCGCTTCGGAAACAACCTAGTACTGGTTACTAATACTATTTTTCACACTAATTTTTCACATTCATTTTATAATAGTTGACTTGATATATTTTACGTAACTTTTTTTTTTTAATGGCCAACGTGAAAAGCCATTTAAAACCGACTTACGTTAGTCGATGTAAAATAAGTGTAAAGAATAGTATTATTCTAATATTATTTATGCATTTAATACTTTAATTCTTTACGCCTATTTATATCGACTGACGACAGCAGAAGATGTGAAAGGGACCTTATGGACCGCACCCCTAACCGTTGCATGTGTGAGATAGCTCACAATTCACATTCTTCCCGTCTTTTAGCTAGGTCCCCAAATGATCGAGACCATCCAGCCACCTGCAGTGCCATTTCAAGTTACAATTTTCACAAAATTTGTGAGTCATTTGAGAGAATCTTTGGACTAAAAATAAAAAATAAAAAAAGAATTCAAGTATTGAGAGAATCTTGTGCTTACCTGCTGCTTTTCATACCAAGGACCGTATTTTGTAAAAGGGACTAGCTTCAAATCCTTTGCCAGATTGTTGGCAATTATTCTTGATTGCGTGAGAGGAATTTTTGAATCTTGATCACCACTGTTTAATGTAAATGAGAAATGCTATTTTGCGTGAGAAAAATCAATATTGATCCCATTGTAATCAACTTCCCACACTACTTATCATATCTACACGTACATTTCAATCTCATAATTATTCAATGAGAAATATTATTTAGTATACTGTTATACGATTATCATATAATAATTGAAATGACGTGACAATGAAAATTAATCATTGTTTTTTCTTTTTTTTTATAAGCCCTTATTGATTCAAATGTTGATTTTCACCAATACATCATATCAGTATATCAGTTACATGACAGTATATTAAGAGTGTGTTTGGGATTGCAATTTCGTAGATAATAAGTGCGATTTTAAACCAAATCGCAAAAAATGAATTGTTTAGGAATGGTATTTTTAAAAAATTACGATTTGAAAACGCAGAAAATTTACGTTTACAAATCGCAGGTAAATTGATTTTTTTTTTAAAACGCAGAATTTTAAAGACTAAACTGCGATTTTGCCAAACGCTTAACTGCATTTTCAGAAATCACGTTTTCAAATTGCATTTTTTAAAATCGCTATTTTTAAAATCGCATTATTTGAAATCACGATCCAAAATAAATCCGAAATAGACACTAAATAGTATTACACTTATTTAAAAGCACAAATGACTATGTTTTAAGTGGCAATACATACATCATATTATTTATGTATTGGATAGACCATACATCAGCATCTCGCTCTATCATTGATACTATGCTCCTAGACTACCCTCACATATGTGAAGATTTTGGACAAAATTTTCAAATCAACATGTCGCTTGACATGCATCGTTTCCTGCCTTATTGAACGATTTCTGATCACTTCGGAATTGCTTTTGGATCTTCTTGTCGCTAATGGTGATGGTATCGATTAAAAAATGGTAGCATCCATTGGGCTAATAAGAGGCCTCTTGGGCCTTCTTAATGGGCCAAAATGAGGCTTCAATTTAACAAAAGAATAATGTTATTTAATATACTATTATACGACTATGATATAATTGACATGACGTGACAGTGAAAATCGACCCTTAATTTTTATTTTTATTTTAACAAGATCCAAAGGCTAATTTTTACTGCCACATCGTCAATTGTATGACAGTCGTACAACAGTATGCTAAATAGTATTAATCTTTAGGAAAAAAATAATGCTAGAAACTATATTTTTATCCTACAATACTGATGTAGTAGTCCCAACTAACCCTTAGATTTTTTACATATATATATATATATAATATATTATATATATAATATATATGTATATATTATACTTCCAATAGTTGGTTGAAACTACCACATCAACATTGTTGAACAATTGTAAAATAAAAATGTGATAAACAAGTCTTTAGCATTTCTTTATATTCTTTACCTCTTTTTTTTTAGTGTGAATATTCCATAATCCATTGATAACAAATCATGAGTAAAAAGCTTTTACAAATCATGAGCTTTAGCTACCATCAATAGCATATAGCGCAGATAATCATAGCACAACGCTATGAACTACATAGTTATAGAAAAAGAAAAAATCTATCTATGACATCATTTTCCGCTCACCTATGTAGAACATCAGTTAAAGAACAGATATGCTCCGAGCAGACTAGATCTAAGATATGAGTAGCCCAAAATTACACCAACTTTATTTATCCGGTCGTGAAAGATAGCCTCCCACACCGATTTACTCCTCCCCAACCCTAAAGGTTAGGAAACAAAACCGTCATCGACCCAAGGGTTAAGACAATAAGAAAAAAAAAAAAAAAAAAAAAAAAAAAAAAATTAAAAAGACAGCAAAAAAAATCTCAAAACAAAGCAGCGCTGACAGTCAAGGAGACAACGGAAGGCGACAGGAAGTCATAGCCCCAACACGTGAGAATGACGAGGGGGAAGAGAAAAGAGGAAAGAGATCCCTCGTCCCCCGGCCGACTCTTTTTTTGGTTTTTCTCTCTGAAGCGGCTAGGGTTTTTCACCTCTTTTTAAATGGATATACAAGCACATTAATATCTTTGGAGCTTCAAGCAATAACAGAGTACCAATTAAATACGAAAAAAGAAAAGATAACACCATTAAGGCATTAATGATGCTACGAACTCTAACAAGATAAGTAATAACCCTATAAGTCTAGAACTCTTTTTTTTTTTTTTTTTGGACATGTACGTACAATGGGAAGAAGATACGAACTAGTGACCTCCGCTTCATAAGGCGTGATCCCCAACCAATTGAGCTACTCCTTGGGGACCTATAAGTCTAAAACTTGAGAAGAGAGCAAGAGCAAACTTGAGCCACCTACTATAATTCATTGGGCAAAATTAGCAAGACCTTGGTGCATGTCAAAATTTGTGAAATTATAGGCAAGAATAGTGGGTGTGCCTAACCTGACCATGTTCTAAATTGAACAATTCTAAAGGAAATTTTTTACAATAATAGAGCTATGTTTTGTAATGTTTCTCAAATCACTCTTATGTTATTAGAGGCAAAAACACATTTTTCGCAAAATTATTAACATACAACTCAAAAAGTACTTTTTGAAACACAAATATGTTTTCGAAAACTTTTAACACATTTATATATAATATTTTCCAAAACACGTGCTTAATTTTTGTAGGTGTAAGGGCTAGCTTATTACTTTAAAAAAATTGTAGTCATTTAGCCACCCTCAGCATAAGAGATGGGTGGTCTTGTGGTCA
Source organism: Betula pendula (assembly GCA_900184695.1). Taxonomy (NCBI): domain Eukaryota; kingdom Viridiplantae; phylum Streptophyta; class Magnoliopsida; order Fagales; family Betulaceae; genus Betula; species Betula pendula. Next base: position 94,466 of record FXXK01001059.1, read on the forward strand.
CGACAATATGCAAGGGGTGTTTGCGTAAAATGTTCTTAAATAGCTTTTATAAAATATTTGGCACTAAAGTATTTAGTAATAGAATCCTGATGCATTTGGTAATATGAGATTTTATGACCCTCAAACTCAGGCACACAAATCGCTCCCACCGCTCATGATTAATAATCCCCTGTGGCGTACTTGATTCTATGGAAACGGGTGATTCGTCCACACAGAGCGCCAAATCAAGTTCCAAACACCCCAAAGTGAAAAGCACAATTCCTTTTTAAATTATTACCATAAAACATTGAAACACAAAATACCAATAATTAAAGTAGGAGGATTAACTACAATGACCAAGAAAAATAAGATACCTTAATGCTATGAAATAAACAATATTATTAGTATGAATCAACCAATGTCAAATTCAATAACAAATCAACTGCAAATTTACGTTTCTGGCACTTGTCTCACATTCTTTCTATTACCTCCCTCTCTCTAAATGGTAACACTACTTGCCCTTATAGAGGAATCCAACTGCCAGCCATCCTCTTGGAGCGCCCCTCCCCCTACACTGCCCTAACCCTCCCTATAGTAACCCCACCTCATAGAGGAATCGAGCTACCACTCTACCCTGACATCACCTTTCTCCTCTGTCGTTCACCGTCTCCATTTCCCAACCTTAACCTCTCACTTCCCCCCCCCCCCCCCTCCACCCACTAAACAATTGCTCCAATCCCTTGCATTACAGCTGCTTTTGTGAGGTGCTTTTTTTAATTGTAGTTGTTTTCCTATTTTTTTAAATTGTTGATGATGGTATTTGACATTGTCAGGTAAATTTCAATGGTTTTCTAATGTTTTTCAATTATAGTGGTAAAATATTTTTCATATCAACCAAACAACGAAAAACATTTTCTATATTATTTTTCAAGGTCTTGACCAAACAATAGAAAATTAGTGATATTTCTCGAAAAAGTTTCTCTCGGATACCATTTTACGTCAAAACAAATGCAACTTTAATACTCTTATCGACATTATAATTATCTACTAACCTTCAATGTTTCATATTCTAGTTTGTATTCTTCATCTATTTTTTTTTTAATTTTGATTATTAGATTTTAAGTCAAATGTATAAGTTGAAGAAAAAGATATTATATATTATAAATAATGATATGTCTATATATATTGTTTCAAGTAAATAAAAAATTATGCTACTTTTATTATAATACTTTGAAAATATAAGCAGCATGTATTTTGTTATATTATGCTTGAAAGTACGATGGAAACTCAAATAAATGTATTTTACTTAATTGATATCCTAAAATTAGTTGGCTTTTGACAATTTGTTACGAAATTCTCTTAAGATAAAATTATTATGCTACTTAATTGGGATATAGTGAGGGAAATAATCTAACACAGATAGTCACTATTTTAGTCCCGAATTTTCATCATTAGTCGTATGCATTTCTACTTACGTTTTTTAATTTTATTTTTATATCAGCATTAATCTTTAATCAAATGAAAAGTGTAAGTATATCACATTGTATATATATAGTTTGTTTCATATATACCAAGTATGATGAGGCTAAAAAGAAAATGGTGAACTTATTGCTCTTATGTGCTTAATTGTATTAGGTAAAACGCATTGTGCTTTAAACTATTTACTTTTCCAAAAAAATTATTTAACGATTTAATTATTTAAGATATAAAATTAAGAGATTCTGTTGTTAAGTTTCAATACATGTTACCACATAAACTACTTATTGAGCCTACTACAACTAAGGATATGGTATGACTGTGGTGAGTGTAAGACTTCCTTGATGTGCTGGAGGTTCCTCCTCCTGCAGACCCTCCAACAATAGTATTAGAGCCAGGGATTTTTGGGGCTCTAATACCATTTGTAATGACCCAGGAAAAACATTAACCACATCTGTGCTATCACCCAAAAATGATTAATCATTTTGGAGGTTCCTTAGAATCACTCATAAAGCCAAGTTTCGCGTAGTAAGTGAGCAATGTTAGATTTAGCACTTATGCATGTCTTTATAAACCACTCACTTTGTGTGTAGGCTACTCATCTTCTCAATATCTTTCTGAGAAAAATTCTTTATCACCATTACTTTTAAGGTTTTATCCTCTCTGTCTATTCGAACTCCCACTTTGTATCCTCCACATTGATGTGTTCATCACTTTTAACCATGAACTACTAGAGCATGGGAGGGGCCCTCCAGGAGACCTTCTGCATCAAGGGACCTTTTGACCATATTCTCTCGAGTAAGGTTGCTAAGACCACACTCTCGTCTTGGTCGTCAACCACCAACTTCTCTTTATTGAATTCCACCACAAAATCTTTAAGTGACTCATTTTCTCTCTACTTGAGGGTGAGAAGGTCAACAGTCGGTTTCCTTATTTTCCTTCATCCAATGAACTGTGACAAAAACTGCTTCCCAAGATCCTTAAATGAGTTGACATAATTTGATGGCAAGCTCCCAAACCACCTTTGGGCAAGCCCCCTTAAGGTGGTGGGGAAAGCTTAACACATGATGTCGTTGGGTGCCCCTGGAAGAACATGTGAGCCTTGTAGGTCTCTATGTGATCCAAGGGATCCTTGCTGTCATTGTATGCTTCTATTTGAGGTATTTTAAACTTCGAGGGAGATGAGATCTCAATCACCTTGGTTGTGAAGGAGAAATGCTTCCCTTCAAGCGAGTTTTCGAATGCTGGGGTATAACAACTATTAACAATCTTTGCCATGGTGTCGATTTTGTCATTAAGATATTTGAAGCAGGCTTCGAACTAACTGCCCCTCTCCCGAGCATCTTCCCCTTTAGTTTCCTTCATCACCAAGCCCTACGGTTGCGACTGATGGGTCTTTCCTTTAGCCCTAGTGCTACTTTTTTCCAGTCTCTACCTTCCGCCTCTTCCTCTCGGGGTTGCGTGGGCTGTAGCTCTTCGTTGTGAACGGAGAAGTTGTGTTGCTGGTCAAGTTGCTATGTTATCTCATTGTTTTGTTGTTGGACAGGGGTCATATTCTAGGTGAGAGCTTGCAGCTACGCTTCCAATGCTGCCAATTGTTGGTCTTGTAGAGCAATGACACCATCCACTTGGGCACTTCTTGACCAGATTCGCGACATGGGTATTTAGTTTATGGATACCGTAAATGCTTTTATGAGTTCCTACAGACTGCACCAAACTATTGATACAATTGACTGCATCCCGATAATCCAGCCAAGACCAGCTGCAAAGACAAGCAAAAACAAAACACTAGTGATTCGCTGGGGAACTCCAGTGGTGGACACTTAGATGCTTAAGTCAAAAGGTAATCTCAGGGAAGGTCGAAGGCAATAAGAGATAATGGGAATAATGTGTATATACCTCAAATTAGGGCTTGTTGCCTTCTTTATAGAACTACCATAGGTAAGGCAAGTAGGCTTGCTATGGCAAACATGAGTGGTCAAGGGTTTAATATGAGAGGTGGTTGATTCTTATGAATGCATTTCCTTATGATATACCTAAGCGGATCCCTTCCTTATATAGTGCTAATTCTGAATAGGTAAGCCTATTAGTGGAAGACTTTCCTTTATATAGCATTCCTAAGATATGTATGCCACCATCGGGCTGGTGATTGTCGGTTCATTGAGCTCTTAGGAGGGCCATCGATACCTGAGGGTCTATCGGTCAATCAGCTCCCAAAGGGGTAATCTGTCGGTCAGAATTCCCTAATTTAGGGAGTTTCATGTTGACGTGACGCTCGGCATATGATGGACGGACAAACAAATCTCTATTGACCTGAGGGCAAATGGGCCTTAGCAGGCCTTAATGGGCCCACAATGGACTTGCGACATTGTATATCATCATTTATTATCTTTTAATTTTTTATCAAGAATTTTCATTTGCAATGTTAGAATATACGAAAAAAATATATATTGAAAATATTTTCCATATTTGGTTGTTATTGAATATTCTCTATTTAAGGGTTGATTGTAATCAAATATTAAATATTTAGAGATTTGATTACCATACTTTTATTTAATCACCTGCCCTATAAATAAGGACATTTGCATTGTGTTGGGAATTGGGCCTACATGAGTAGAGCGGCCCAACTCTCCCCCTCATGAAGTCAGCCTATCAACAGGAAACCAAACCTGTACACTCGCACTAGCCGAACCTATCGATAAGGTCTGTAGACGCGCCGACCTTCACTTCGGCGTCCACGGTTCGGCTCCGACAGAAGGACGTAATGATCCTTGATGAAGACAGGACAAGGTCCATTTATGGCTGGCATTTATGACAGCCAACCTTGGTCGCTGTTCCCGCATGTTCTCGAGGTCTACCTGCCCCACACGATATGACTGATGTGACAAGCGGACAAGGGATAGCAGGATGCAGACATGCCTTCATGTGACACGTGGAGGAACAATTAATAGACCTTATGGGCATAGAAGACAATAAGGGCCACATGGCCCCACATCAGAGGTTCATTAATGAGTCTCGGGGAACCCACCACTATATAAGGAGCGGGTCTAGGTTCGGTGGAAGGTACGTACAATCATAATACACAAAAATTACTCTAAGTCTTTCTCTCCAAGAAAAAGAACTGACTTAGGCATCGGAGCTATCCCCCGCCGGCAACCCCGGCAAGTTCTTGTGTCTAACGTTTTCATTGTTCTCAGGTAACTCGCGCAGCCGGAGTTGGAAACTGTCTCAACACATTGTAAACAATCAAGTTAATGAGAGCACAATGTAGCTCTAAAGGACATTCAGAGTGGTGGACGTATATGTATAATACCAAACCATCCGTAAATTCCTTGTGTTCTTTTTTCTCTCTTGTTGCAACGCCCAAAATTTTTAAATAAAGATTACAAATCACTTAAAAAAGATAAGGGTAAAAAGGTAATTAAAAGTAAATTTTCACGCTGGTCTTCTAGATGGTGGAATTCTCATCCGAACGGCTGCCTTCTAGAAAGTCTCATTTCCAGCTCGTCCGAACAGGCCCGGTTACTGTTCAGTTAGTAACTCTCGTTCGCAGCTCGTCCGCTATTCGTCCGGACGAACCTGGTTACTGTTCAGTCAATAACTTTTGTCTGCAACTCATCCTTAGATTGGTCCAAACGAACTCGACTACTATTCAATCAGTAAGTTCCATCTGATGCTCGTCCAGACGAGTCACGTGCATTTGCATCTAGACGGCCTACTTACTAGTTGGACGGCAGTGTCCAGCCAGGAAACACTATATAAAGCTGAGTCACGATTTCTTAGCTCATTTCTCCACTTTCTTTCTACTTATTCACGATTTTCTCTCTTCTCTCACTTAGAGTTTGTACCCAAACCTTGAGTATTGATCTTTGAGTGTTTCCATCGTCATTTCTAACGCTGGAATCAAAATCCTCGGTGTTGGAAAGTCATTTCTACCAATCGTTTCAAGGTAAAAATTCGTGAAACCCTAGTTTCTTAATATTTGAGCTATATTCTTGAATGTATAGCTTAATGTTAGATAATCTCTTAGGATTCTTGTTGGGTTGTGTTCATCCTTTATCGGGTTGAAATTCTGAAGTGCACGAACTCCGGATTCTTCAAGGATTTGAAGTAAAAGTCTAAACATTAGATTTTATCTAGTTATGTACTTTGAGATTTTGTGGTGTTTAACCCTAGTAAATCCTTATAGGTTAACTATGTAGGTTGTTAAAATACTCTTTAGAACCCTAGAATACTATGGGTTGCTTATGAGCTATTTGATACTTGTGTTTTTCAAGTGTCATGGGTTATTTAGCCTAAAGTGTGTAAGGGTTTATAGTTGTTGATGTTTGCCAATATAATTATGCAGTAAGCATTGCTTAAGCATTTGGTCTAGAAGATAGTTAAGGTGTCAAGCGGATTGTAAGTATTTATACTTACTTTTTAAATGTATTGTGTTTTAATGTTTAGTAGATGTTTTTAATTTACTAAACAAAAGAAATGATTTTAAAACGAGTTTGAATAAATGATATGATTTAAAGAACGAACTGATGATATTTTGTGATAATATGTGATTTGATGCTTTCGATATTTTCATAAGATTTATGAATATTTGATGAGTGATTTATGATAAGTTATTGATAATTTATGATTATAGCGAAAATATTGACATGTTGAGTTTTATGATATTTTATTGCTATTTGTATTTAAGAAATGAAGTATGACAAAAATGTTTACATAATAATATGAGCATATGTAAGGAAAGCATAAAAAAGAGCATGTGTTAAAGGATTGTAAAAAGCCCTAATCACGGGGATAATACCGTGTGTAAAAAGCCTTAATCATGGGGGTGAGATCGTGTGTATTGGATTTGAAGAGTATGTATAGCGTGATTTATATAATGATTTTATGAGATGTTTATGAGATTGGTATTAGTTATACTTATATGTTTGTGTTCGCCAAAAAGGGTTGGAACACTCGTATATGTATGTAGTTAAATTATGATGATTTGTATGATGTTTCATGACATGGTTTATATGGACTTTACTATAGACGTATTGGAACACTCGTATATGTGTGTAGCTAAATTATGATGATTTATATAATGTTTCATGACATGGTTTATAAGGACTTTATTGTAGACATATTAGTATGAATATGAGTTGCATGGAACAAAACACATGTATATTTCTATGGCTAGATGCATATGAGATTTTATGCTTTATTGTTTAGATATGCTTATATGCTTGTGTTTCGCCAAAAGTAGATAGAATATCTGTATATAGGTGTAACTGAGTTATATGATATAATTATATCATAGATGAGCATGTATGTATATACTTCAAAATTGGAGATTTAAATATGCTTATACGTACTTAGCTATTATTATATTTCAATTGCCTTTATAATTACAGTGTTTACTTTATCAGCTGCATTATGTTTTAAAAATAAATGTCAGACATTTAGTAGCTGTTATTGTAAATTCATATAAACTAACTAATTGGTTCATTGTGAAAAGTCAGTGGGTCTTTATTCACTAAGATTTGTTGACTCACTCTTCTTCTTTTTTCTATTTATGTAATCATGGATGATTTTTATAGTTGTTCTTTTATATATGTCACAATATTAAGCTTTAATCATTAGTATTTTGTTGTTAGCTCTATTTTTGTAATTTACTCTCATAGTATATACTTCCGAATATGTATTATATAACTCTAATGCAATGGATGTAATCTCATGATATGTTATGAGATATATGTATGGCAGATGTATTTCTATCACCATGTAACAATGGTCCAGTTCATGATTACTTTATGTTTACAAAAAAAAAAAACAACTATTTACTATGTGAAATTATAAATAGGGTCGTCACACTTATTTCAACTATAACTAGTCATGAAGACACGTGGGCGCAGGCAGGGGCGCTCGCCCCTACAAAAAATTTGAAAAAAAAAAAAAAAGTTTACAAGGTATATTTTAATTTTTAAAGGCCTAGCCCTAACGAATTCATTTCTCATGCCCTTGCCACCCTTACTCCTTCTCTACTTGTGGATTATATATAGTTCATTTGCCATTGTACCACTGCATTTTGTCATTTCCTGTCAAATCAAGTTGTCTTTTTGTCAAACTCAAGTACCTCAAGTATCGTTACTAGGCTTTGTGATTTGTGATTTAGGGTGATGCTTGGTATCCAACCCAAGCATCCAACCTCATACAACTTGCCTTGTGTTTTTCAACAAAAAAAAAAAAAAAATTACACATGAGTTGGATGGAATTGGATGCATGGAATAGGAAAACTAGCATTTTCTTGTGATTTATCTTTTGCCACTATACCACTGCATCGTCAAATGTCAAGTTGTCATTTTGTGAACAAGCGATAAATGATAAAATACAAAGTAGATGAGATTTCAGAAAAAATTTTAAAAAAATTTAACCATGTTTAACTATCTAGGTAATTATTTGACTAATAAGAGTACTCCCAATGAATTATATATTCTTCCTTCCAACCAACATACTAAGTAAATGACAAAAAATTACAATAATAATTTTAAAAGTTATATTAATTTTGAATAAATATGAAAGTAACTTGTATCATTAATCATATATCTATATGCAAGTAAATGTGAATGTGAATATCTATATGCAAAAGCTTATCATTGTTTATCTATACAATTATAATAGTATTTTATATTATTAATTATTATTCCTCTCATAAAAAAACAATTATACAAATATAATATTATTTTATATTATTATTTATAATATAATGAATGTCTATGACTTAGGTGAGTACAATCTTTATGCAAAATCTTATTATTGTCTATCTATACAAATATAATATTATTTTATATTATTAATTATTAGCTCTCTTGTCAAAAAAAAAAAAAAATCTTATTAATACCGTCCGTACAAGATCCTAGCTCTGCCACTGGCTATAACCCTCTTATTTTATGGTCATGACAAATTTGTACATGCAGCACAAAAGAATCTATGCAACCAATTTATTTATTAATTTTTTATTTTTGGGGAGGTGGAAGAGATAGAAGTGCCATTGATCCATTGATCTTCTAAATCCTCTTCATATCCCTTATTTACAGTGAACCCAACTACAAACTTTTAGACTACAAGGGAATTGGTAATCGAACCGAATAAATAAAATTTTAAAATTTAGTCCAATTGAAATGAGTAAATAATTATACGATTCAAAAACTTAAAACAGATTAAATATCAGACGCTTGCAACTTCTGGTATCCAGTTTAATGAGTTTTGGGATCCAATTGGTAATCGAAACAAATTAAGGTTCCGGAATTAGTTTTTTTTTAGTTTTATCCTTTTCATTTGGGGAAAAATATAAAAAAGTCCCTTAATTAAAAGCTCTTTTAAAAAAAGTCACATGAAATATTAAGTAGTACAGTTGAACCCATAAAATTATTAATATGTGACAAAAAAGTTATTTTTCAAAATTTTTTTCTTATAAATACCCTTAATTTCTTAAAAAGTAATATTAAAAAAATATAAAACGAAACAAAACCTTGATAAGAAACAAATTTTAAAAATATAAATACCTTTATAAATATTCAAGGTTTTGTTTCTTTTTTATTATTTTTTTAAAAAAATCATAATTTTAATTTAGTTTTTTTTTTAAGAAACTAAGAGTATTATAAAAAAAAAATGACATTTTTTCATACATTGATAAGTCAAACTGTAACCACTTGACACTTCATAACATTTTTTAAAAAAATAACTGTTAAATGAAGGCATGGGGCAAATCGGCCACCCCCAATGTTTTTTTTATTTTTATTATTATTTTTTAAAAAAAAATTCATTAATTTAATATATTTTTTTTAAAAAAAAACTAATAGTATTATAAAAAAATAATAGCATTTTTATCATACATTAATAAATCAAACTGTATCACTTGACACTTCATAACATTTTTTAAAACAAAACAACCGTTAAATGAAGGCCTAGGGGCTTTTTTATATTTTTTGATGTTGTTTATCTGTTTGGTTTTGGGCATTATACCACTCAGCTTTTAGGCTGGCGAAATTTGGGTTCTGCACCTCCCATGTGAAAAGCTGATGCACTATCCACTCCTCCACCGAAATCCGCGTTTGAAGTATTTTATTCAAATTATTTTTAATATATCTTTTTCTTTTCTTTTCTTTTCTTTTTTTGTTCTTTTTTTTCCCTGTTTGTGGGTAGTAAATTGAACCTCCTATCCCATCCCAACATTTGATTGGGCTACAAGGCCCAATCACATTCTTCTGGGCTACCAATAATTTTCAGTATCGTTGGAAAATTTGGCACAGAAGAAAATATTTATGCAAAGAAGTGATACATAAATTCAAATAAAACAACACCATTAATACAAGTTAGCTTTTCCATTTCCTTTCAAAAAATCACAAGAGACTCAACAAAAAAGAACGAAATAAAAAGAAAACCCCAAAAAAAAAAATTGTTCGTATTCCTTGAAATATAGGCTCATTGATCGTCTTGCTAAAAAATCCCCCATTTTTGGTTATTTTAGCAGAACACAATGTTCTCCTTTGTGTCAATGAATTTTAGTAGTACAATATTTGTGAAGGTCATGATCTATATATGTTAGTGTAGTTTGTCGTGCATGGAGTTTTCTTGAGAGGAACGATCACATAAAGAGAAAATTTCTTCTAATGTTCCGTTCATATAATCCCGGATCTTGTCGTATGACATGTATTCATCGACGATTTCAGGCTTCAATGGCTTCGACGTTTCTGCTAAATTTATCTGTGGAAAATCTTCAAGTTCTAAGGGTGGGTAGCAAACTTGATAATCCAGCTGGCTTGTGTAATTCGGTATCTGTGCTGTGTCCTGCATTCACAAACACATATGTAATCATTAATATCCATTAACGTAATGTATATATATATAATAAGTAAATATATACATGACGAGCGATCAAAAGATTACATTGTGTGTATGTGAGAGAGAGAGAGAGAGAGAGAGAGAGAGAGCAAATAAAACTAGAAAATTTTAAAACAAAATGGTATGAAATGTCCTTTTTTCCCTCATTCAATTAAAAAAAAAAAATGAATGGTATGAAAAATGGCCGAAGTTGGTGAAATCCTTAAATGGGATGCATAGAGCTCTATGAAAGGTGTATATTACGATACAGAAAGGAAAAGAAAAATATATATACAAAATAAGAGCTTCTATATAACGGATATAGATCTTCCCATTTTATTTGAAATAGAGATGAATCATTTTATATCTTTAAAGATTTTTTTTTAAAAAAATGACTTAGTATCATATACACACTATACATTAAATATAACAAAAAAAAAAATGTCTGTTTCACTTGAAAGGAAGGTAATCCTTATTTTGGTAGCATCTTTGTAAGCATAGAGCTCCTTAATTGCTTCACTTTTTGCCATTTTCCCAAAACAACGTAATGATTCAATAGGAAAGTGAGCATACTCTTAGAATTTCTTTCCGTTGGATAATTATAAATGACTGAAATTTTGAATGATATAAGAATCAATGGAGCTTCTTTTGCACATTCTTTGATATGGGTCAATCATTACGGAAATTAACGCGGAAAAGAATGTCGTTCCGAGATAAAGATTGCTGACATAATGTTTTGGGGGGTGGGCTAAGCGATGAGCAAAATGGGTAAGAAAGATGTTTGAACTTTGAATGAAATATATTATATTATATTATAAATGGGTCAGTCAAAAGAAGTTATGGAAGACGGTGAAGAAAGCTAGCCATCTGCGTAGGTCTAAGAGATTTTACAAGGAAGCTTTGGGAAAAGACAGCGAGTTTCTTGCTTACAACTTTTGTTACTTTAAGGATCGAAAGACAACTCAAAGGACTTGTTTTGTGGGCCACTTCATCAAGTCTCGTTTTATTGCATGTGCATGCATGGATGCAGCCATCATGTTATTATTAAGACTATCTATCGAATTCTTCTTTAAAATTATATATATGAAACCTTAATTGGTGATGATAAAGCAGGAATAAAGCAGAATATTGCTGGAAATATAGTTTTACCAAAGTATATTATCTTGTCATTCACAAAGGATATATTATATATATACACAAAAGGGGGTAAAAGCAATTTAATATTGTTATTATTATAACAATATTATGTTTTTTTTTTTTATGAATATAACAATATTATGTTATTATATATATATATAGTTAAAAGCACACTTGAGGGTGTTTGCAACTACGATTTTGTAGGTAAAAAGTTACAATTTTTAATTAAATGAAAGAAATGTAAAAAAAAAAAAACTTGGGTTTTAAAATTGCAAGTAATAAATGATTTTAAAGGTTAAATTGCGATTTTACCAAAAACTTAACTGTGTTATTAAAAATCGTGTTTTAAAATTGTTATTTTGAAATCGAAAACCAAGCAAACTCTTAATTTAAGTAGTTATAATTACCTGAATTAGATGATTTGAGGGGAAGTCCACGCCAAGATAATTAGAGAAATGAGCAGCACTATTTGCTTCATCGGAGGCAAATGGAGCTTGTAAATCATCTGCCATGCCAGTTTGATCAGCCGGAGTCCCTTGAGTGAGATCTGAAGAAGAAGTATCCGATGGGAACTTATTATTAGAGTATTCATGAATGAAATTCTCATCGTCGGCTTCTTTCCCTCGGGAATTAGTTTCATCTTCAAATAAAAATTGTTCATCCATGACCCACACAGAATCTTTCTCTACATTCCCAATATTCGTTTCTTCTTGATCTTCTTCTCCTTTGGTTTTTGGCATGATCTGTATTGTTTTCTTGAAAACTCGACATAATGCATAAGAATCCTGCATGTAGTGACAAAAAATTATCAAACTAACTAAATCAAATAAGCAAAGAAAAGAGTATATCATACAAAGATATGCAGAAAAGTAAGATTAGAAAGAGGCCAAAAAAGAAGCAGAAACAGATGGAAAGATAATACTAAGTACAAACTAAAGTAGTATAACCAAAGACTCTTTCATCATGATGTTGATAGCCTATTCCTTTCAAAAGGAAAAAAGAAAACTAAAGAAGGAAGAAAAAGAAGAAAAACACAAAGGATTTGCTTTATTTTTTTATTTTTTTTATTATAGAACCTACGATCGATATATTGCTCTGATAAACTTATTCACTGGATGATGAAACATAAAAATTCCAGATCTTCCTCACTAGAAAAGTTAACCTAAATCATTTTCAAGTATTAAAGAATTCATGCATCTAAGATTTAACTTCTTTTATTTTATTTTGCCCGTTAGGGTTTTTAGGGTTTACTTCTTTAACGTTGTTTACGATCACCAAGGTAACATTGTTTAGTGATAAATCTCTCTAAAACCCCAATGGTAATGGATCTCATTACATTTCTCTTCCCACCCCTTCTATTTTTTTTTTTATAACATTTTTCACTTTGAATACCTCATCTATGTTTTCAGTCAAATCAAAAAATATTATTTTTTGTCACTAAACACCAAAAATACAAAAAAAAACATTTTTTAAAAATTATTTTCCACTGAAACAAACGTAGAATAAGAAAAAAAAGTTGAATTTTAGAATTCCCTTGAAAAATTGATATAGAAATTTGATACCTTCAAACTTGATGATGCAGCAGTGTGACAGGTGGAGTCGGTGAGGCGATACTCATGCATGACCCAGTTAGTTCTAAGGCCATGGGGAGCTCTCCCTCTATAATACACCAAAGTCTTCTTCATTCCAACCGGGCGCTTATGAGAGTGAACTGGCCGGTCTTTCCCAGTAGCTTTCCAGTAACCAGCTCGTGTGGCTCGATTGGTTCTTGATCCATTCGGGTACTTTCTATCCCTTGGACTATAGAAATACCACTCCAAATCTTTGCTCGGTAAAAATGATTTCTCTGATAATTTGTTTATCAAAATTAATAACCAAAATTTTCAACTGGGTATTTAATGTAACTAATAATATTGATATAATTGAAAAAGAAAAAAATATGCACCTGGTAAATCCCACGGTTCACATTTGTAGAGGTCAACTTCTGGGATGATTTCGAGCTCAATCGTGCGGCCGCTAATTTTTCGATCTAGATAGTAAGCAACGAGCTCCTCATCCGTTGGATGGAACCTAAAACCAGGAGGAAGACTCATGGGTGCCATTGCAGAGAGATTTGGGAGAGAGAGAGAGAGAGAGAGAGAGGGAGAGAGAGAGCATGAACTATAAACTGGCTTGTACTACATTGAACTATATAGGATACTGTTTAGGATGGAGGACATGAAATGAATGAATTTTACAATGTTGCCATTGATGAGTTGTCAGCTTGTGAAAATAGGGCTTGTGTTTTTAGTTGTAAATTATGGAAATGAATTGGGATTGAAAGAGAGGGGAATATCATATAAGATATGGGGAGTACTACTTTGGCTTTAGGAGAGATTCTATGTGTAAGGTTTTGTGTGAAAACCCAGAGTGTGAGGATAAGAAGCTTCTCTGCTTTTGTCTGCTCACAAACTAACAAAAAACACAAGCCCCCCCTCTCAAAAGCCTGTGTGGGACACTCAACCGTCCATACCCCCTACGACACGCAATACTAGGCCACCTCCTACTTATTTTATTCACTCCTACAAATTATAATATCATATTATCTTATTTTATATATATATATACATACATAGAGTTTAAGGGAAACACTATTCTTCATTGATATAGCATATTTGGTTGACATGGCATACTCAATTTATTTTGGATTAAGGTTGAGAGTTTAATTCGTTTAATTAAATGAGTCGGATTAGGGTTGACCTATATAATTTTATACACATGCTTCGACACGACCTAAACTCAATACACGACACAATGACATCACGTGAATGTGACACAGACTCAATACAAAATTAAATATTTAAGGTTGATGATTTTGACATGTTTGATTAAATAGATTAATTAAAATTGACCTATATAATCTTATACACATACATCAACACTACTTAAATTTAATACGGGAATACGAATTAACAACTTTAATTTCTCCTACTTTAATGATACTAAGCATTCGTGATCGTGATGTCATTGTTTCTTGCTTAAAATATTTGCAGAACATGGCGCAGAATCTTTTGTATTGGTACGTCATGTGCCGTGTACGTATATACAATTATAAAAGGGGTTTAACAACTCATGTTATCTACTTACAAAAATAATAATAATAATAATTTTTTTTTAAAAAAAAAAAGTCATGTTGTCTGCCTTACGCATGTTTAGTTAGCAAAGACAAGGAGATTAGGGAATGAGATAACTTCCATTTGGATCAAATTTCTTGACAAGTTTGAAAGAGTTGAGGCATGAAAATAATTGCACAAACCTGAAACCACCAGCTTATATATTGTTCATCTCATGATGCAAGGCCATTTGGTTATAAAAAATTAATTAATTAATATTTTTTTAAAAAAAAAAAAAACAAACAAACAAACAAACCAACAAATAAAAAAACAAAAAACCAAAACCAGCAAAAACAAAAATGTTGGTTGTACGATGACGTGCACAAGTCAATGAGGATGTCACAGCCGTATTACGACGAAAGCGTCCTTGTTTGAACATTTTTCGTTAAAGAAGGTGAAAAACAATTTAGACCCAACTAACACGCTTAGAGGAGGGTAAACAGGTGTTCTAAGGTAATTTTTACCAATTTAAAAAAATTGAGAGACAAACACAACAGCAGCAATATTAATCAACAAAAATGCACAAGATAAACACAATAAATAAAGAGCACGAAGATTACTTACAATGTGAAAAACTTTTTTAGAACTCTTCGAAAGAAAAATCATTCTGAGAATGCATATATATATATATATATATACAGCTACTAAAAGCTTATTATAGTATTTAAGCACTTACAAAACCCTAGCTCGTAATCGAATTATGATATAAATTGAAGAGAAATGTTAATAATTAGTTGCATGTTGAATGGTATTTAGTTTATTTTTGTGCAGATGATCAGATCAAATATTTGGCTGGTAATTAAAGCTAAAATACTATTTTCTTCAGTAAGAAACAACAAATGCTAAAAAGTGGGAATGATTATAATAAGTATGATTAACATCCAAGCACAAATTTTCCATTTTTAAACCTATAATGCATGGGAGGAAATCTTCGGGAGCTCCAAGCTCCAAATGTTTTCGTAAGGAGTAGTGTTATTCCAAAACTATCTTTACATTATCAATCTACCATTTGATTTTTTATTTTTATTTTTTTAACAAGGATGAATGTAAAGGTGCATGAAAAATGAAATAGTAAAACGTTATAATGCATTATTCTTTAGCAAGTCACATAGAAAACGGATTTCGTCCCAGGAAATTGGTGTGCTTTCTCCCTCTTTTTCTTGTTTTTATGCTGGAACGCGGTCTTGGTCCTCTGGGACCAAAATTTTTATAATCAATCATTTGAGTATTCAATGACCAATATAATGTAAAGTTGATGGATATCTGGGACCATTGGATTAGAGAAGCATTACTTTTGGATATGATGATTGGTCCCTAGCTTCTCCAATCATTTCAATGTAGAACCAACTTTTACGATGTTCATACCTACAAACATCCAATTGCTTCATATAATGTTGTGAATAGGTACGTATGCCACCGTCATGGAAAAAGCAAGTCATGAGTATTCGTATATATATATTACTAAATGTATAAATATATAAACCATTGTTTTGCCTCGCAAAAAAGAATATATATATATATAATATTCCTCTTTCCAAATTAAAAAAGAAAAAAGAAAAAAAAGTTGTGGATATAAGATAGTTTGGATAACACTACTCCTTACGAAAACATTTGGAGCTTTGGAGCTCCCGAAGATTTCCTCCCATGCATTATACGGTTTAAAAAATGGAAAGTGCATATAGTACGCTGAATATTAAATGTAGTATATGACAGCTACTAAAATTATTATAGTAGATTAAGCACTTACAAAACCCTAGCTCGTAATCGAATTGATGATATAAATTGAAGAGAAATGTATAATAATTGCATGTTGAAGGTATTTAGTTTTTTTTGTGCAGATGATCAGATCAAATATTTGGCTGGTAATTAAAGCTAAAATACTATTTTCTTCAGTAAGAAACAACAAATGCTAAAAAGTGGGAATGATTATAATGATAGTATGATTACATCCAAGCACAAAATTTCCATTTTTAAACCTATAATGCATGGGAGGAAATCTTCGGGAGCTCCAAGCTCCAAATGTTTTCGTAGAGGTAGTGTTATTCCAAAACTATCTTACATTATCAATCTACCATTTGATTTTTATTTTTATTTTTTTAACAAGGATGAATGTAGGTGCATGAAAAATGAAATAGTAAAACGTTATAATGCATTATTCTTTAGCAACTCACATAGAAAACTGATTTCGTCCCAGGAAATTGGGTGCTTTCTCCCTCTTTTTCTTGTTTTTATGCTGGAACGCGGTCTTGGTCCTCTGGGACCAAAATTTTATAATCAATCATTTGAGTATTCAATGACCAATATACATGTAAAGTTGATGGATATCTGGGACCATTGGATTAGAGAAGCATTACTTTGGATATGATGATTGGTCCCTAGCTTCTCCAATCATTTCAATGTAGAACCAACTTTTACGATGTTCATACCTACAAACATCCAATTGCTTCATATAATGTTGTGAATAGGTACGTATGCCACCGTCATGGAAAAAGCAAGTCATGAGTATTCGTATATATATATTACTAAATGTATAATATATAAACCATTGTTTTGCCTCGCAAAAGAAATATATTTATATAAAATTCCTCTTTCCAAATTAAAAAAAGAAAAAAGAAAAAAAAGTTGTGGATATAAGATAGTTTGGAATAACACTACTCCTTACGAAAACATTTGGAGCTTGGAGCTCCCGAAGATTTCCTCCCATGCATTATAGGTTAAAAATGGAAACTTGATACTTATTCCTTGATGTTTTTGCACTTTGGTAATCATACCTTCAAAGTTTGAAAAGTTGAAATGTTGGGCCGTCATATTTTAAAATTTTGCAATATCACTTTTCTAGTTAAGTTTTATGGTTAAATTAGACAGTAAATTGGTGGTAAAATATTCTTTATACCCTTGTAAAAGCTAATAAAAATACAAAAGTTTTCGTAAGGAGTAATGCTATTCTAGCCATATGCTAGAGAGAGAGAGAGAGAGTGGGCGGTGAACCCAAGGTTGAGGTCGATGCTACGTCAGCAGCGGTGATGAGGATCTCCTCCACAAAGGGTTCGATTTGTTGGAGAACAGTGAGGTTGAGGAGCTTCATGCTCTAGTGGTCTAGATTTAGCATCAGATTACCGCTTTGAAGGTATGCAGTGATAGAACCAGAATTAATTTTTTGAGTGAGAATCCAAACCAACAGAAATAAATAAATACATGAATACAAAAAGTAGTAGAGTAAAAAACTAAATTATCTACCCATTTACGGGTATAAAAAAGTCATCATTGACATGATATATAGAAAATAATAGTTTTATAAAATATTGAAAAAATTTAGAATTGGCAAAAACCCTTCACCCATTACGGTATGCACAAGATCACCTCTGTCTCATGACATTTACATAATCATGCCTTTTCCAAGGCCCCGAGATACTTCTGTCCGATCTTTTATTTCCATACTGAAGAAAAAAGAATACTTTTATCATTCAACAGTTGATAGCTTGAAGAGGGGCCCACCATCATCTGAACCAACCTACTTGGCACACCGTCACATTCTACTTTTTCTTTTCATATTTTTCCTTTTCTTTTTCCTGCCATCCGAACTACTTTTTCTTTACTGTTTTTTTGTTCCATGTAATGCCCTTTCCTTAAAATATCATTTTCACTAGGGTAAAGACATACTAAACACTTTAATGATTACAAACACAAAATCTTTGACCGCCTTCTCTCTCTCTCTCTCTCCCTCTCTCTCAGGCACTAGCTGATTGTCTCTACCACATTTGTCAGTGTTGTAAGAGCAAACAATATATATATATATATATACATATATATATATATATATATATATTACATGCTAATTTCTCGTATGTTAAGCAAAGGGGTATGGTATAATAGTATAACGTTTCGGTCTCATATTAAAAAGATGTGTAAATTAAATACAGTGAATGATTTATAAAGATACTCATGAATGTTAAGTTTAAGACTACTTATTTTTTAGGTAAAATTGACTTTATATGTAATTTTTGAGAATTTTTCAAATTGACTATAATCCTTTTAGAGTAATAACATAAATGTGATTAACGTTTTATCTGAATCATTACAAATAGTATCAAAATCACCTAATAGTACCATATGATACTGAAGCATTAAATGACATGATCTCACATTAAAAGTTATAAGCTAGGAGGTAATTAACCCCCTTTAAGTCATTTCTCAAAAGAAATATTCAAGTATTTGTTATGACCTTTACACCTCAAATATGACATGAGTTAGGTTGTGCAAAACGAGTTACTGTTAGAGAGGGAGATAGTCATAGAGTGATGAAAGAGGGGTTTAGAGGGTCTTTTTCCGAAAGACTCTTTTATGCCTTTTATCATTTTTCCCAACCTTCTTCCACAATTTTCGTCCACAGAGATCGAACAACACTCTCAACCTTATGTGAAGGAGCTTTTGATTTGCACAAAGAGATTCCAAACTCATCCATTTCACCAATCAAATATTGACAAATCGCAACATTCCCGGAAAAAGCAAACTTGATTCAAGCTCTCTAACTAGCTAGTTAATAGAGCTTACTTTTGTTTGCAATCCAGGCCTAGGGTTCACATGGGGTTTATTGTTTTTTATTTTTTTTTGCAAGTGGTTCACATGGGGTTTAAGAGAGAGAGAGAGAGAGAGAAGTGTATCTATGTGTATGTTAAAGCCATGCAACCTTTCACACATCGATCGATCTTAGATTAGAGGGGAAAAAATAAAGCAAATTCCAATTAAAGGGCAAAGGGGGCGGTGCAAGAGTACTGTAGGGTTGTTGGGTTGGGTACAGAGGCATTAGATTCCCATATTTCGGCTCTGTCTGATCTTATTTTAGTTTGTGCAGAAAAGACAAATGCATGTTCAGATTCTTCTTTCGTTCCACTTCCAGGTTATGAGACGTAGCTTTCATGTGGGTTCTGGGAGACCCTGTTGCTTTCCGAGGGCACATCTGTCATTTGGCTTCACCAGTCCACTTTTTTGTCTTTTTCTTTTTTTTTTCTTATTTACACTTTGGCAACTGAGATTTTGAGTTAAGTCACGGCATACATAGAACACCTTTTTCCCTCCTAACCGTACAGAGTAGAAGACAAATTGATGGAGCCAGTTATGCTTAAACGATGCGGAATATACTTATATTTTTAATAGATTTTGAAATAAGAAAAATGATAAATAATATATTAAGAAAGTGTTGTTTCATAATATTTTTGTTCAAATTCAGATAGTGAAAATATAGAAGGAAAGATATTGTCACGATCACTGCTGACACAAAAATTAATTTATTAATTTTCTATTTTCAATTAGGATTCTACTAAAAAAATAATTTCCTTTTCAGGATTGTATTTACTTTTTTCTTTCTTTTGTAGACTTGTATTTATTTATTTCCTTAATACGATTAAGTTTACTTGTTATACTAGGACTAGGTTTACTTATTCTACTAGGACTAAGTTTATTTGCTTTTTTTAGATTTCCTACTAATATAAATATGTGAGTCTACATTATAAACAAACATATAATTGAATATTTATCAATCAGAGAATTTCTCTCAAACACTCTGCGGAGTTTGTTACTTTTAAGCTTCGTCAGTTGGTAATATTTATCCTCTTCGATGGCTACCTCTTCGAGCAACGGTTGCAACCTCTTCATCAACAACGCCCCTTGTAGGGGAGGGGCTCTTTCAAGAGCTGAATTCATGGGGTATCTGAGCCGGCGTTATTCAGATTCCATAGCCAATTCATACTATAGTAACAACTACTCTAACGAATTCATTTGTGAGAGAGAGTTTGTTTCAAGAACTGACTACCAGCGATATATCAAGCAATCAAAGGCTCGATCACAACATGCACACTTTCAAGAACAAGTACTGCAATCAATGCGAGAATTATTGGACGAATTCTCGGACAATTTGAAGCTACGTAACAACAAGTTTGTTAACAATTATGAAAGATCTTGCGTCAAAGTTGTCTATAACCGTGATCTTGAATCTCTGAATAGGCACCCCGTCTATGAAGAGAATATTAATTACAGTGCAAATAATGTGGAGGTTATTTATTTGGTGGAGCTGTCGTCAGAGAAACAATTTGTATAGCCACTACCATTTTTTCCAACAACTGCACCAATGGAGGAATAGCCACCACCTCTTCCACCACAGGCGCAACTCATCACAATCACCACAGAAGAAAAGAGCAATGTCGATTCATTTGAAAAAAAAAAAAAAAAAGTTGAAGATGATTTCAAAAAAGAACTTGTTGGAGGAATTTTTATGGAAGGAGACAATAGGAAAAATACGTGTTTTGATGCTATCTACGTAGATTTCTCCAAGTACCTTTCTCTAGAGGAGCCGTGGGTGCCCAATCACGAAGAAAACTTGAGGACAAGTTTTTTTCAAGTGGAAGTGTCTAATGTAGAACGAAATTTACCCATATTTTCGGTAAATTACAAAATAAGAAAAATAACAAATAACATATTGGGAAAGTGCCGTTTAAGAAGATTTTTATTCAGATTCAGACAGTGGAAGTATAGAAGGAAAGATTTTGTCGCGATCACTGCTGATTGTCAACCGTATTCGGTTGACACAAAAATTAATTTATTAATTTTCTATTTTAGATTAGGAATCTACTCAAAAAATAAAAAAAATAAAGTTTTATTAAAACTTTATTTATTTATTTTCAAGATTGTATTTACTTTTTCCTTTCTTTTGTAGACTTGTATTTATTTATATCCTTACTATGATTAAGTTTACTTGTTCTATTAGGACTAAGTTTACTTATTCTACTAGGACTAGGTTTATTTGTTTTTTTTAAGTTTGACGTAGCGGAAGACTTAGTAAACAAATTAGAAGCGTCTATGTCTTTTGACCAAAGGATAAAACAAGCCCGTAGGCTTAAAAGTAATAAATTTCACAGTGTTTGAGAGAAATTCTCTGATTGATAAATATTTAATAGTGTGTTTATTTACAATGTAGACTCACATATTTATACTAGTAAGAAACTTAGAAAAAACAAATAAACCTAGTCTTAGTAGAATAAGTAAAGCTAGTCCTAGTAGAACAAGTAAATCTAATCATAGTAAGAAAATAAATAAATATAAGTCTACAAAGAAAAGGAAAAGTAAATACAATCATGAAAAGGAAATAAATATAGTGTTAATATTTTTTAGTAGAATCCTAATCTAAAATAGAAAATTAATAAATTAATTTTTGTGTCAACCGAATACGGTTGACAATCAGCAGCGATCGCGACAAGATCTTTCCTTCTATACTTCTACTGTCTGAATCTGAATAAAAATCTTCTTGAACGGCACTTTCCCAATATGTTATTTGTTATTTTTCTTATTTTGAAATTTACCGAAAATATGGGTAAATTTTGTCCTACATCAGAGACCCCCACTTGAAAAAAACTCGTCCTCGAGTTTTCTTTGTGATGTGGCACGCGCGGCTCCTCTAGAGAAATGTACTTGAAAAAATCTACGTAAATAGCATCAAGACTCGTCTTTTCCCTATTGTCTCATTCCATAAAAATTCCTCCAACAATTTTTTTTTTAAATATCATCCTCAGCTTTTATTTTTTCTTCAAAGAAATCGACATTGCTCTTTTCTTCTGTGGTGATCGTGATGAGTTGCACCTGTGGTGGAGGAGGTAGTGGATGTTCCTCCATTGATGCAGATGTTGGAACAAATGGTAGTGATTGCACAAATTGTTTCTCTGACGGCAACTCCACCAAATTAATAACTTCCACATTATTTTCACCGTAATTAATATTCTCTTCATAAGTGGAGTGCTTATTCGGAAATTCAAGATCACGATTATGGACAGTTTTGACGCAAGATCTTTCATAATTGCTAACAAACTTATTGATACGTTGTTTCAAATCGTTTGAGAATTCATCCAATAATTCTCGCATTGATTGTAGTACTTGTTCTCGAAAGGGTGCCTATTGTGATCGAGCCTTTGATCGCTTGATATATCGCTGGTAGTTAGTTCTTGAAACAAACTTTCTCTCATGAATGAATTCGTTAGAGTAGTTGTTACTGTAGTATGAATTAGCCATCGAATCCGAATAACACCGACTCGGATACCCTATGAATTCGGCTCTTGAACGAGTCCTTCCCCTACAAGCGGCGTTGTTGAAGAGGTTGAAACCATTGCTCAGGTAGCCATCAAATAGGATAATGCCTAATCTGATATCAACTAACGTAGCAGAAGACTTGGTAAACAAATCAAAAGCGTCTGCGTCTTCTAACTAAAAAATAAAACAAGCATGCAGGCTTAAAAGTAACAAATTCCGCAGAATGTTTGAGAGAAATTCACTGATTGATAAATATTCAATTGTGTGTTTGTTTACAATATAGACTCACATATTTATATTAGTAGAAAATCTAAAAAAAAACAAATAAACCTAGCCCTTATAGAAAAAGCAAACATAATCCTAGTAGAACAAGTAAACCTAATCTTAGTAAGGAAATAAATAAAAACAAGTCTACAAAGAAAAGGAAAAGTAAATAAAATTTTGAAAAAGAAATAAATAAAGTTTTAATAAAACTTTATTTATTTATTTTTTTAGCAAAATCCTAATCTAAAAGAAAAAAAATCAATAAATTAATTTTTGTATCAATCGAATACAGTTGACAATCAGCAATGATTATGACAAAATCTTTCTTTCTATACTTACACTGTCTGAATCTGAACAAAAATCTTCTTGAACGGCATTTTTCCAATATATTATTTGTTATTTTTCTTATTTTGAAATTTACCGAAAATATGGGTAAATTCTATCCTACATCAAACGATCATTTTTTATTTTTATTTTAATATTGGATGAAGACAATCTTTGTGGAGTTAAAAAGATTATTCAAATAGCTACAAATTCATATTTTATGAAGATTTTTTTAATTCCAACGTTTATTAGGTTTAAAGTGCTACCCATCAACAAAAGTTCAACATTAATATGGTTCAGGAAACTTGGTCGATGCTCAATTGACCGAGGATGCTACACTATGTCTCTATACAAAAATTCTAAGCACTAAGTTAGATAACTCGGTCGATGCTCGATCGATCGAGCATGGCTCATTAGGTTTTTTAGAGGTTTTTTTGTTTTAAAATTCAGGGTATTGTCGTGTACGCCTGCAACTCAATTGACCGAGCTTATAGTTTGGTCGACTGAGCTATGGCAGGGTAATTTTGCCTTTTATTTTAAGGGTTGCAATCATATTTTCTATTTAAGCTCAATAAGGATAGTCTAACAGCATAGTATGTTGTTTTTGCTGGGAATATAATTGCAAAACCATGTAAAATACTTAAATCATCCAACAAATTAAAGGCAAGAAAAAAAGAAAATTATCTTAGAAAACAAACCACCACAATCAAATACCCTCTTTCTCTCTCTCTTTCTCCATTTCTCTGTTTTTTCTTTTCTTTTCTACGCATGTTAGTCTCCTTCCCTTCTTATGTCTCTATTTTTTTTTAAAAAAAGATTAACACTAGAAAAAGGGGGAGTTGTGCGTGCGGTAGGGAGTGGGTTAGCACCCCACCACGCGTCAACTCTCTCTATTT
>FXXK01001059.1:119550-159467 GCA_900184695.1 Betula pendula
GTTGTTTCCGAAAATAATTTTCTGTTTTCATCAAAATAGAGCCCAAAACACGCGCTCAAACTTAAGTGCACAGATAGTTGCCATGATCTGTGGTTCTAATCTTCATAGCAACATTTTCTTCCGCCTTCTTTCAAAAATGCTTCCCTTGATTTCTTTCCTTGGAGCTTCCCCCTCTTTATTTTCTTTCTATTACTCTCACCAAACTAGAGAGAACGAGTAGAGCGTAAGAAAGAGAGAGAGGGAGAGAGAGAGAGAGAGAGAGAGAGAGAGAGAGAGAGATGGTGTGAGAAAGGAATCGTGAGGATGGTGAGTGAAAAGGTTGAAGTCATGAAATGGGTGGTGGCAGAATCCCTTGGCTGTGTCTTTATGTTGTCGTCGGTGTTGGTGTGGGTCTAGCTCCGCTCCTTTCACTGGTGGGGGCTAAAATCGCAGTAGCTTGGGCCTAATCAGTGGCTTCGAATATGTCCCTCCCCAAACGTGAGTTTTCTCCTCGTCATCATTGTGTCTCTCTCTTTCTCTCTTAATTTCTTCCTCTTGTATTGTGTTATACGTTGAAGCAGCTATTCAAACCAAAAGGAGATAAAATAGGAGAAACAGCGCAAAAAGAAGAAGACGACACATTAGGGTTTTTTTGGGAATTGAGATGCATTGCTTAATGGAGCTAGAGACGCGGTCTACTTTGTTGCTCATGAGAGACATGTGGTTGTTGATAATGGTGTTGAATTAATCCATATTTGAATGGGTCTATTAGTGTACTAGATCAAGTTGATAAATATGCCACCTTAGCAAATGTTGCACTATACTCTACGGATAAAGATAATGATCAAGACTCCTAAGTTTATCACAACTACTTTGCTTTGCCCATTATTCCCGCTAGTGATGATCTTAATACTAGCCTATCTGCTCATTGATGTGATCAATAATACATTTTATAAACCACTTACAATAGAACGAATCCTTGTAGGATAGGGCTATATTGAGGGTGTTGAACCTTAAGGATTATTGGTTGATTGCTTATCAAGCTTTCAAGATATCATCTAACTTAACTCAGAAAAGATAAATTATTTTTTGTTTTAAAAACTAAATGTAAACATAAAGAAATGAACTTAGATAAAATAGAGGAAGATGGAGGAAACCATAGAATGTTAGTTTCACCACAAGCTTTACACCAATGATAGATCGTATTCACAAGAGTCTCTCATTACATGCATGATATGAGCGCGTAATGGTTGTCAATACCATAGAATGTTGGTTTCACCACAAGCCTCACACCAATGATAGATCGTGTTCACAAGAGTCTCTCATTACATGCATGATATGAGCGCGTAATAGTTGTCAATTACACGATGACCTCGACATGAAAATACTTTGGTTAAGAAGAAATGATAACCCATATTTGGTTGGCATGGTAAAATCGTCTACCTAATACTAATTGCGGCACGATCCGTCTTCCCTTGGCATGGACTATAAGACCTCCTAATAAATATACACAAACTCAAGGGATAAGCATAAGCATAAGCTGTCATAGGATCGCATAAATCATCTACCTATTTTACACTACACTAAGATGTAGAATGATTCATGGTCCCAATGCATCACCTATCATACCCTCTTAATATTTATGTCAAATAAAATCATTGCATAATCCTCATCCCCATGATCACAGAAAATGAGAACGGTTGAGTTTATCCAAGATAAAGAGCTTTCTTATAGACAAAATATAAACACTTCATCATGGATGATTATAAGCATGAAAAATAATTTACAAAATCAATTCTCTAGGTTATATAATCATCACACATATGCAAAGAATCTCATAAATAAACACAATCAAACCATTATCAGTAAACAAAGGCTACATCAACACACATGGAGGAGTTTCTTCTTCAATGGAGGTGCTGGAAATTCTTGGGAAGAAAGGGGGAATCCACTCCCAACAGCCTCTAGGGCTCTTGGTCATGGTTCCCCTCTCTCAATGGCTTCACAACCCTCCCACAATAATTTTTGCACAAAATACACTCTAAAAACCGAACCCCTCTTGTTGCATAAAAGACCCCTTTTTATATGATGTGAATCCCCAAAGATCACACTTAAATCCCTTCTTTCAAGGCATTGAGTGCCATAAAATCCCTCACTACATAGAAATGGAGTCAAACCCTTCATTTTAAGAAGTCCAAAGCTGATCTCTTGCTTGACTGATTCTTTTAATCACTTTTCTCTCTCCATATCTAGTGCAGATCGCGTATCAAATTCTGGTGCAGACGAAGGCACTCGAGCCCCTTTTTTCAGATTTGGCTTGAGCACCCTAAAATGGTGCTCGAACGCACCTTATATGCTTCAGTTGTGGTGGCTTAACAATTTGTTCCTCTCTAAATCCTCTTTCTAACGTACTTGACTTTACCTTAATCCAAATTTTGAATTAAAAGTTATGGACAAAATAGTGCACAAAGGTCAAATGCTCAGCAGCTTGCAGTAGTTAATGAGTTTTAAGCCTGAATTTGATGGTTTTCTTATTAAGACCTGAAACACTACAAAACACAAAAATAACACAAAATATTATATTACAATGAGACTAAGGCACTAACATATGCGAGTTAAGAAGTTTGAATGTGTAACATTCGGCGCTTATTACTCATGATATTCTAAACATATCTCAAAGCTCATTTAATCACTATATATAGATAGCCCTTATTTTTTGGAATGTATTTATTCATTATAATTAGTTAGGTTTATTTGTTAGATTTATTTATCTACTCTCACTCTTTATCATTTTATCTTTGTAACTCTGTACTCATACTTATCATTGTAACTCTATTGTCTATATATACAATACAACGTCAACATAAACGTTTATCCTGGCCAATTCGTCTCTCTTGATTATATTTTACTTCAATAGGTACTTGTGTGTTGATGAAATTGACAATTTTCGATGTACCCATTAGATGATTTTGTTGATTTCGGTTGAATTTAGGGATTTTCAATGAGTATATGTAACTTATATATTGGTAATTAAGACAATCAATGACCAATTTGGAGCTTTTTAGGTAGATTCTTGTATTGAATGTTAAAATTATTGGTTGTAAATTTTTTATAGATTCTCCCGTTAAGATTGAATCATCGCTTACATGCTTTTAACATGATTACACAGAGTATATCATGTAATTTAGTTATAGAAAAGTCATGCGCACAAAATTGAAAACAAAAAAATATGTAAAAACACAATGGAAATCACACAACACTTTTGTATTTTCTTATTAAGTGAAAATGGTTTTGAAAACAATTGTTCAAATGATGTAAACACAACTTTTGTTTTCAGAAATTGTTTTCGAAAACAAGTTGTCAAATGCTTATTTAACGAAAAAAAAAATGGTTTTCTGTTTTTGTTCTCAAAACAGTTTTCAGAAACAGAAACCGATTTGCCAAATAAGCTTGCAATCCCACATTGCCTTATAAATGACTGACTGAGCACATATGAATATAAAAGTAGCGCGAAACCAATTTCAAAAAACATCTTTGTGCTTGGGGCAATGATGCAGCTAGTGAGGTTCCTAGGCACGTCCATTGTTGGTTGAAAACTATTTCCAAACCCCCTATTAGGCCTGAGTTTGGCCCCGGCCTTTGAGAATTTTTGGAAAGGGCTCCCTCCCACGTAAAACCTATAGGTATAAGCCTAATTATGTTATATTAAGTTATTAACCATTTACAATTGTGACATTTTTTTACTACAAGATTCCACATTTTATACTCGTGTATATTCAACAATTTTTCCCTATCCTATGAATCCATCACTATATTATTATATCCCTCGTCAAACAAAAGATTATTAATATGCAAATTTCTAGGATCATTTGTGTGGGCTATGTGGGCCTTATGCGTGCCACGCATTTTTATCCTTACTTCGAGTACTAAAGGAACCAACCATGCATGCATGCTCACTATCCCCACTTCTATTGTGAAAGGGACCACTATCGTTCACCATATTGCTACACTACCATTCTCTCCCTCAAATAGAAGTTTTATTAATTTATGGACCATATCTCTGATTATTTGCATGGGCTATATAGACTTTACATGTTTCATACACTGTCTTTACTCCAACTACGAAAGGGACTCACTATCCACGCATACACACCATCCCCACTTCAACTATCAAAGAGACCACTCTTATCATCGATGCATATGGTATATAAGACATATTTTCCTTCTTCACTTCAATTGTTGGAGATTGATTTGAAGATAATTTACAACCAACAAGAAAATGGAACTAACTGGCTTCGAGTTTTGCATATTGAAGTAGCACAAAAATATTTCCATATAACTTTTTTAAGTTCTCTAAATTTTTATGTTAGTTTTGTCTCTACGTGTTGTCATCCTAATTACCTAATTAATTGCCTCCAAATCATTCACGTCAAACTTTCCTGCTAAATGAGTTTTTTACTATTGCAACACTTTGCTTGCTAGTATTTGCAACAATCATATCATCCAAATCGCTTATACAAATATCTAGGCGTCGTTTTAAACTGTAAGATCGATTTGACCAGCTGACAAACCAAATGCTTCTTATTTTTTTTTTCAATAAAGCCTTTATTGAGTCATGAATTTCTTCTCCAAGATTTCCATGCAAAAACAAAATTTTTACATTTAATTGCTCTTATTCTAAATCAACTATTGTTGCCAATCATAACACGGTACAAATAGTACTCAAGCGATTAGCGGGAGAAAATATTTCATTTAAGTCGATGCATGATTTTTTTTTTTAGCATAAGCTTTCACTACAAAACAAGCTTTATAGCTATAAATATTGTCATTTGCATCTCTTTTAAGCTTGTATACTCATTTACAACCAATAGTCTTTCTTCTTGTAAGAAGATCAACTGACTCCTAAGTTTTGGTTTTATGTAGAACTTCTATCTCTTCTTCTAAAGCAACTCTCCAATGACTGGAATTTATGGACTAACAAGCTTCTGTGATATGACTCACTTTGTTCTATGATACAAGCATTAAAGCATAAGACATTTCATAACCTTGAAGGCAAGCTGGAGGTCTATGAATTCTCTTAGGATGACTTTGATCACTTTGAGTTTTAGCTCCAAAAATATCTCTATGCTCAACATCGCCAACAACTTCAACTCACTATCACATCTTGAACCTAATGAAAAGATTCAATTTCAAAACTTTTATTAACTGGATCTAACTATACTTTCTCTTTATGCAATGAATCTTCTTTAAACACAACTAACTAATAATGATTTTGAGATCAGTAAGATCCCACAATCTGTGCCCCTTTGTTCTATTTGCATAGGCAAGGAAAATAAACTTTTTAGATCTTGCATCCAATTTAGTTCTTTGCTCTCTAGGAATTTAGACACAAGTGTTACAACCAAATACTCGAAAAATAGAATAATTTAGAGACTTCTCAGGCCATATTTCTTCAAGAATTTGACTGTTGAGTGTAGTAGTCGATGAGTAATTAACAATGAGGCAAGCCATGTTAACAACCTCAGCCCAAAATTTATATTCTATCCCAACAACACTTAACATACTCCTAGCATATGATCCAACAAAGTACGATTCATACGTTTCGTCACACCATTTGTTGTGGTGTACCAATAATTATATATTGTCTGAAAATTCCATTCTCAAAGAAATTTTTTTTGAATTCATTCATAGTATATTCGATTCCATTATCAATTTTTAGACACTTAATCTTTCTCTCTAGTTGGTTCTCAACCAAAGCCTTAAAACTTTTAAAACGAGAAAAAGCATCACTCTTCTTTTTAAGCATATAGACCCAAACTTTTTTTAGAGAAGTTTTCAACAAAAGAAAGAAAATAATTCAAACCACAAATAGATTCAACAAGAGACTCACAAATATCTGAATAAATTAAATCCAAAACATTCTTACTTTTAATTATAACCATAGAAAATGAAGCTCTATGATGCTTACCAAACAGGTTGTCTTCACAAAAATTCAAATCAACCGATTTTAAACCTGTGAGCAAATTATGATAAAAAAATACGTTTAGTCATTGCTTGCTCATAAGTCTCACACATGTGTCATGTCATGACTGACTTTGTCATTTCAATAGCCACAATAACATCGCCAACCACGGTATCTCCAATCAATTAGTATAAAGTGCCAAACAATTATCCTCTTACTATAATCAATGCTTCTTTAACAATTTTTTAATTTCCATTTTCTCTAAAAAAATTGTAGTCATCTTCATCAATTTTTCCCAACAATAAAAGGCTTTTTCGTAAATCAAGCACATTTCGAATAGTCATAACGATACGAGTAACATCATCAAATATAATAATTATGACATCACCATTTCCAACTATTTCACACTTGCTACCATCACCCATATATACACTACCACTACATGGACGATAAGTGTAAAAAATAATGTCTACATGGTGTCATATGAAAAGATGCAGCTAGTATCTAAAATCCAATGGTGTTTCAAATTTTCATGAGAAATCACAAATATCCTCGGCATCCTCAAATGATTTGCCTTCTTCCACCTAATTACCATGAAATTTTGAACTCTGTGGCACATCAGTTTTGGGTCTCTCCTTATTTGTGTCTCGAAGTTTACAATCTTAAAATGAGTGTCCCTGTTTACCACAATTCTAGCACATTTCCTTTTTTCTTTCCTTTAAATTTTGACTTGAAATGATTTCTCCCACTTTCACTAGAGTTACAATTAGCAAATTTTCTTCCAACTGTCATTGTGTCACTAAAAGAACTCCCACTATTTTTTTGTTGTTTGTTAGATTCTTCAACAAGCAATTAGTTAACTGCATAATCAAAATTGAGATCAATAGTGTTACTTGTTGGCATCATGCGAGTAAACACAGTGGAAAGATGAACAATCCTAGAAATTTTTTAACTTTTAGATAAACAAGGCTAGATTTAAAATTAAAAACGCAAGTTAGTATTACTTACAAGAGAATTCGACCTCTCCTAGGTATGTTGAGCTATATAATTTTGCATTGAATTCCTCTTTCATGTTTGTTGATGAAGAACTTCGAAAATCACGAAAAACTTTGTTCTTGAGGAAGTAATTCAATCTTCAAATCTTCTCTTTGATGACGAAATATGATTGTGACTGTGGTCTCACAAAATTATTCTCAAAAGAATAGCTAGAAGCATTGAGAGAATAATTTTTTCTCTAGTATATTTCACCCACCACCTCTAGCACTTGACTGTACAACTTGTGAATTATGCTTTTCTATGGACTTTTATTTATATATTTAGGTTTGCTTGGAGATGAGGGGAAAGAAGGTTCCAGAACTCCTTGGAAGGCTTGGAGTTCAGCCAAGGAGGGATTAGCCCCCTTGGAACCACACGGCCATGGAAGGAAAATATTCTTCCCATGTGACTAAGCTAGGGTTTTATTTAATCATAGCCTATTCTCTCTTATTTTCCTACATGGGTTTGGGTTTTATCCACTTAAAAAAAAAAAAGCCTCATGAATATTAATTCTCTAGGCCTATGTTTTATTAAAACAAAACCAACCCAAATAAAAAAAATAAAAAAATAACTGAGGCCCAAAGTAACTAGTAAATTTACATCAGCTCAAAGAGGGACCTAAATGAAAAAATACAATTAGCTCTAATAGGCATCCTATGACTTATCACACAACACTATTAATCACAATTGATTCCACTAACACATGCGACTGCACTCTAATTTGTATTTTAAATTAATAAATTAATCCCTTGTAACGTACTTATTAAATACATATTACCCCTTCATGGATTCATTCTGTAATGAATCAAAGTTTATTAACTGTTACTTTGTTCACTACCTCTTTTCTTTAAATACCCAAATTTAAACTTCATGATTCTCCCTTGTATCATGTGAGACTCTTCTCATCATGTACGTAAAAGTTTCAATAGATTTCACTGAAACATTTAGGCCCGAGCTTCAAGATAATCATTTCTATTAAATTCCTAAACAAGGGGAATGTTCCTTATCTCTTTATTCACTGATAAAGGACTTGGACTCATTCTTGAAGAGAGATCCTCACACAATGCTACATGCAATCACCCAATGTACTGAGGTGTTGACTGTTGGTAGGTCTCACTCTTTAATACATAAAAGTGACTTACACTTGACAATAAATTCACAATCTTCTGAGGATTTCGAGTAATTGGCATAAATCGTCATGCACATACATCATTTTTTATGACAGTTATTTGAAAGAATGATGACTCACATGGTCCATTCAATGTATAGCACTACCTTGCTATTACTCCAACATATTAACCCGAAGGCCACTTGCTTTTCTTGATTAAGTCAAATTATTAAGGTTGACATGTTATAGCATAGATGAAATTCCCAGTTCCATTTACGAGTACAAATAATATTTTTAATAAGTTATAAGGACCTATTACTATGATCTTTTGTGTGATAATCTCCATTACTCACACCACAATCATATACAATGTAATTTAGGGCCCTTATATGCATATAATACGAAAACATACAAAACCACATATATGCAATGTAAAAATTCAATATATATGCGTAATGTTCAATAATCAAATCAGAAAATAAAACAACATTCAGTCATTACATTTAAAATATTATTCAATTAATTGGAGTTTTAAACACCAATTCTAACATTACTTAGGGACATAATTACACCATCCCATGAGTCTGACATAAAACAAAGCAGAATGGTAATTTACTCTTCTTTACCTATATTGACTCCAATAACAATCAATTTACTAACAATAGCATTGAACTCATTCAGGTACTCATGAAACGAGTTCTTTTGAGATGGATCTAGTTACGTTGAACATAATTAAATCATCTATTGTGAGAAAAAGATCTTCCATAGCCAACTCCACCATCTTCAACTTCCACATGCATAATTGGATGTGGATGTAGGTAATCTTGCTCTAAAAAACAATGTGTGTATGTAAGCCTATTAGCATGGCTTTATTTGTAGGCAAAAAAAATGATACTCTCATGAAGAAACTAGGATTCATAATAAATAAAGAATAGAGTCATAATCCTTAAGAAAATACACAATCCTATTAAAAAAAAAAAAAAGAGGAAAAATTTCAGAAAACCTCCTGAACTTCCTTGCGTTTTGAAATGACCCCTTAAAATTTTAAAAACTCTCAATTTAGGCTATTGAAATTCCAATTTCTTTCAATTTCCTCCATCTATTAGAATTTTTCGTTAAAATTTGTCAAAATTCTCAAAATACTCTTANAACTCTCAATTTAGGCTATTGAAATTTCAATTTCTTTCAATTTCCTCTATTTATTAGAATTTTTCGTTAAATTTTATCAAAATTCTCAAAATACTCTTATTTTTTTTTTAAAAAAAAATTATAAATTATAAATTATTTTTCAAATATTCAAGCGTGGGTATTTTTACAGATTTTGTTAAATCCTGACCAATGCTTAAATCCTTGCATTTTCTTTTTCTTTTTCCTAAAAAAATGTATTTTCGGAATTTTGACACCCTTTTGTTAAGATTTAATAAAAAATCCTAACGGAGTGAAAAATTGAAAGTTCAATAATCTAAATTGAGAGTTTTTAAAATATGGGCATTTCAAAGTGCATAGAAGTTAAGGGGAGTTTTTTGAAGTTTCACCAAAAAAAAAAAAAAAATGTAGTTATCCACTTATCCTCTGAAATGTTACTCCTTTTGCAATGTGTCCCTCAAAAAATTCAAAATATCTTAATTTAGTGTATCGAAGTTTTAATTCGTTGCAATGTGCTAATATTCCCCATCTGTTATCTTCTGTTAAATCTTTTCAAAATTCTAAAAATACCATTGTTTTTTTCTTAATATATAATTTTTTTTTTCAAATATTAAGGCATGAGTATTTTTTTAAATTCCGTTAACTCTTGACCAATGCCTAAATTTTTCCGATTTTTTTCTTAAAAAATTAGGAGTATTTTGAAAATTTTGACACACATCCGTTAGGATTTAACAGAAAATTTTAACAGATGAGGAAAATTGAAAAAAATTAGAAGTTCGATACACTAAATTGAAAGATTTTGAATTTTGGAGAGAACATTACAAAATAAATAACAATTCAGAAGTAAGTAAATTATCCCCAAAAAAATATTAGGATTTATAATCCTAAAACTACCAAAGATTGCCTCATCTACCTCGCCCGATAAAAAATCATGGGCCTTGTGTTGTACCTACAAAAACTTGAAATGTCGTTAACAAAGCCTTTCCGTTCAACTGGGCCGGAGTCCCATAATTTATAGTGGGGCGATAATCGGTAAAAAAACACTAGAAGAGTAGAAGGAGAAAAGAAAGCCCGAGCCCAAAGCAAAATAAAAAAACCAAGAAAGGGCTTAACAGTAAATATAGGGAAGAGAGACGGAAAAAGTTTACGGTCACTGAGATCGAATGTCGATACTGTTTGAGAAGAGCGGGACGTGGAGGTGGCTGGTGAGGAGGACGAAGGAGTCGAAGCCCTTCTTCCTTGCCTTCGCCACCATATGCGGCGTCGTTCCGGGGGTGATCGGCTACTGCGTGATGCAGGTCACCAACACGCGCAACCCCGAGCTCGAAGCCCGTCTCCGCCAGAACGCCCGCCCCGAAACCCTTGTACGTATTTTCGTTTCTATCAATCTTTCTTTCCTTTCATGTTTTTTCGCATTAGATTTTGTCATTTGGTCTATTCTAAGGTACCCACCGACCGACATAACACCTAGACTTGGAATCGTTGATAGCTCCATTTTGGGAAACTCCATACTTTGGATATATTATGATGGAAATGTTGAAAATGTTTGCGTTGGAATGTAAAGAGGAAGGGTTTTTTTTTTTTGGATGAATAAGCACCTTTTACTTATCTTGGATCCCCCATTTACAGCACAAACCTCTGTTTTCTGCTGACTGCTTAGAACTCCCTACACCCATCACACGGCTCCTAATTTCCCAATCAATTCTCTTTATGACTTATTCCTCTGTTTTCAACCAAATTACCATGCTTTATATCATTTCGTCGTCTCCAAATATGATACATTGCCGCTCCCAAAACAAGTTTACACAATGTGACCTGTAGATTTTTCCCTCTAAGTTTTGTTACTCCCCAATCAATAATTTCTTCCCATTACTAAAACTGAACATTTCTGCATAACTGCCCTCCATAATCCTCGATCGAACGCACATTGGAAAAAAAAAAAAATGTTCCCTGCTCTCATTACAACCTCGACAGAATGGACAAAGAAAATCTCCTTGATATCCCCAACTCAGCAACTTCTCCCTCATCGTTAAACTATTTCTTATTGCTAACCACAATATAAAAGCATATCTAGGAATTGCCATAGGATACCAAACCAGCTTCCACCATTTCACTTCAGCTTGTTTTGTAAGAATGGCCTCCCATGTTTCAGCACAAGGGTATATCCCTTTCTTTGAGACTACCCATTCTGTAATAGCAACATCACCTATGTGTACCAAAGCCAGTTTACTCTAAATATCCACCATCTCCTCTGACCCAACTGGTGGCCAACACCAATCTTTATCCTTCAATACACTTTCTAGCGTTGCATTAGCCTTACTCCCTGCGTCATACACAATTCGATACCCATACTTCTCATAGAGAACTCCATCAGTATGCCACCAGTCTTACCATAGATAAATAGTCTTGCCATCACCCATTTTGAAGTGTATGAAATTCCATATTGTTTATCTAAGTTGCAACATTTTTCTCTAGCTCCAAGAACAACCTTGTGGGATATTAATCTTCCAAAAACTTCTCCCTTTCAGAATATTCATCTGAACGCATGCCACCCAAAATGATCCAGACTTTAGTGGACAAATTCCAAATATGCCTCATTATAGCAGCTTTGTTCCACTCTTCAATCCTTTTCTGCCCCAAACCCCCTTCTTTTTTTGGAAAACAAACTAACTCCTAAGCAACTTTTGCTCTAGCTTTTTCGTTCTCCTTCTCTGTCAACAGAAATGTATTGAATTTCTGTTCTATGGATCGAATGATCTGCTTTGGAAGAATGAAGATGCTAGACCAGTATACCTGCATGCTATACAAAATCGAAGACAAAAGCTATAATCTACCAGAAAACAACAACCTTTTAGATAGCCAAGCATTAATCCTGGTTGTAATCTTCTTCAACAATATTGCACATTTTATTGTATACTTCCTGTGTACCAGAGTTGCGCTTTGCACTTTTAATGATAATCTACCTGTAAAAAAAAAAAAAAAAACAATATTGCACATTTGGAAACTACCAGTTTTCTCAAAATCAATGGCCCAAATATTGAAAGCATCTAGACCAGGTGCCTTGCTGCTTTCATCGAGAACAAAGTCTTCCTAATCTCTTCAACTGTAACTTCTGCTGCATTACTATCTTCTGCTCTTCTGAAATTTTGCTCTGAATTAACTGCTCAAGTCCCCCCCATCACTCAGTTATAGCTTCTTCTTGGAGCCAAGCAAATTTTTGTAGTAATCTATCGCCACTTTTTCATATCAGCCACTCCATCCACCTTTCCTCCGGTCTCATCCCACAAATGCTTAATGGTATTTTATGCATTCCTTTAACCATCATATGAAAATAAGCTGTAGTTTTGTTCCTTTGGGTTTATGTGGGTGGCTTGTTCTTTCTGTTTTTTTCGGTTCTGTTTTTTCTTTTTGGTGTTCCTTTTGTATACTTCTTGTATACTTAGAGGCGTCTTACGCTTTTTAATTAGATTTGCTTGATTACCTATTAAAAAAAAAAAAAACCATCATATTAAAGTAAGCATTATTCTAATCACCTAGATTCAATTATTTGGTCCTCTGGGAGAGGGGCTTCCGGTGGTATTTTGCTCATGTGGGATAGGAGGGTTGTTGTAAAAACGGAGATGTATGTGGGGGAGTATGTCGTTGCCTGCTCTTTCAAAAATATAGTTGATGGCTTTTCTTGGGCTTTTGCAGGGGTCTAAAGCCCTAATACTGTCAGTAACAGAAGATTGCTTTGGGAGGAATTGGCTGGCCTTATTAGTTGGTGGGATGTGCCTTGGTGTCTTGGTGGGGATTTCAATGTCACTCCGTTTCCTTTTGAAAGATTGGGGGAGCTCGCTTTTGCCCTGCTATGATGGAGTTCTCGGACTTCATTTCTGAACTAGGCCTCATGGATCTTCCTCTTGCTGGGGGGGTCGTCTACGTAGTCTAATAATTCTCTTGGTCTCGCATTGATAGGTTTCTCGTTTCTCCGGATTGGGAAGCCAAGTATCCTGGTACCTCTCAGAAAAGACTGCCTAGACTTTGCTCTGATCACTTCCCCATCCTCCTTGATTGCGGGGGGCATCAAAGGGGGCCCCAGACCTTTTAAATTTAAGAATATGTGGTTAAAAAGGCGACTGGGTTTGTGGATAAGGTTCGGCTTTGGTGGACGTCTTATCACTTTCAAGGCTCCCCTAGTTTCATTCTTACTCAAAAGTTAAAGGCTTTGAAGGCTGACTTAAAGAAATGGAACGAGCAGCAATTTGGTAATGTGGAGTTCAACAAAAAAACCCTCTTCTCAGAATTGAACGACCTTGATTGCTTGGAGGCCGAGAGAGGGTTATCTTCCGAGGAGAAGTTGAGGAAAAGCTTAGTCATTAGCGAGCTGGAAAATGCTGTGTTACAAGAGGAGATTAGTTGGAGACAAAAATCTAGAATCTTGTGGCTTAACGAGGGTGATAAATGCACTAAATTCTTTCATCGGGTTGCCAACTCTAACAAGAGGTTTAATTCCACAGAGTCTCTCTCTATTAACGGCTTTGTTTCGTCCGATCAACCGTTCATCAGGGAGTATGCTGCTCAGTTCTACGAGTCCTTATTTGAAGAATAACACAGTTGGCGACCTAGATTGGTCAACCTCGCCTTCGATTCCTTAGCGGAGGATGAGGCTTCTTCGCTTGAGCTTCCTTTTTTAGAGAGGGAGGTCTTTGAAGTGGTTAAAAGTATGAACAGAGACAAGGCCCCTGGTCCTAATGGTTTTTCCATGGCTTTCTTTCAAGTCTGTTGGGATGTGATTAAATCTGATATTATGCGGGTATTCCAAGACTTTCATACTCATAGTAAGTTTGTTAAAAGCCTGAATGCCACGTTTATTGCCCTCATCCCGAAGAAGCAGGGGGCGTCTGATCTCAAGGACTTTCGGCCTATCAGTCTTGTGAGGGGAGTTTACAAGATCATTGCTAAAGTCTTGGCTAATAGATTGAGAAAGGTTGTGGAGAAGATTATCTCGAAATCTCAGAATGCCTTTATTAAAGATATGCAGATCCTTGACTTTGTCCTTTTAGCGAATGAATGTTTGGACAGTCGTATCAACTCGGGTGTTCCCGGGGTCATTTGCAAGTTGGATATCGAGAAGGCTTTCGATCATGTCAATTGGGAGTTTCTTTTGTATTTGTTGAGAAGGTGCGGTTTCGGGGTGAAATGGTGTTCTTGGATTGCACATTGTATCTCTACAGTGCACTTCTCGGTCCTTGTTAACGGCACTCCGACCGGCTTTTTCAGTAGCTCTCGTGGGTTGAGGCAGGGAGATCCTTTGTCTCCTCTTCTGTTTGTTATTGTCATGGAGGCTTTAAGCAGAATGCTCTCTTCTTCTATTGACAGGGGCTTTCTGTCAGGTTTCTCTATGGGTTCTAGGCTTTCTGAGGAGGTTATAATCTCTCATCTGTTATTTGTAGACGATACTTTGGTTTTCTGCGAAGCCAACCCTGATCATCTTCGCTTTTTGCGTGTTGTTCTTTTATGTTTTGAAGCTGTCTCTGGGTTAAAGATCAATTTGGCAAAGTCAGTTTTGGTTCCTGTGGGTGATGTGGATAATGTGGTTGAGCTGGCTGGCATTATGGAGTGTGGGGTTTCCTCTTTACCCCTGAAATACCTTGGTCTTCCCCTTGGTGCTTGCTTTAAGGCCAAGTCTATCTGGGACGGAGTTCTTGAGAAGATTGAGCAACGTCTGGCTGGTTGGAAACAGTTGTATCCGTCTAAGGGTGGGAGAGTTATCCTTATTAAGAGCACTCTCTTCAATCTTCCTACTTATCTCTTATCTCTCTTCCCTATTCCTGTCAGTGTGGCTAATCGCATTGAGAAGCTCTAATGCGACTTTCTTTGGGGTGGCATAGCCGATGAATTTAAATTTCATTTGGTCAGTTGGTCCAAGGTTTGCTCTCCTATTTTTGAGGGAGGGTTGGGGATTCGGAAATTGAGGGTTTTCAATAGAGCCCTGTTAGGGAAGTGGTTGTGGCGTTACGTGCATGAGAGAAAGGCTTGGTGGAGAATAGCTCTAGATGCTAAATTTGGTAGTTCTTGGGGTGGGTGGACCTCTATTGCTTCTTCTGGGCTGCATGGAGTGGGGCTTTGGAAGAATATCAGGAAGGGCTGGAGTTCTTTTGTTAGCTTCACCAGATTCAAGCTGGGAGATGGGTCCAAGATCAAATATTGGGATGATGTGTGGTGTGGTGAGTTGGCCCTCAAGGAAGCTTTCCCCGTTCTTTATGGCTTATCCGGAGATAGGGATGCTTGTGTTGCTGATCACATGGACTTCTCTAGTGGCTCCCTTCAGTGAGATGTCAGCTTTCTACGAGCGGCGCATGATTGGAAGGTAGATGTCCTTGCTTCTTTCTACTCCTTATTGTACTCCTCTAGTAGGAGTAGGGTAGGAGAAGACAAACTTTGGTGGGCTCCTTCTCACAAAGGAAAGTTTGATGTTCGTTCTTTCTACAAGGTCCTTACTTGCAAGGATGCTGTCTCTTTCCCCTGGAAGAGTATTTGGCGGACCAAAGTTCCTTTGAAGGTCGCTTTTTTTGCTTGGTCGGCAGCTCAAGGGAAAATTCTTACTTTGGACAATCTCAGAAAGCGACAAGTAATTGTAGTAAATAGATGCTGCTTGTGCAAAAGGAATGGGGAGTCTGTGGACCATCTGCTTATTCATTGTGATATTGCCTAAGCCTTATGGATTGCCATCTTCAGTCGTTTTGGGTTGTCTTGGGTTATGCCCCTTCGGGTGGTCGACTTATTCGCTTGTTGGTGGACGGGCGGGCGTTCTTGAAATGCAGTTGTTTGGAAGATAGTGCCTTCTTGCCTTATGTGGTGCCTGTAGAGGGAGCGGAACGACAGAACGTTTGAGGATAAAAAAAGAAAGCCCGAGGAATTCAAATCTTTTTTCTTTTTTACTCTCTTCTCTTGGACAGCTGCTTATGCTCCTTTAGCGATAAGCTTTAATGACTTCCTTGTACTTTTCTCTTCCCCCAATGAGTCTTGACTCTTGTATACTTTCTGTGTACCAGGACTGCACTTTGCGCTTTTAATAATATTTCTACTTATCAAAAAAAATTATTTGGTCCTCGATTTTTGCTTCAAGAAAGCTTCCTCGGCATTGCTGATAGAAACATACTCATGAAGGCATTCCTTTCCTTCCTCAAATATTCAGGTTTTCCTCTTGATTCAATATAATCTTTTGGACTTTGCTCAAGCATAGCTCTTGCTTGCATCACCTTCAATTTTATTCCTCCATATATCTCTGCATTCATAGATTTCGAAATCCTCTTTACTGATTTCAGTTGATGACATAACTGGTACATTTTAACTCCTTTAACATCAACATTCCATCCCTTAGCCACCCATATCAAGAAGTTTTCATTTTCAGCCCAAAAGTTAAGAAACTTAAAAGGTTAGGACCAAAGCTTTGAACTCTTCCCACTGTAATAACAGCTGGAGAATGATCCGAAGCACCACTCTAGAAAATCTATAGCAGTTTGTCCAAACTTTCCATCCAATCAACATTCGACATTACCCTATCCAACTTCCTTGCTTTTTCTGATAAGTAATTGAAATATTATTAAAAGCATAATGCACAGGTACATAAGAAGTATATAAGAGAAGCCACCTACCTATCTAGTAGGGGAAAAAAGAAAAAAGAAAAACATGATAACTAATCACCAAAAGAGAAACAAAAGTAGCTTCCAAATATACAATGTGTTGACAAATAAAGACTTAATTTCTTTCAAAGTCCTCTTACGGTCCTCAAAACTTATATCATTCATTTTCCTCCATAGACATCATGAAGACACCATCTTCCACATAGTAGCACTCCGAGTGTTGCTAGCAATCCACCAACAAGCATACAAATCGACTACTCGTCTAGGCATGACTTAAGACAACCCAACTTTCTTGCTACAAAGCCATCTCCCACCTCTTTTATTACTCCATGTATAGAAGCATCTAGAAAATCACAGATCAAGGACTTCAACTTTCTCAATGCATTTACAAAGTTCTTCCTCATAAGTATTCAATTTTTTCCACTTCCCTATTTTTCCTGCACACTCCTAAGCACGTTAAAATCTCCAGCTAACAGCCATGGACACTGCCTAACCTGATTTTTAACTGTAATCAGATACTGCCATAGAGATCTTCTCTCCAATCCTTTTGTAGAACCATACACCACAGATTGTATCCACTTCACATCTCCTTGAGTAGATGAAATCTCACAGCTTACTACTTGATCATGTTGCTGAATAGGAACAACTAGCCACTGCTTTGGATCCCAGCAGATCCATATCCTTCCCAAAATATGACTAGCATAATTGTGGATGAATCCCCAACCAGGCACTATATGCTCTTTTATTGTCTCTACCTTCTCTTCCTTGACTCTCATTTCAACTAGACAAATAATTTAACAATTTAAACTTGCAACTACTCTCTTAACTTTCCTTTGTTTTAAGAGGTCATTGAGACCTCTTATGTTCCATACTAAGACCTTCATAGACTCAAATCAGTAGGAGAAGGCCCGTGTCCTAATTTCTCTCATCATCCCCTATCTTCCCTTTTCCTTTATGTATTGGTTGTATCCTCTCCACTTGATTCTCCTTCCCCCTCTTGCTGACAAATCCCACCCTCCATCTCTTCCTTATCTTGTATCTTCTTAAGCACATCAAAAGAATTAGTCCACACTTTGCCATCTACTGTTTTGCCATCATTATGCAATTTACTGCTTCCTCCAATAGGCCTTTGAACAGTTTTGTCAAATATTTTCAATTCAGCCCCTACTGACTTCTGCAAAATAGAACTCATTTGCTGATCATCCTTCTTAATTGGCACCTTGGGCGCCCATATTTTCTTCTCTTTTCTTGGGCAAGCATAGACCAAATGTCCAAATGCATTACAAGTAGAGCACTTGATTGGAATCCAAG
Organism: Betula pendula; assembly: GCA_900184695.1. Taxonomy (NCBI): domain Eukaryota; kingdom Viridiplantae; phylum Streptophyta; class Magnoliopsida; order Fagales; family Betulaceae; genus Betula; species Betula pendula. The sequence continues at coordinate 137,720 of FXXK01001059.1, forward strand.
GATATTCCCCACCAATAGTAATGAAATTCCCTTTCCCCATATCCAATTCAATTTCCTTTGGAAATTCAGATTCAGCACTCACTTCAACCAACACTCTAGCATACCTCAATAGCAGCTGTTCCTCCGTGACTGAATCATACAATGGGTTGCCTACAACACTTGCCACATAGCTAACACAAATGGGAGTCCAGTACTTCATAGGGAGATGTACCAGCTTTATCCAAATAGGAATCTTAGACAAAGATAACTTCAAGAGATGCATTCCAGGCTGCCACTTCTAAGAATCAATGGCTTATTTGCGATATGCCAAAATTTTGCCTCCAATACTGCATCCCTTGTTTTCTCATCAGCAGAAGAAAATAAAAAGACCATTCTCCATTGAAAACACCTCCACTTTTCCATATTAGTTCCACATACTATAAACGTTCTTCGTCACCAAGAAAAATGGTTATGGCTTATCCAAAAATTTCCCTACAAGGCTTGGCTTCCATCGCACTATATCCTTCACAGCATGTTCTGGAAGCTAAACCACAATCTTCCATTCAACTTCAATGGCTCAAAATACTGCAGACTTCCCATCGATTTCCACTAGTAAAGAGACCTCGCCAATCTTGAAGATTACCAACCATTGACCTCTGTTTTCCAGCCTCTTGAACCTTACCCTCCTCTGTTGCCAGAACCAATTTCACTCCATCCATATCTCCTGGCAAAACTACTTCCTCCTCCTTACTACTATTCCCCAAAATCTGATTCTCAGCATCCCCCTTGCCATTGTCATTAAAATCTCCATACTTTCCTCCCTTTTCACTCCCCCCTTCTTCTTCACTGTCCATTTCCCCAAGAATTACCCCATCACTCACGTCTTCAACCTCTTCCAATCTCAATACCACCGACTTCAACCACCACAACCTCCTTTTTCCCCCTTTTCAATCAGTCCAGCATCAGGATTATCGTACCGAGGAACTGATTCAAACCCTTGCTCTTCCTCTTCCCCTTCCAGAACGCTGTGCCATTTAACGCTAGAAAATGACAGTCATATAAAATGAATATGCTAACCTTAGTTTGCCAGCGAAATCTGCTGCCAGAGACATTCACCAATGATCGGTTGGCTGCCTCACACACCTCCATTCACCACCTAGCTCCTTCCTCAACCAGCTAACCGTCTCAAGCTTTCTAACTGCTACAGAGAAATGACTGCCAAAATTAACTGCCTGCCACATCAGCTCCCTCAGCAAGACATAATAGGGATCAAGAGGAAGGGTCTTTAGTGTATTCATAATCTGTAATCTGATTTCTTAATTTGATGCGAAAGTCCTGGGTCTCTACTGCTCTTGCATGTACCTTTTTTTGACAAGTACAATACACATTATCCGTGCTCTTTCAAGATTTGTTGAGTTACTTGGTCATTGTTTCAGACCCATTTCAGCTATGCCACAAGAACGGCATTGCCGATTCTGTCTCCCATTTGACAAAGGCATGTTAGGATGGATGGATAGGGATAGACAGATAATTTTGTTACCAATCCAGTGATTTGAAATCCCTTAAAAAGTCAGAGTCGATTGCAATCCTCTTGGTGGGTGTATCGTCCTATGCTTCCTTTAGTCCTCTTTTATAATTCAAATTTGGTTCCTGGAGTTTAGTTTCAGACGGGGAATTATTTCTTCTATATCTCCAATTTCTTCCCAACCATTGCCTTTTGTTTTTATGGATTACTTACTGTTGTCAAAAGTATCCTCTGAATACTACATAAAGTCTTATAGGGTGCTCTATTGCCTTTGAGTTCCACACCCTGATTTTGCCTCAAGGCTGGGATTCAAGGTAACATTTGCTAATTCTACTAGGGAGCTTTATCTGTTTCATAATTGTATGTTTCTCCAGTAATTTCGGTTTGGTACCCAAGGCTTCTCAAGACTTGGACACATACTGTACACATATTGAAAGTATGACTTCATTTAAGAATAGGACCGAAAGTTACGTATCAACAAAAAGTATAGGACAGAAAGTTATTTCGATCAAAAAAGGGCTCATGACATGGATTTTTTTTTACACCTTTTAGTGTGAATTCTTCCATCTTCTTGATGAATATATTAGGAATACAAGCATTATAATCTACTCAAACTTACAGCAATAGAGTTTAACAATTTAACAGAATTTTTATCAGGATTAATGTGTATAGATGTAGATACACATGATTTTCTCTAGCCCTTTCCTCAACTGGAGTTACTTCCTATCCTCGTAAACAAATATCAAATATGCATCATGAATGATTGATACTTTTTAGTTCTTACTGCGCCTATTTCAACAGAATAATTTGACTTGTTCGATTGAAGTGCATGTCAATTTTGGGGTTGTTTCCCTGAAGCATTTTCTTTCCTAAGTGGTAAAGAGCTTGACAGTTTGATTGCTTGAACATGTGAATCAGATGATGGGGAAAGTAAATCAAGAGAGACTGGCAGAATTCCTTGGGGAGCTGCAGCGTAAAGAGGATACAAATGACCGTTATGTTGCTGCTCTGAGAGGAGAAACGTTGACTAGGAAACCTTATGTGCGAATACAACCAATCCCAAAACAAAGCAACACCGGGGCTGACAAGGAGCAGAAGGCTGAGAAGGAACAGAAGTAGATGAGGAGGTGGGTCTACTCTTGATGTGAATACTTTTCTGTTTCTGGGTAGCTGTATGCTGTCATCACACAAGGTTTCACTGTTTTTTTGGATGTTATTCAACATCTGTATGTCATTATGAGACGAGTAATAAAAGTTTTCAGTCTTTGGATTTTCTTTTCCTTCTAAGTCATACTGTTTAAAGTTAGACCTGCCTTGTGTTGTTTATCATTTTCTTAAGTCTGGGAAGTCATCTTCTGTTAACTTACGTCGACTTCAAGAAATTTGCCAATGATGGCTCGTCTGATTGTACCATTTTGTTTGGTTATGAATTCTAAGGGCAGTCCATGAGCCTGCACCCAGAGCTGGTTAGTGAAATCAATTTGGGTAAGTGCAAGATCCAATGGCCAGTTTTTTTGAATGCGGTGGAAGCATTTTACGTTCCACGGTCCCATGGAGAATCACCTTCTCAATTGAATTTGAAGAGGAAGGTATTGAAGTCCACATCAACAATTTCCATATTGTCAATAAAACTCCAGGGGGTGAGAATTGTGGATTTAATGGCTTTTTTATTTTGAAGTTTTTGGGCTTGATTTTCTGGTTTTAAGAGGGATCGGCTCTGCTAGAGAGAAGCCCTCAGATTTCCGAACTACCCTCAGATTCCCTTTCCAATAGCCCAAACAGACTCGAATGAATTTGGTTAGAATTTCGGAGAAGTGACGTTGGTGTGATTGCTTGTTCAGGCGTGGAGACGGTGAAGGCGGAGCCGGAATCCAACAAACTGACGGTAGTTGGGGATGTGGATCCAACAAAGCTTCGGGACAAGCTGGCCCACAAGGCAACAAGAAACCAAACATGAGAATGCTGACAAATTCTCATAAATACATTAATCTCCTTTTCTAATGTTTTTGGCGAAAAGGATATTCATTACAATTTACAATAAAACCTAAGGTACAATAAAGTCATACGGTAGCTAGCACCCTACATCAGTGTTAAGTTAGCTTTCAACACAAGTTGGTGGAAAATAATACAGTAACAAGGTATTCACACATCTTGAAATTGAAACATTATAAGCCCGTACGGGTAAACCGTTAGGCCTTACATGTTTTTTTGGTATATCCACATGATAGAATGGAGCATAAACTCAAACATTCTATATACTCTCTTTTGAAAAGATAGTGGGAAGGAAATGCAACGAGTCCCCATAGGTGAGAAACCCTACAAAACATTTATAAACACACACAGACAAAGCAATCCCAGAGCTAGAAGGCAATGATTCTGAGACATCTGACCATGCGGAAATATCCTTGTGCACATTGTGTCACCCAGTGAACACCCTGAGACGATTTCTGATTGGCTGGCGGCATATGGGACAGTTAGACACTTTTGGCCCACAGTCTTTGCAGGTCTGCAATGACACAATTGTTACTCAAAATGAATGCAATACAAATAAATGAGAGGAGATAACAAAAGCAAATATTACTCAGGGCAGCTCACCATGTGTCCACAGTCGAAAGCCAAGTCCTTTGCATTAGTTAGGCAAATTGGGCAGGTCTACAATCAAATTGGACACAAAAATAAATCAATAATCTGAATTGATAAAACCCACTATGACTAGATCGGATGAGTTAACATGATCCAGTAAGAAGTCCTGTGAAGTTAAATCTGGAATGTTAAAAAAACTACAGCAAACCACACTATATTACAATCATACATTCTGGTTTCGTTCATCTGCCGTGGTTGACGAAAGGTTGCTTGGCGCGCGAGCCATGGTTGGCTCCCGAGTTGGCAGTGGACGAGTGTAAGGAACTGGAGGAGGCCGTGGAACGATTTTCTTTGCTCTACCTGTTGCATGTCTTTTGTGCAGTAGAGTAAATGTAGATTAGAAAGCTTTCAGAAACTAGTTCGTTCAAGTTCAATCACAAGACATTTATGATTCATCTATAACTGGGTTTGGAACAAATGGAACCTTGAAACAGAATTCATTCCAATTATTCTTCCCCATGGCAATATCGAAAGTATTCAGTTCTAAGACTATATCCTCTTTTAATCAGTGGCTGCCTTAATAAGTCTATTCTGCACAGCAAAGTTCTCATTTCGGGGAATTTCATATAAAGTTTTCAACCAACACCTTGCAAATTATAGTATGATAATGATAAGGAAGCTTACCCAAGTATGCCGAGTTCAGTTGTTGCTTTGTACTGTAAGGGCATCTCCATTAGGGCAGCTAGAGCAAACGCTTTTTCTTTCCATGAGGCTGTCTCATTTTTAGTCATTATTTCAGTGAAGTTTACAAACTACACACAAAGAAAAGATATTGTTTAAAATCCAATGCATGTTTTCACCTTATATGGCATTTCCAAGTTACTTGTGTACTACAACTTTGATACCTGAAAGTTATCGAAATCACGTGTAGGGAGTTTGTCATCAAACTTCTTCATGTCTTCCCAAGGTCCATCACCAACTCCGACAAGCACAATTGATAGTGGATATCCACTACATGTTAATTTTAAGAGGTAAAATTGTTTAGTTTCAATACCACTGATCCTAACTTACCAAACAAGACATTGCCTACTTTAGCAATCGTTTCTTTTAATGTCTGATCATCGATACATTGATGTCAATGTGTCAACATATTCACCTATTTCTCAGTCAAGCTTATAAATTATTTTTCAACATTTACTGAAAATAAAGGAGATGAAAGCTATTCATAACAAAATATTGAATTTTAATATTGGGACTCAGGAAAGCACATTAACTTTGTTGTTTTGGTGTACAATCACAGCGTTTTACTCCTCTGATATACTATGAGAAATAGTAGGTTGAGAGCATTGGAGAACAAGTTTTTGAAGAGTTGATAACAATCATAGCCCACAAGTCTGAGTCCCAGGCAGAAACAAGGTGGTTGTACAAGGCAAAAACCCTTTTTCTTTTCCTCTATACCTTAATCGTCACACATTCTTTAAGGCAGCTGATTGCCAATTTTCAACAGATTGATTAGCATTTCTGAAGGTACCCCTATCAGTGTGTAATTTTTTTCTTTTAATGATTCAGTAAGTACATTAGAGTACACTGTTATTTCTCTCCCACCACAAATGAAAATATTTTGTAGAAAATAACCTCCTTCACTGCAGTAGCCACAAAATTTATGTCTCATAGTTGCGGCTGCCCAATTAACAACATTACTTGAACCTGCAACTGACATATCTAAACCAGATTTTTGAGCAGCCCATTTCCAGACTCCATTAGTTAAAATAAACTGAAAGAATAACAAGCGCATACTCCATTCTGTCCAGTACAATAACAACAACCCAGGAAAATTTCTCATTCTTCTCTGCAGTGCCACCAGCAAATCAATCATGTTTGGGAATGACTTAGGGGAACCAAACTACTCAAGATGAGGGAACTTTAAGTAAGAGGTTTTAACCAGCGCATACTCCATTCTGTCCAGTACAATAACAACAACCCAGGAAAATTTCTCAAGTAATAAACCTTGTCCTGTCTACTCAATCTACTCTTCAGTGCCACCAGCAAATCAATCATGTTTGGGAATGACTTAGGGGAACCAAACTACTCAAGACGAGGGAACATTAAGTAAGAGGCTTTAAAAAAATTTCCAAGTTAGAAGTAGCTCACTGCGGTTGAATGTTGATTAGAGGCCCAATCAGCTCATCCTCCTAATCAATATTGAGAACAAAATAGGAGGAACCATAGTCCTTAGCAGAAGCAGGTCTGGAATTAGAACTCAGTATACTCGCAGCAAGTTTGTCCTCCTATTTGTATGCCAGCGTCGTGAAGAATCTTCTCCTCAATTGAAGACATAACAGCCTCCAAAGGATACCAATTTCATACTAAAAGAGTGTCTTTGTCATCACCCACAACATTCCAAACCAGAACTTCACCTTTGATCTTAATAGAAGAACTTCAGAAACCAAAAACAGTCAGTAAGAACATTAATTGACCAAAAATCCTAATTGAGAAAATTTGATGAACATAACAGCCTCCAAAGGATACCAATTTCATACTAAAAGAGTGTCTTTGTCATCACCCACAACATTCCAAACCAGAACTCCACCTTTGATCTTAATAGAACTTCAGAAACCAAAAACAGTCAGTAAGAACATTAATTGACCAAAAATCCTGATTGAGAAAATTTGATGAACCCCATCTAGCCCAAATGACTTTCTGTATGAAAAGTGTGTCCAAATATGTCTTATGACAGAAGCATAATTCAAGTCAGCATGTCTCCTCAGCCCTAGCCCACCATCCTTGGGATCACAAACAGCAGCCCAAGCAACTTCTGCAGTAACTTTTATTACATTAGCACCATTCTAAAGAAAACTTTTCAGGAAAATTCTCAATGGCTGTCAACCCTCCTTAAGAAATCATACTGCCCCAACAAACCTGTATAGTAACCAGAACATATCGTATAACTGAGTAAAACATTCTATATTAGGATCCAATCATCCACTCCATTGATCCTCCACCGCATATCCACAACATAACACATAACTTGCCTCTCACTCATTCTAATCTATAAGTGCCATTTCAACATATGAAATCCGAGAATTAATATAAGATTATTGCTTCGAACTCATCTTCAAGAAATATTTTTTTAACTTATAGATAACTTTGATCTCTAGTCTTATATATATATATATATAATAGCCGAGTTCCAACTTAGAGTTGGCCTAGAATTGCGACACGTGGCATGAACCCATAATTTTTAAACACCGAACCGGCCCTTTAACCCGTAATTTTTAATGACTGAACCATCTTTTAGTGAACCCATACTTTTTAGTGAGTGAACCGGTTTTTAATGTGTTTGATAGACTGAACCGGTTTTTCATTATTCCAAGAGTTTATTTCAAAACTTTTCCTTATATGCATTTCATTAAGTGACGAGGTTTAATATAGGATAATTATGGTATACCATGTCTCTCTCCCTCCACTTCTCTCTTTCATTATTCCGATAGTTTATTTCAAAACGTTTCCTTATATGGATTTCATTAAGTGACAAGATTTAACGTAGGATAATTATGGTTTACCACGTCTGTCTCTCTATCTCTTTCTCTTGACGTCTCTTTCTGATTTCACACTCTCTCCACGTCTCTCTTGAAGGAGGGATAAGGCAACTCTCTACTACTATATATCACTCGTGGGGAAGTACTTAGAAAGATTATCACCCTCTTCCACAGTGCCAATGCAATATTGCGGGTATTTCGCAAAGACATACTGTTGAACATCTTGCATCTCACTCGGGGTTGTTAGGCCTGACCACCTCAGGTCAAGGCCATGGAGAGTTGAAATAGCTTCAGCAACCTAGTGAGTCGGAATCATACTACATGATTTCTGTTTTCAAAAAAATTGTGATGGGGGTATTTATCATATTTTTCTTTTTCAATTTGTATTCTGTGTATGTGTTTTTTTTGATAAAAATTGCAATTTCATAATTAAGATAATAACTTTTTTTTTATTTTTTATTTTTATTTTTAGTGGGCTAATGGAAGATTATAGTGTGTTTTTGTTTGACTTTTGTGTTTGGATTAACAATACTCATACTCTCTCTCCTAAAATTTTTGTTTTCAACTATCAACATATAGATATGATACCCATGTTTTGTGCTACTTTGTCAAGAATTGCACAACTCTCTCAAAAAAGAAAATTGTGATTGGGTATTAAATATTGAATTAAGATAATTATCTCCGTATGTTTTTTCTTTAATAAAAATTGCAAGTTCATAATTAAGATAATAAATTGTGTTGATTTTTAGTGGCCTAATGGAAGATTTGATTGTCGTACAAAAAATGAACAAAAACTCTTTCAAAACACCAAAAGAGATAATTAAGCATTAAATCTAAGATAATTTATTTGATTGTGTTAAATTCTAAGAGTTAAAGATTTTATTTATTTATTTTGCATTCGTAAAATAAGATTTTGTTTAGTTTGCTCTGTATTTTTTTTGTCGAATGTTTAAAATTATATGCGTTTTATTTGTATTGAAAAATATAATAGGTATCACGCCAACAATATCAAAGACTTCTCGCATCAGGTTCAATGCTTAATTATTTTTTCAAGACAAAGTGTTTTTTATGCTTTTTTGAAAGTGCATTATTTATTCAACTAAATATTCTAACTTCATATAGACTCAAATATGGATTTATTTGATTGTATTTTTTGGAAGTTTTTTTTTATGCTTTTGAAAGCAAAAGATGCAAAACTTTATTTGATTGTTGCGCAAAAAAGGAACAAAAACGCTTTCAAACACCAAAAAGATAATAGGCATTGAAACTGATGTGAGAAAATTATTTGATTGCATTAAATGTTGAGTGAAAGATTTTTTTTTAAAAAAAATTCCATGTATTTTGATATGGGTTTATAATTTGTATTGAAATATAATAGGTATCACACCAACAATATCAAAGATTCCTGCTAACTTTCTATTAATGCCTTCATAATCACAATCCAAGTTTTCTTCTTGCTATTTTTTTCTTTATATTTTTCATTTTAAACTACAACCAAGGGGAAAAAAAATGATTTTAACATGTTTTAATTTATATAGATTAAACTAAAATTAAGGGAGTTATCATAGTAAAATTTTTATGCGATTTATACATTTATGCAATGTTTTCTATGTGATTGTATCACTATGTTGAGTAATGTACTGGTGTAAAACCTTCAGTATGTCTTCTTATTTAACGAGCCGTGTTAGATTTTTTCAACCTAAACAACCTATAATGAAAAGTACAATGGAGATGCATTTAAGTTTTGAAATTAAAGTGTAATGAAGAATTCCGCGCATAGCGCAGATTATGAGCTTGTATTCTATTATTGGACAGAAGAATACAAATTCTAGCATTTCAAAGAATAACATATAAAAAGGATATGAAAATAGCTCTGACAAAGGCTTACTAATGTCATTCTATAAAATTAAAGATAAACTATAAGAAAAAGAACAAGGAAAAAGAGTCAATGGAAGCCTAAAACAAGAAAATATAATTCCACTGATCTGTAAGGCTCTACCTTGCGTTGACAATTGAGTTGATCGTATGCTCTTCTTGTGGACTGAGTTCATTATCACTTGTATTTACGCTTCTTGTAACCTTCACAATAAAAGAAGCAACTCCAAATTAGTAGGGTGTGTGCGTGCAACATGTCAGTTTTGAGAGTGAGAGAAGGGGGGGGCCCGGGGGGGGGAGGGGGGGAAGACTCTGAATTCAACCTGGCCGTCCGCAATGATAAGCAGTACATGGTATTGGCCACCACTTTTCTCAACAATGTCGACTGCAGCCTCAACTACCGGACCATAAGAAGTTGGCCCTTAAACAAAATTACCCACATCAATGAAGCCATGTTTCTTCAGATAAGCAAACTATTATAGACCGGATTAGCTGATGTCTAAGCAGAAAATAATCCACAGGCCTGATAACAAAAAGCATATTCTAATTGGTGAAAATGCTAGCATGCGAATATAGGAAGATGAAACCAACCTGAGAGTCGCAAGTTTGGAACTATTTTTCTATAGCAGGACAAAACTTCTTCAAAACCATGGCACGGCAAATGATCACTATGAAAGCTAAACACTTCTTGATCATGTGTGGTCGCTATAGCAGAAAAAGAAAACCAGTGATCACATTAGAAAATCAGAAAATTGTCCAGATGTTCAACTTTAGGAGATTAGACATACCATCACCAAAACCAAAACAAGGAATTAAGTTGTCTTCATCGAGAGGGGCTAAAGTCTTTCCGATGATAGAGATGGCTTTCTCATATGGATTAGGTGTCTCTCCAATGGCATGCAAGCTCCGGTTATTGAATGAGACTTTGCCTTCAATAATAAAATTGACGCATTGGCTTCCAAGATATGCAAATTAAAGACAAAATGTTTTGAAAATCATATGATACCAAGGTCTACATTATTTACAAACCGATAAACACTTCAAGTCAATTAGGTGCTTTACTATGTGATCGTTGCATCATAGCCAGACAGGAGAGGCCATGGCAATTGGCATTATCACTAAAAATGCATGTTAACAAAGTTAAGGAGGAGGAAAAACACAATTTATATGTTACAGAGGGCCTGTCAACGACGTAATGACTTGATATAATGCCTTCTACACCAATTCAAAATGCCAAGTCTAATTGTGTATGGCCCTTAAAGTTAATAAAAACTATTAAAGAAGATGATAATTAAGGAACATAGTTATTACTTTACATTTAGCTACATTACACCCGAGGGTTTTGTAAGGGCAAATATTAACCACCGGATCTCAATTCTGCTCCATGAACAACTCATACAATAACGAGTGAACTGTAGCACATATTAAGAGGAAGAATTTTTTTTCTCTAGTTTCACAAACCTGTCCATTCATTGCTTTTAGTGAAATCAATTCCAACAATGAGATTGCATGATTCTACACCTTCCTTTCTCAATTCTGCAGTAACCTGTTAAAGAAGAGAGCCAATTCAGAACTTCAAAAGTTCAACTTCATGTAAAACTTCTACGTATACAAAGTAGCAAATGATTTAGCAATGTTAATCTGCATGATTTCCAATGTTTCATTTTCTAAAAAATACATAATGCAACAATTTACTAAATGGGAGATACACAAACTGTCATAAATGATTACTAAAGTTAAGCATTCAGCTGTACGGCATAGCTTTGCTGCATAATTGGGCAATAACAATATTTGTCCCCTATGACTGCTGATACTTGGTTTTACATTAGAATCAACAAAAAGCAAGAACTCCACACCACTGCAATAAAGTTGACTGTCAGTAAATTGCTGCTTAGAGAATGTCAATTAAGACCTTGTGTTGCATGTTTTGACAGGTTTTATCTAAGAAATATTGGAAATAACTTAGCTGAAGATCATAAAACATGTCAAAACTACATGAACAATCAACCAGTGGACATGATAAAAAAAAAAACCATCATCAATGCCTATTAAAGATAAAAGACACACATAACAACCGAGGGATATTAAAACTTTTGGTTTTGTATCCACAATGTTAATTAAAATTTAGCCTACAACCCTAGAGAGAATATTTTAGAATAGAAAACTCGAATTCTCAACAAATCCAACCTAAAAAGACAATTTATTTATTTTTTATAGGTAATCAACTTTCATTAAAAAGGGCAAAAGGCACAACTCAAGTACATAGGAAATCTACAAAAAAAGAAAAAAAACTAGCTAGAAACAGAAAAGCGGTCAAGAAACTCATATAAACTAAGCAAATTAAGAAAGTCTATAGCAGCTGCCTAGTGGTAAAGAGTATTGAAAAAGAAAGACATTAGATCCACCGACGTCCTCTCGCGGTTTTCAAAACTCTAATCATTTTTTTCCCCTCCAAATACATCATTAAATGCAGGACAAAACCATCCTCCACAGTATTGTACTCTGGGGACTGCCACTCAACCCTCTCCAACAAGTGAAGAGGTCAACCACTCTCCTAGGCATAATTCAAGAAAACCTAGCACGACTAGGAATAGCACTCCATAGGGCACTAGCAATCTCTTAGTGGAGAAAAAGATAATCCACGTACTCCCCACACCTCTTACAAATACAACACCAATCCACCATAAAAAGACATTTTATTGTAGAAAATTCTTTAAATTGATTAATGAAATTGAGTTGTTCTATCTCTAAGAAATGATTCCTTTGCAGCATATTATGTAAATTAAATTTAGCACACATGAAAATTTTGGTAAAAAAAGAAGTTAATCAACCAAAGTAAAGTGATGTAGATCAAGTCGTGTTTAATTTTATGAAGAAAATAGGAGAAGACAAAGGTGTACGAATGAGTCTTCTGGGTGAGCTTCAAATGTGACTTGAGGGAGTCTTGGTCGAAGTGGTGTTCGGTCATTATTTGAAAAACGTGTCTAGAACTGAAACCAAGTGAGGAAATTGAGGCACTCAGTCAGTGCCACAGTCGCTCCTCGTCTAAACGAGTAGTAAGTACAAGATGTTCGGTTGGAGCTTGTCTTAAACGAGAATATTCATAGCAATTTTGTCGTGATTCTCATCCGAACAAGTTCGTAGTCTCGTTTGAATGAGATCACAACTAGGTGTTTTAATTATGTGTTTTAGTAGGGTTATGACTGTGTTTTCTATATAAACCTAATAAGGACGGCCTTGGCCGCAATTTATGTTTGTTTTCTCTCAGTTTTCATTAAGAAATACTCAAAGGTTCTTCTATCTTACCTCAATTCCTTGATTGACTTCTTGGTTTTGGGAAAAGTTGTGAAATGTATGTAATTTGGTTTTGCAACTAACTACATCTACGTTGAATCAATTGGTATCGGTGTCTAGTTTTTATTTCCTACCATGGCAAGAGGAGGGCATGGAGGAGGAAACAAGCATGTACGTATGAGTGAAGTGTACGAGTGCAAAGAGGAAACACGTGATGAGCAACTGATGGCACCTTTGCAACGATTGGAGGAGCAAACTGGTCAGTTTGAGCAATTTGGAGAACAAATTAGCGCACAAATTGGAGCGCTAGCCGAGCAATTTGCTGCCATAGGTGGTCCAAACAGTCGTCGCCATCAACCAAACCCGTGTTTTGTAGTGGAGGAAGATGAGTCTAGTGTCTATGATGAGCTTGTCAAACCGTTTGCATGGCGTAGAGCAGGGGGAGTGCCCCGTGGTGCAAAACAATGAGAGCAGGTGGGAGTAAGGATTCAAACTTGACATCCTGGAATTCCAAGGTTGCTTACAACCTAAAGAGTTCCTATATTGGGTAGCTGCTGTAGAAAAAACTTTGGATTTTAAGGAGGTTTCGGATGATCAGAGAGTTTCTTTGGTGGCAACCAAGTTCCGGGGAAGAGCTACTGCACAGTAGCAGCAATTGAAGCAAAGTAGAGTGCAGCATGGAAAAACAAAGATCAATAGTAAGGAGAAACTATTGAAACACATGAGAGCCACATTCTTGCCCCATAACCATGTACTAACAACTTCAGAACCTCAGACAAGGAGCTCAATCTATAGATAATTACATTGCATTGTTATACAAGTTGGTGGCATGTGTGGACTTAGTGGAGTCAAATGTCCAGTTGGTTTCATGATACATTGGAGGTATGCAACAACAATTTCAAGATTCCTTAAAAAACCTTTGATCCTTTTAATATGTCTGAAGCCCATCAGAAGACCTTGCATTTAGAATACTTTATCTAGGAGGCTATTGGGATTGGTAGGAGGAGGTAATGGGAGTAATAGTCACCTAAACCCCACACCCCCTACATGTGGTGTGGTTCCACCACCTACACAAGCGGATAGTCAAATGCACAGCCTAATAAGGCGGCTTTGACTAGCGCTCCACTACGATGCTTCAAATGTGGTTAGCTAGGACATAGGATGGCGGATTGTAGGAAGGGTGAGCAGTATGGCAAGGGGTTGTTCATTGAGTCCAGGGAGGCAACGGATGATGCCTTGGCGGATTTGGAGCAAGGACCTGAATTTGATGCTGAAGAGGATGTTGAAGAGGAGCTTGTTCAAGGGGATAAGGGTCCTTTGTTGGTGGTTAAGAGGGCATGCTTTACACCCTGCAAGGCAGAAGGAGAAGATTGGAGGTGCAACATCTTCCAATCTACTTGTACAATGGGAGGTAAAGTATCGAGACTTGTTATTGATTCGAGGAGCTGTGAGAACATGGTGTCCGAAGAAGCTGTCCAGAAATTGGGGTTGGAGATGGAAAAGCATCCTAGTCCCTACCAGTTGAAGTGGCTCAAGAAAGGAAACAAGGTAACGGTTTCTAAACGTTGTCTAGTGTCCTTTTTCATTGGATCTAAATATAGGGATAAAGTGTGGTGTGATGTAGTTGCCATGGATGCTTGTCATCTTCTATTGGGTAGACCATGGCAATATTAAAGGGTTGCCATACATGATGGGAAGAAGAATACATATAGCCTCATGTTTGATAACATGAACTCCTACTGAGCAAGGAGGTTGAGCCAAAACCCACAAAGGGGAACGGTAAAAATTTCTTAGTAAGGAGGAATTTTTAAATGAAATGTTAGCTTTTGAGGTTGTTCTTGTATTGATGGGTAAATAGAGTATTAGGGAGGAGGAGTACCAAAGCCGATAAAGGGATTATTGGAAGAGTTCGTTAATGTGTTTTCAGAGGATTTGCAGAAGGGTTTACCGCCTCTAAGAGATATACAATATCAGATTGACTTGGTGACGAGATCTAGCTTTCCAAACCATCCACATTACTGCATGAGCCCCAAGGAGAATGAGTTGAGACGTCAGGTGGAGGCCTTGGTGTCTAAAGGCCATATCATAGAGAGCTTTAGTTCATGTGCAATTCTAGCTTTACTCACACCCAAGAATGGGTCATGGCAGATGTGTGTAGACAACCAAGCCATCAACAAGATCACAATGAGGTATACATTTCACATTCCACGATTGGATGACCTATTGGATTAGTTAAGTGGAGCTACAGTGTTTACTAAGCTGGATTTAAGAGCGGATATCATCAGATATGGATTCGGCCTGGTGATGAATGGAAGATCTTGTTTAAGCTGCATGAGAGGTTGTATGAGTGCTTTGTGATGCCATTCGGGTTGTCTAATGAGTTAATTTATGAGGGTGGTAAATCAAATCTTCAGCCCTTTTATTGGCAGGTTTGTAGTAGTCTACTTTGATGATATTCTCATTTATAGTACTAATCTTGATGAGCATCTTCAGCATTTGCGCTAAGTGCCCATAGTGTTGCGTAGGGAGAAGTTCTTTGCTGCCATAGGCAAGTGTTCATTCCTGAAGGATTCTGTTCTATTCCTTGGTTATATGGTATCCAAGAATGGCCTTGCAGTCAATGAATCAAAGCTTGAAGTCGTCAAACAATGGCCAATACCTACAACAATTCATGAGGTGCAGAGCTTTCCTGGGTTGGTGTCATTCTACCGACGTTTTATTCATAATTTCAGCACCATTATGGCACCAATTACGGATTGCATAAAGGCGGGAAAATGTTCTTGGAGTGAAGAGGTGACTGCAGCATTTGAAGCAATCAATGAAAAGTTGACTACAACTCTTGCTCTTGCATTGCCGGATTTTTCACAGCCTGAGTTGCATTGTGATGCCTCAAAGGTTGGTGCTAGAGCAGTTCTTAGCCAAGGTGGGAAGCCGGTGGCGTATTTTAATGAGAAGTTGAGCAGGTCTAAGCTTAACTACAATACTTATGACGTGGACTTTTATGCATTGGTACAAGCCTTGAAGTATTGGAATTCATATTTGGCCAACAGTGAATTTATCTTGCACTTGGACCATGAGGCATTGAAGCATCTTCAAAGTCAAGATAAACTATCTTCTAGGCATGCTGGTTGGGCAGCATATATCCAACAATTCTCCTTTGTGATCAAGCATAAATCTGGAGTGTTGAATAAGGTGGCGGATGCGCTTAGCTGGAAAGAGACTTTATTGACTACAATGAGGACAAAGGTACTTGAATTTGATCTATTTGAAGATTCGTCTACTGAACCATTTTTGGTCCTTTTGTTAGTGATGTGGCAGCTGGCCATCGGGATGATTTTCTTTTCCAAGATGCGTTTCTTTTCAAAGGAATCAGTTATGTATTCTTGAGGGTAGCTTAAGGTTGAAGATTATACAAGAACTGCATAATGAGGGTCACATGGGGCTTGACAAGACATTCAAGTTAGTGACAACTCAATTTTATTGGTCAAGCATGCGGAAGGAGGTCGCAAGGTTTGTGGAGAGTTGTCGGATTCGCAAAGTGTCAAAAGGTTCAGCTACTAATGCCAGTTTGCACATATCACTTCCAATTCCAGATCAACATTGGACTAACGTAAGCATGGACTTTGTGTTGGGGTTACCAAGGTGACAGCGAGGTAATGACTATATTTGTTGTGGTTGATTGGTTTGCTAAGATGACACACTTTATTGCTTGCAAGAAGACTTCTGATGTTGTCAATGTGGCTCAATTGTATTTCCGGGAGGTTTATCGACTTCATGGCTTGCATTTTTTATAGTTTTTGATTAGGACACTCGGTTCCTTAGCCACTTTTGGAGGTGCTTACGGAGGTTTTCTAACACCAAGCTTGATTTTAGTAGTGTCTATCATCCTCAAACCGATGGGCAAACGAAGGTGGTAAATAGATCTTTGGAAGGTTTGCTTAGGAGCTTGGTAGGTGATCATCTAAAATGTGATCAGAAGCTATTCAAGCTGAGTTTGCCTATATAGGTCTACCAATTGGAGTACCGATTTTAGTATATTCTTTATTGTCTACGGAACTAATCCTCATGCACCGTTGAATTTAGCACCTATTCCCGATTTAAAGCGGGCAAATGATAAGGATGATGATCTTATTGCTCAGATCCAAGAAGTTCACAAAGCTACATTTCAAAATTTAGAAGACTACCTAGCTAAATACAAGGCAAGTGCTGACAAGAAGCGGCATGCAATGGAATTTGACAAAGGAGATTATGTATGGGTTTCCTATGAGAGAGTATAGCAAGCTTGTTGCACGGAAGATTGGACCAGTGGAGATCATTGAGAAGATTAATATGCATATTGGTTGCTTCCAAGCCACATCAAAACGTATGACGTCTTCAATGACAAGCAACTTGTTCCATCCATAGGTGACGATGTGAATTCGAGGAAGAATTCTCTCCAACATAGGGAGGATAATGTAGATCAAGTTGGGTATAATTTTATAAAGAAAACAAGAGAAGTCAGAGGCGTTCTAACGAGTCTTTTGGGTGAGCTTCATATGTGACTCCAAGAAGTCTCAATCAGAGTGGTGTTTAGTCAACGTTCAAACAACGTGTCCAAAACTAAGACCAAGTGAAGAAGCTAAGGCATTTGATCGGTGCCACGCTCGCTCCTTGTCCGAACAAGTAATAAGCCCGTTGGTTGGAAGGCCGGTCAAAGCTCGTCCGATCAAGAATATTCATAATACCACAATTCTCTTCCAAAGGAGTTAGTAGTCTCATACAAACGAGAACGAGATCACGACCGGGTGTTTTAAATATGTGTTTTAGTAGGGTTGTCACTGTGTTTCCTATATAAACCTAATAAGAATGGCCTTGGCTGCAGTTTATGTTTGTTTACTCTCGGTTTTCATTAAGAAATATTCAAAGGTTTTGTTTTCTTCTATCTTACCTCAATTTCTTGATTTAATTTTTTTAATTTTGGGAAGAGTTGTGAATTGAATGTTGTTTGGTTTTGCAACTCATTGCACCTACCCGGCATCATAAAGTCATAAAATTTTGTGCTACATCACTAAATTTTCACAAACATTTTCCTTGATAAGAATATAGAACTAAATTGAGAAACATGAATGCAATAACTGATGGGAACCAAGGTGGGCCTACTCTTAAAGATCCTTTGCAAATTTCAGATGGGCCAATTACAAGACCAAGAACAAGAAGATCAGGGAAGCAATGCAAGGATTAGTGCAATCCACTTGGGATGAAGCTAGCAAGAGCCCAACACTCACGATGGGCTTGAAAGAAGAGAACCAGTCTTGATCACCTTGATCCAAGTTGTGGAAGACTTGACTTAAAAATAGGGCCTATTGTTATTAAAGGCTTTATTTTATTAGTTTAGAATAAATGGGCTTGAGGATGTTTTGGCCCATATATATTTCTTATGTTTTATTAATTAGGGTTTCAAAAGAACTTTAATTGTTCCACTTGAGGGTATTTTGGGAAAGGGGGCCTTATTTTGGCCTAGGGTTATTTTGTAGGGAGTATTTAAACATCTCATAGCCACACTAAAGCAGACGACATTATTTTGAATTTTAATTGTGAGTTTGAGTTTTCTCCTCTTGTTCTTGATTGAACTTTTGAACTTATCAAAAGGTGAATCACAACCTTTGTGGCGTTCTTCCTCGTAATTTGGGTTCTTGAAACGGGAGATTTCAACGGGGTTAGATTTTAATATAATCTAGGTTCTTGAAACGAGTTTTCAACGGGTCTAAATTCTCCATTCATAGACTTGAGTTTTGGCTTTCTTGGGTGAGGTTTTCAAATTGATTGGTGGGTTCAACGGATTTCTATTCCTGTGCGTTCATATCATTTGGTATCAGAGCTCAGTTTCCAATCAGGTCTGATTCTATCTATTTTTTTTTTTCCTATTCTATTTGATCCTAGTTCTCATTGTTCTAGGGTTACAAAAAAAAAGGGTTGTTGAAAAATTCATTATTCTTCTAAAGTTTTTGGCTGCCGTATCACTTATTCTTCTTGGGGTTTTGAGTTCTTTGTTAGGGCTTTGTTAATTGCAATTTTCTTTTGATTGTGATCAAATTAGTGAAAAAAAAAAAAAAATCGTCCAAAAAAAAAAAAGAGAAAAGTATAGAAAATCTGAAAAAAAATTTTTTGAGCCTTAACATCAAAAGGGCTGTGCATTCTTCATTATAGTTTGTATCTTGTGTTATAGTTACTCTTCCATTCGTATAATTTTCATGATTCTTGTGTCGTTTCATTCTTTCCGTGTTTTTCTTGCTTCTTGTTTCTTGAACCTAATTGCTAGTTGGGATTAAACAAGGTTACTTTGTCTTGATTGAGTTCAATTAGTTCTGAAAGAGGTAAAAGGTAAGAGAGTGTGAGATTATTATCGAAAAAAAAGCCTATTTAGAGTGAAACACGAGTGGAGTGCCATCATTTGAGTGTAAACACGTAAGGGAGCGTGTGAGATCTATTCTTTTTCCGCTAACAATATTTTTTGCAGCACATTACAATGTCTCGCCGCAGTGGCTCATCATCGGAAGGGGTGGCCGATAACCCATTCTTTGTGTTACAGGCCATGCAACAACAATTTGAGCGATTGAACTTGGTGATGGGGGAAGTGAGGGATAGGATGGATCAACAAGAAGCAGCAATTAGAAATTTGCAAGGTGGGAGAAATAGGAGGCGACGTGAGCCTAGGGTTGAAAATGCATATGAGAATGAAGGAGATAATGAGGATGAGGAAGACCTAACATCTGAAATTGAGTCGGGTAGACATAGAGGAGTTAGGCATGAAAGAAGATTTGAGAGGAACCTAGGGGGTCGAGATGGTGTTGATAGAGACTTGGGGCGCATCAAAATGAAAATACCATCTTTTCAAGGTAGAACTGACCCTGAGATTTACCTAGAGTGGGAGAAAAAAATAGAGTTGGTATTTGATTATCATAATTACTCTGAGGAGAAGAAAGTGAAGTTGGCGGTAATTGAGTTCACTGATTATGCTCTTATTTGGTGGAATCAATTAGTGACCAATAGGAGGAGGAATTATGAGAGGCCTGTTGAGACATGGGGAGAGTTGAAAGCTCTCATGAGGCGGAGATTTGTACCTAGCCACTACTATAGGGACCTTTACCAAAAGCTCCAACATCTTACACAGGGGTCTAGGAGTGTGGAGGATTATCATAAGGAGATGGAGATAGCGATGATTCGGGCTAAAGTAGAGGAGGACCGGGAGGCCACCATGGCGAGATTTTTGAGTGGTTTGAATAGAGATATAGCCAATGTAGTTGAATTGCAGCATTATGTGGAGATAGAGGACATGGTGCACATGGCTATGAAGGTGGAGAGGCAATTAAAGAGAAAAGGGACAGCAAGGTACACTTCGATTTCTAGTACTACTTGGAAATCAAAGTGGGATAGGAATGATCCAGCTGAAGCAAAGAGGAAAACCGAACCACCTAAGAGCAAAGATGAGGGACCTAGCAGCAGACCCAAGGTAGGTAGAATCTCAACCTTCAAGAAATAGAGATATTAAATGCTTTAAGTGTTTGGGTTCAAGGCACATCGCTTCTCAATGTCCAAATAGTCGAGCGATGATTTTGCGTGACAATGGGGAGGTGATGACTGAGAGTGAAGTTNTCTCATGAGGCGGAGATTTGTACCTAGCCACTACTATAGGGACCTTTACCAAAAGCTCCAACATCTTACACAGGGGTCTAGGAGTGTGGAGGATTATCATAAGGAGATGGAGATAGCGATGATTCGGGCTAAAGTAGAGGAGGACCGGGAGGCCACCATGGCGAGATTTTTGAGTGGTTTGAATAGAGATATAGCCAATGTAGTTGAATTGCAGCATTATGTGGAGATAGAGGACATGGTGCACATGGCTATGAAGGTGGAGAGGCAATTAAAGAGAAACGGGACAGCAAGGTACACTTCGGTTTCTAGTACTACTTGGAAATCAAAGTGGGATAGGAATGATCCAGCTGAAGCAAAGAGGAAAACCGAACCACCTAAGAGCAAAGATGAGGGACCTAGCAGCAGACCCAAGGTAGGTAGAATCTCAACCTTCAAGAAATAGAGATATTAAATGCTTTAAGTGTTTGGGTTCAAGGCACATCGCTTCTCAATGTCCAAATAGTCGAGCGATGATTTTGCGTGACAATGGGGAGGTGATGACTGAGAGTGAAGGTGATAGTGATGGGGTGCCCGAGTTGGTTGATGATAGTGATGATGATGGAGTGGTATACGCCGTGACCGGTGAGTCTCTTGTTGCCAGGCGTACTCTCAATACACACATTAAGGTGGATGATGCAGAGCAACAAAGAGAGAACATTTTTCATACTAGATGCCACGTCAACAGCAAGGTATGTAGTATGATCATTGATGGGGGAAGTTGTACTAATGTGGCTAGCACTACTTTGGTTGAGAAATTGAATTTACCTACCTTAAAACACTCTCGACCATACAAATTGCAGTGGTTGAATGATTGTGGAGAGGTTAGGGTAGATAGACAAGTGTTAGTTACTTTTTCAATTGGAAAGTATCAGGATGAAGTACTTTGTGATGTTGTGCCTATGCATGCTGGCCATATTTTGTTGGGGAGGCCGTGGCAGTATGATAGGAGGGTGACACATGATGGGTTCAAGAACATGTACAGCTTTGTAAAGGAGGGCAAAACAATCAAGCTTGCTCCTTTAACTCCAAGCCAGGTCTATGAGGATCAACTGAAACTAAAAAGTGAGGTTGCTCAAAAAAGAAAGAGTGAAAATGAGAGTGATCATATAAGAAAGAGTGAAAATGAGAGTGATCAAAAAAGCAAGAGTGAAAAAGAGATTGAGCAAAAAAGAAAGAGTGAGAGTGAAAATGAGCAAAAAAGAAAGAGTGAGAAAGAAAGTAGAGAGGTGGCTGAGAGTAAAGAAAAAAGAGTGGAGTCACAAGAGAAAAAATAAAGAGAGTC
>FXXK01001059.1:161934-181663 GCA_900184695.1 Betula pendula
GACTTTGTTTTGGGGTTGCCTAGTGTTATACCCGAGATATGATTAGAGGATTTTACAAACTTAATTATACAAATGACTAAGTAAAAATGATAACCAAGAGTAGAAAGTTATTTTAGTGAATGTTTCATTCGAATCTGTAATTTCAGATTGACCATGCTGGAGTAAAATAGTCATAACTTTTCACTCCAAACTTAAATTGAGGAAACATTTATGTCATTGGAAAGCTAACTGAAAGTTATACAACTTTGTAGTTTATGAGTTTTTCCAATTCCATCGTTTTGGTGGTCAAATCTGCATTGTCCGCAGAAAACGTTTCAAGAGGTTCAGTAATTTCAGACTGACCTTGTGAGAATAAAATGATCATAACTTTTGACTCAGAACTCCAATTGATACAAAATGTACGTCATTGGAAAGCTAACTCAAAGTTCTACAACTTTTTAGTTTATGACTTTTTCTAATTCGATCGTTTTAGGGGTCAAATCGGCCTGACAGTAAGCATCATCCGCAGCTCGTCTGCAGTTGCGTCCGGACGAACCTTGCTGCCTCTCAAACAGTAGGCTCCGTCTGCAGTCCGTCCGCAGCTAGGTCCGGACGCCGTGAACAGTAATGCGATATATAAGTGCTGAAACACGAAAATTTCAGTTCAGTTTCCATTTTTCTCTTCTTAAACACCTAGAGCTCTCTCCTCTCTCCTAGGGTTTGATCTAAACCCTAGGATATTGATCATTTGGAGCTTCCAAAGTGTAATCCAACACCGGCAAAGTGTTCCTCGGTGTTAGATCATCTTTCTAACCGATCATTTGAGGTAAAAATCTCAAAATGGAGTTTATTGCCTTTTGATTAAGCTAGGTACCTTGCATGTTGCTTAATCATGTTGTATTGTCTTAGGAATTGGTGTATTTGTGAAGTTTAAGCATTGGATTGAAGTTCCTTCAACCGGGTCTTCATATCATTGTGGTAAGTGTCTAAGTCTAGCTTTGTGATTTTACTCAAGTTACAATGTAGCATGTTAATCCATTGTAAATTGCCATGGATTAACTCTTTTAGCTTATGGAATCAGGTTATGAGTTCCATTAAGCCTTGGGTATTATGGGTTAAGTGATTATGAGGTTATGAGCACTTGTTGATTATATTTTGAGTTATAGATGATGTCTAAGATTGCATGCAATGTAATATTGCAGCTTATTGTGGCTTAGAGGTTGGATTGATATCCAAATTATAGCATCAAGGATTGAGGTGAGTAATCTTTTACTCACTGAGGACGAATCATGTTTTATGTTTTTAAATGATTTTATAAATGATTTTAGATGTTTTAAAGATGCTAAACAAGTTGAGAAAATAGAATTTTAATGCTTTTAAAGATTGTTTAAAGCTATGAAAAAGTCGAGCCATTCATATGTTGTTTGAGAATGATTTGTTATTACTTGATAACTTTCAATGTTTTATGAAGTATTTGATGAGATATGATTGATATTGTGTTGTGATTTTGAAAGTGTTAAGATATGAAAGAGATACTATGATTTATTGATACTTTGTGCTTTGAGATTTTGAGCTTATGATGAATGAGAATTGATTTAATTTCAGTTGTTAAGACATGATTGTTGAGATTTGTAAGTGCATTGACATGAGCATGTGCATTGATGTGTGAGCATGAACATGGGCTAATATTCAAGAGATAAAGAAGAGGGCTAGGCCCATAAGATGAAAGTTAAAGAAGAGGACAATATGGCCCCGAGTAAGGTAGCCGCCCGATATGGGGAAGGGCCCAACTCTCACGGTAGGCCATTATATGATGTAAGTAAAGAAAGTTATGAAAGTTATGAAAAGTGCTAGGCTAGGCATTATGCGCGAGGCTAGGGAGTTGTCCCTGAGGCCGGTGTGTGCAGCTGCTCGGGCTGAGTCCGTTAAGCATGCTGTACACATTACGAAAGTAAAGAAAAGTAGAAGATTAAAGCATGCATTGCATTGTTCTTGATGATTTATATGTATTGATTTAAGAGGTATTTCATGCTAGATGTATTGGTATGCATAAGAGTTTTCATGGAAAAGAACTTATGTATACGTTTACAGCTGGTTTGCATATGATGTTTTGTGGAATTTTATTATGTATAAGATATGCATTAAATGGTTTATATGTATATGTATCCAAACGTATTTTGGAGCATATGCATACATTCACAATTATATATATTGATTCAAAATGCTTTATGAATGTGTTGTTTACTTCATCAGCTACCCTGAGTTTGATAAATGAAAGAGTAATATTTTTATGAAGATGAGTGGCTGATATTGTAAACGATTACATAAATAAAAGTTTGGCTCATTGCGAAAACCCTCGGGGGAGTCTTCATTCTTTATGAACTGTTGACTCACCCTTTCTTCTTTTCTTCCCCTATGTAATCATGGATGATCTCTATGATTACATAGATGATGCTGTTATTGCAAGTACAGTGGATCTTGATGAAGATCCAGTGGCTGCCTATTTGGGATATGATGTCTGAGGGCGATGTACGCCCATTGGGTATTTTGTTTAGACTCTTATAGTATTCTAGTTTTTGTTGTACATCATATTGTTATATATGTAGAAATAGAATGATGTACTTTGGCTATGCCGTATGTGGCATTTTTGATAGCCTTTCTTTTGTTGTATAGCACGTGTTGTAAAACTGTTGTATATAGTTTATGTCAGCTCCAGGTTATGTTCTCTCACATGTTATGTATTTATTTCCGCTGCGTATATGTTGTTAACTCTGATGTGATATGCTCAGATTATGAGTTGATGATGTGGGCTTTACATGAGCCTCTGTGACTATTCGGTTTCAAAAAAAAAAAATTAGGTGATGAAATCGGGTCGCCACACCTAGGACAAAAAGGGGTAGCGATAGGGGTGGCAAAACGGGTTGGCGAGTCGGGTTCGGGTCAACCCGCTTGACCCGCCAACCCGTTTAGCNTCGACACGAACACGACCCGTTTATTAAACGGGTCAACACGACACGATTCGTTATTTTAACGGGTTGACACGACACGACCCGTTTAACCCGTTTAGTTAACGGGTCGAATCGTGTCAACCCGAAACGACACGACCCGCTTGACACGATTAGGTATACGGGTCAAACTTACCCGACATGACCCGAAACGACCCGTTAAAAAACTGATTAAATCTAAACAATTGAACAAAAAAAAGTTGTGTTATAATTTTTTTTACCACTCTTAAGCCAAATCCATAAATTTGACGTGCCAAAACTTATAAATGACCAAGTTTATAAGCTAAATTTAGAAGACTTTATTTAAAACTACAAGACAAATCCTGCCTCTGCAAAACTAAAGTGCAATTGGGTTGACATACAATTCAACAGCCCATTGTAGCTTTGGAAAATTTATAGTAAATAAATCACAGTTTACTCTAAAAATTATATCAAGTAATGGAAATTTAGTGCTCAGGGCTAATCATAAATTATTTTTCATTATGATCCACTGTGTCTGTAAAATTTTGAACTACGACAAAATATTAATTCCAGACTACAAAATATGAAACTAAATTTCTTAGAGCACTCCCGATTAAATACACAGCCAAGACCAAAATACAGGTAAGAAAGGCTGCCATTCCGGGCATTGTATAGTTGAACCTGTATGAAACCTAGAGAAGTTGTATACATCTAAAAGCTCCAGCTAGATGGAATACACACACTGGTAAAATTTTTGAGTTCAGAACAACACATCTAGAACAGGTCAAGTTTCTTACAAGCAAAATCTCCTTCCTCCAACTCAAAAAATGAAAGCCAAAATGACATAAATCAGGTCAATGTGACAATTTCAAAATTTCCTACAATGATAACAACCAGAAGAAGTTCCCGCTATACGATGTTTGATCATGCTTTTAGACTTCATAATTTACAAACGATGCAGGGGAGCACACTTCAAGGAAAAAGATCCACAGCCCCTCCCAAATATCACTAAAAGTAAACAAAGCATGAACTGAAGGGGGCAAGCATTGAAAAATAAATATAAGGATATTGGTGACTCGCAAACACACACAGCACATCATTTGCTACTGTTAGTCTGTTACACATACCCACAGCCTCAGAATTTGTCACAGCAGCCGACACTGACAATTGATTGCAAAATTATGACTGGTTACCAGCAACCAAATAGGACCTCAGGAAAAATGTCATCAAAATTTATCAGGGCATTTGAAAACGATCCATTCAGTAAACACCAATTCAATGTAACGTACTTTTTAACTTACATCAGAACCCGATTAACTAAATATCAAAAACCCAAAAGAAAAAAAAAAATCTATTCTGTCTTGCTAAAACAAGTGCAAGATAGAGCTCAGCCTAGCTAGTTGGTGAATAATGTTGGTGCCATTTATTTTGGAGTACTTCTAAGTGTAATTAATTTTATCTATCAAATTTTGTTACTTAATTTTTTTTACTGTTAAAATGAATTTGTAAGAGAGTTATTGAAAAACCTCAAACATTTTATCTTGGTTTCAATTTCAAGGTTTTTTTTTTTTTGTACCGGGTTACCGGGTCACCCGGCGGGTTGACCCGTCTGACCCGGTAACTAGCCGGGTCATAAACGGGTCAACCCGTTTGACCAAGGTAAACCCCGTTAAGCCCAACCCAAACCCGAAAAATTCGTGTCGTGTTCGTGTCGGGTTCGCGGGTCGTGTCAAAAATTGCCACCCCTAGGTAGCGATTCTATTTTTGTGGTTGTGGAAAGATTTAGTAAGATGGCACATTTCATTCCATGCCATAAAACAGATGATGCCACAAACATAGCTGACTTATTTTTCAGGGAGATAGTGCGACTCCATGGTGTGCCCAGGAGTATTGTTTCTGATAGGGACATTAAATTCCTTAGCTACTTTTGGAAGGTGTTGTGGGGGAAATTGGGTACTAAGCTCTTATTTTCCACTACTTGTCATCCGCAGACTGATGGTCAGACTGAAGTGGTTAATAGGACTTTAACTCAGCTTTTACGCACTGTTGTTCATAAGAATTTAAAAACTTGGGAGGAATGTTTGCCATTTATAGAGTTTGCATATAATAGGACCATGCATACTACTACTTCATATTCTCCTTTTGAAATTGTTTATGGATTTAATCCGCTTACTCCGTTAGATTTGATGCCTTTACCTGTTGATGGCAGGAGTAGCTTGGATGGCCAAAAGAAAGCGGAGTTGGTGAAGTCACTTCATGAGAGGGTACGGCTTCAAATTGCCCACAAGAATGACAGGGTCGCTTCCCAAGCCCATAAAGGGCGAAGGCGTGTCATCTTTGAACCAGGAGATTGGGTTTGGGTTCATATGCGCAAAGACAGATTTCCAGCCCATAGGAAGACTAAGTTGCATCCCCGAGGAGATGGACCTTTCAAATTCTTGAGAAAATTAATGACAATGCATATAAAGTGGATTTCCAGGTGAGTATAATGTTTCTGCTACCTTCAATGTTTCTGATCTTTCTCCCTTTGATGTAGGTGAAGATTCGAGGTCGAATCCTTTTGAGGAGAGGGGGAATGATGGGAAACAGGTGGGGGGCCTACTCTTAAAGATCCTTTGCAAATTCCAGATGGGCCAATTACAAGACCAAGAGCCAAGAAGATCAGGGAAGCAATGCAAGGATTAGTGCAATCCACTTTGGATGGAAGCTAGCAAGAGCCCAACACTCAAGATGGGCTTGAAAGAAAGAGAACCAGTCTTGATCCACTTGATCCAAGCTGTGGAAGACTTGATTTAAAAATAGAGCCTATTGTTATTAAAGGCTTTATTTTATTAGTTTAGAATAAATGGGCTTGAGGATGTTTGGCCCATATATTTCTTATGTTTTATTAATTAGGGTTTCAAAGAACTTTAATTGTTCCACTTGAGGGTATTTTGGGAAAGGGGCCTTATTTTGGCCTAAGGTTATTTTGTAGGGAGTATTTAAACATCTCATAGCCACCACTAAAGGAGATAGACATTATTTTGAATTTTAATTGTGAGTTGAGTTTTCTCCTCTTGTTCTTGATTGAACTTTTGAACTTATCAAAGGTAAATCACAACCTTTGTGGCGTTCTTCCTCGTAATTTGGGCTCTTGAGACGAGATTTCAACGGGTCTAGATTTTAATATAATCTAGGTTCTTGAAACGAGTTTTCAACGGGTCTAAATTCTCCATTCATAGACTTGATTTTGGCTTTCTTGGGTGAGTTTTCAAATTGATTGTGGGTTCAACGGATTTCTATTCCTGCGGGTTCATATCAGCTCACCTCGAAGATGGCGTGCTCGTTTTGTTCATAGAGAACTCCTTCGTGATGGAGAAAGAGCTGCAAAGTGGAGGCTTTGGAGCGGAGCAGTTCTTCATGAAAGAAAGAAAGATGATGAATGTTTAATGTTAAATAAACAAATGAAGATGCTACCGTGGTAATTTTCTAAAAAAGAACTGTTAGTTTTTGAATTGGCTAATTCTGTCCCAAAGTGATTTTTGTAATTGAGACTTTTTGGACAAAATGTTGTTTATTTTTTATATAAATGTTAATTTTTCCTGGTGCCGTTCGACCGGTATATGTTCCGTTCGACCGGGTAATTAATGAAGAAGTATAGAGACGCCCATTCCAAAAGGTGTTCTAAATGCCGTTCGACCGGGTTGAGTTCTTCAGACTTTAGTGCAGCTCGTTCCAAGGTCCGATCCAAATAGCGGTCAACCGGATAGCTGATTCAGACTTCCAGAGAACCTCATTCACTCAGCCGTTCCAATTGGCGTTCAACCAGCCAGATTTTCAGGCTACTCAGAGAGCCTCGTTCACTCAGCCATTCTAATCATCGTTCAAACGGATATCTTAAGGCTACTCAGAGAGCCTCGTTCACTCAGTCGTTCCAAGAGTGGTTCGACCGCGCCGCCTTGAGGAATCCTGATTTCAGTGTTTTAACTTAGCACTATTCGACCAGACCATTTAGCCGTTCGACCGGATCAGTAATTTTGAAATTTCAATAATCCGTTTTTGATTTCTTGAAGATCAAGTTTTCCTCCTCTATATAATGTAGTCTTCTCAGACGTTTTATGTGGGGATTTTGAGGCTATTTTATTTGTGCTAAGAGAGGTTTAAGTTTATTAGAACAAATACTTTGTTCCTCTCTTAGAGTTTATTCAATCCTTGTTTCCGACACTTGAAGCTTATCGGAGTTCCGGTGAAGGAGATCAAATAGAATAACTTTCCAGAGGTTCTGGGAGAACTACTGCGGTAGCAGGCAAGCGGGTCACTTGTCTAGTACAAGAGTGTATCTCTTACAAAGGTTTTTTAAGTATGAGCACCTTGTAATTTCTCGTTCTTCTATAGTACATTGATTTCCTGGATTTGGCTGTCCTAGAGTGGTTTTACTTTTGAAGAATTCTTCAAAAGGTTTCCACTTCGTAACAAAAATATTTGTGTTGTGTGCTTTATCGCTTTCATAATATATTGGGTGGTTGCATAATTGTTAAATTTTGCGTTTATTTGGCATACACCTATTCAACCCTCCTTCTAGATGTTATTTGGAATCGGTTATTATTTTTCAAGAACCATTGTAGCATTGTGTTGGCAATGCTTGGGTGCTACATCTCCTTATATAAATTTCGTCCTCAAAATTACACTCAACATAAATATGCATGCAAATTGAATCTCTAAGCTTGTATAGGAAATTTAGAAGCATACATAATGTAATATGAGACGTAACGTACCTGATTACTCAAATAAGTGCAGATATCGGTTTTACATATCCAACTCAAGCTCCCATGAAGCTTCTTCTACATCATGATTTCCCCATAGAACTTTGACCAATGGTATGACTTTGGTTCTCAATTGTTGCTTTTTGCGATCCAAAATTTGCATTGGGAGCTCTTCATATCTCAGATTTGGCTGAATATCAAGAGACTTGTAGCTTATGACATGCAACAGATCATGAACACGCTTCTGCAATTGAGAGACATGGAACACATCATGCATTCCATCCAAGCTAGGTAGGTGGCAATTTGATCTTGTACGCCAAAGGACTTAAACACTTTAGTACTTGAAAAGGTCCAACATACCTTGGACTAAGCTTACCTTTCTTGCCAAATCGCATCACGCCCCTCATTGGCGACACCTTGAGATACACAAAGTCACCAACTTCAAACTTGAATGAGCGACGATGCTTATCCACATAAATCTTTTGTTGGCTTTACACGGTTAGCATTCGCTTATGAATAAATGCAACCCTATCTTTCGTGTCTTGAATCATATTTGGACCCAATAATTGTTGCTCACTAACTTCATCCTAATACAAAGGCGATCTACACTTGCGCCCATATAGTGCTTCATAAGGTGCCACGCCAATAGTTGGTTGAAAACTATTGTTGTAAGCAAATTCAACTAAAGGCAAATAGTGAATCCAACTGCCTTTGAAGTCGAGTACACACAGCCTGAGCATATTTTCAAGTGTCTGAATAGTTCTCTCAGATTGGTCATCTGATTGTGGATGATAGGTTGTGCTAAAATTCAACGTAATTCTCATAGCCTCATGTAGCTTCTTCCAAAACTTGGATGTGAATCGTGGGTCACAGTCCGATACAATAGAAATAAGTACTCCATGCAAACAGATTATTTCCCTTACATATAAGTCTGCCATCTTCTTCATAGAATCTGTGATCTTGATAGGGAGAAAATGGGTACTCTTGATAAGTCTATCGACAATCACCCATATGGCATCTTGACCGCTAGGCGCTTTTGGCAATCCATGGCTATTTGATCCCATTTCCACATAGGAATTTCAAGTGGCTGAAGTTGACCCATAGGCCGTTGATGTTCGGCTTTTACAAGTTGGCACGATGGGCACTATGCAACATACTCAGTAACATTATGCTTTATGCCATTCCACCAAAACTTTTTCTTCAAGTCTTGATACATCTTGGTATTTCCATGATAAACAGTGTGTCATGATTGATGAGCTTTGTCAAGGATCTCTCTCCTCAAATCAGCATCATTGGGTACAACTGTTCTGTCATCCTTAATCTTCAAAACACCATCATTGGCAATATGGAAGCTAGGTACTTCCCCACGTTTGGCTTCATCAATGAGTTCTTGAAACTCAAGATCATCTTCTTGTGCTTGCTTAGTTTTTGTTGTGGTCAACGGCTGAACCACCAAAGCTACTAGAATTGGCAACTCACTAGTCAACACTTCATCAATCTGCACTATTGCAAATTGCTGAGCCAGCTAATCGATAACTGATGTAGAATCGGTCTCAATTTCCCGTGACTTCCGGCTTAATGCATTAGCTACCACATTAGCTTTACCAGGATGGTAAAACACTTTGTTGTCATTATCTTTGAGCACTTCTAGCCATCTTTGTTGTCTCATATTCAGATTCTTCTGCGTGAATATATATCTGAGGCTCTGATGATCAGTATGAATTTTATACGGCTCACCATAGAGATAATGCCTCCAAATCTTCAAGGCATACACCACTACGGCTAATTCCAAATCATGAGTGGGATAGTTCTTTTCGTGATCTTTCAATTGCCTTGAGGCATAGGCCATAACCTTGCCTTGTTGTATAAGTACGCACCACAATCCTTTGTGAGATGCATTTGTGTACACAACGTACCCAACAGATTTCACGGGCAATGTAAGGAGAGGTGCAAACACCAGTTTTCGCTTTAGCTCTTGAAAACTCTCTTCGCATTCATCGCTCCACACATAAGGAGCATTCTTCCTTGTTAGAGCTGTGAGAAACTCCAATAATGCGGAGAATCCAGCAATTATCCTCCAGTAATAACCAGCCAAGCCCAAGAAACTACGAATCTCTTGGACACTTGTTGGTCATTCCCATTCAACTATAGTTTCAATCTTTTTTGGATCCACGGCAAGACTATCCTTGGAGACTACATGACCCAAGAATGATACCTCTTCCAACCAAAACTCACACTTTTTAAGTTTGGCGAAGAGCTTCTTCTCCCTTAATACTTCCAACACTGTCTTCAAATGTTGCTCATGCTCAATATGATTAGCTAAGTATATTAGAATGTCATCAATAAACACCACTACAAACGAATCAAGATATTTATGAAACACTCGATTCATCAAGTTCATGAAAACTGATGAAGCATTGGTTAGACCAAACGGCATGACCAAAAATTCATAATCGCCATAGCGCGTACAGATAGCCGTTTTTGGTACATCTTCTTCTCGCACTCTGAGCTGGTAATATCCCGATAGAAGATCAATCTTTGAGAATACCGAAGCTCCCTTAAGCTGATCAAACAAGTCATCGATCTTGGGCAAATGATACTTGTTCTTGATAGTCACTTTATTCAACTCCTAATAGTCTATACATAACCGCATAGGACCATCATTTTTCTTCACAAATAACACAGGCACTCCTCAAGGAGATATACTTGGTTGAATAAATCCCTAATCCAATAGGTCTTGGAGCTGCTCTTTTAACTCTTTCAATTCTGTCAGAGCTATGCGATAAGGTGCCTTGTGAATAAGATGAGTCTCTGGCATTAGCTCAATAGTAAACTCAATCTCGTGATCCGGAGGCAAGCTAGTAACCTCTACGAAAACATCAGAATAGTGGCGCACCACAGGAAGATCTTCTAACTTCGCTTCAACATTAGGCTTAGCAACTACATAAGCCAGATAGGCATAAGCGTCATCCCTAATACTCTTTCTTGCTTGTAAAGCGGAGAGGAGAGATGGAGTAGCTTGCACACGAGATCCACAGAATTTGAACTCCTTGGTATCCCAAAGCCAAAATACAACTTCCCTCTTGCTACAGTCAATATTTGCTCCATACTTTGATAACCAATCCATTCCCAGAATAATATCGAAGCCCAGCATACTGAACACTACTGGTCTAGCTGGTAAAGTCTTCCCTACTATGACTATAAGGCAATTTTCCACATATTTCACACAAGTTGCTGCGTCACCAACGGGATTGGTCACACGAATATTTTGTTAAAGTAGTTTTGTATCATATTATATGACTTCACATACGAAGAAGAAATAAAAGAATGAGTAGCACCCGAATCAAATAAAAAGCATGCTAGGTGACCAAATAGTGGAAGGGTACCTGTAACTACGTTGGTGATAGGCTCTTCATCTTCATTATTGGCCGGTGTAAGAGAGTAGACTCTTGCTTGTGCTGGTTGCCTCGGTTGATGACCGCTTCCTAGAGGCTTGTCATTGCCTTTAGTAAGTGACGGGCAATCCTTTTGCATATAGCCCGGTTTGCCACACTGAAAGCAAACATTAGAA
This sequence comes from Betula pendula, assembly GCA_900184695.1. Classification (NCBI taxonomy): domain Eukaryota; kingdom Viridiplantae; phylum Streptophyta; class Magnoliopsida; order Fagales; family Betulaceae; genus Betula; species Betula pendula. The sequence goes on from FXXK01001059.1 coordinate 173,193, forward strand.
CTAACCCTACATTCCCCAAAGTGCGGCTTTCCACACTTTGCACAATTTGGCTTAGACTTTCCATAAGCCATAGGAGCACTTCTTTTCTCATAAGAATTGGAACCGCTACCACTCACGGCTTGTTTCTTTGACGGATGGATGGGAGGAGGCAAGTTTCGTTTCTACTGGACATAATTAGTAGATACCTCCTTGATACTCTTCTCAGCAAAAGTTGCCCCGTCAACCATATCAAGGAATTCCTTGATACCAAGGCATACGACTTTGTCTTTGACCCGTGGAATGAGACCATAAAGAAATCGATGAACCTTAGCTTCTTCGGTTGTTACAAGGGTGGGAGCATACCGCGAAAGCTCATTTAATCAAGCGGCATATTGGTCCACCAACATAGAGCCCTGAGTAAGCTCTTGAAAATCCCTAGCGCATTGGAGTCGCTATGTTTGTGAAAAGAATTGATCATCAAATTTTTTTCTTGAATCGATCCCATGTGATTGGGACGCCTTGGCCCAACTCAGCAACTATCAGTTCTTCCCTAGCCAACCACCAATGAGAGGCTTCCCTTGTGAGCTTAAGATTCACATAATTAACCTTCTATGCATCAGTACACTGAAGAGACTCCATGAGATGCTGGATGTTGGCAATCCAAGAGTCAGCAGCCATTGGCCCCTTAGAGCCATCAAAGGTCTTAGAGTTATGGGTAAGAAACTAGAGGATGGGCAACCATCTACTCTTTCACGTTCACGTTCACGTGGTTGGGGTGGCTGTTGGTATTGTTGAAATTGTTGTTGCATTTGTTGTTGGAACTGCTGTTGTTGTTCAAACTATTGTTATTGCATTGTTTGCATATTTGTCATCATGGTAGTCATGAATTGGGTTGCTTGAGCCCAAAATTGCATTGGGTCATGCATGTTTGGTGGCGGAGGAGGTGGAGGAGGAGGAGGAGGTGGTGGTGGGTCTGCACCGCCATTCTCTTCATTATCATTCCTCAACAACCTCTTCTGATGCGCACGATGTTCGGCTCTAGGAGGCATTACTCTGCAAAGTTCCCATGTTAGAATCGAGTAATCCACATAGACATAAGGCAATCAAGAGTAAGATGTGCATATATCATCCAAATGCACACACATGAAATGCAACAATGGAATTTAAGAAGTCTTAATTACTTAAGGTTCCTCTTGAATCTTTTAAATTCCTATAGCTTTGACATTACCTTTAGGCTCTACCTAGACTCTCTAAAACCTATTACTCCTGCCCTCAGAGCAATAACGCTCTGATGCCATAAGTTATGATGACCCGATTTATAATTACACTGTAGTTTTTTTTTTTTTTTTTGAAAGCATACAGTAATCATGAATTAGATCAATCGTCACATGGTGATAGAAACACCTATCATACATATAACTCACAACGTATCATGAGAATTACATCTATTACATCATAGTCATATATCACATTTAATATAAACTAAGCGGAAGCATATACTATAGGAGTAATCAATATATATAGAGCTGACAATAAAAATACTAATGATTAAAATTTACACTGTGACATTTACAAAAAGAATGACCATACAACCGTGTCACATGCGACACAAGCCAAATATATATAACATTATTAGTGAATACATCACAACAATACCCCAAAAGAATAGACTAACTATGAAATCTATACAAAAGAATACATCTCACGACGTCAATCATAATACTCAAGATAGTAGGCCACAAGATCATCATCTACCATCTCAAAACCTGCATCAATATCTATGCAACCATAGAGATTATTCATGATTACATAGGCGGAAAGGAAAAGAGTGAGTCAACAGATTCAATGAATAAAGATCCACTGAGTTTTCGTAATGAACCGTAGAGTTAGTTTACATGAATTTACAATAGCAGCTACTTAGATTTGACATTTATTTTGAAACATAAAGCAGCTGATGAAATAAACACATGTAGTCATAAAAACATCTGAAATATAATAATAGCTGAATACGTATAAACATATTCGAATCTCCCTATTTAGAAGTAGACACATATGTACACGTCTATGTTATAGATATATCATATAACTCAGCTACATCTATATACAAGCATTCATTTTCCTATGGGTGAAAACACAAGCATACAAGCATATCCAAGCAATAAAATATAAATCTTATATGCAATTAGCCGTAAGAATATACATATATGCTTTTCTATGAAACTTCATATGCATACTAATACGTCTATCATAAAGTCCAATAACCTATATCATGAAACATCACTTAAAATATCATATAAGTCATCATGTAAATCATCATGCTATTCACTGTGCGTATGCTCACAATTCTTTACCCTTGTGGCCGAGGTTCATATACTCGCAATTCTTTACCCTTGTGGCCTAGGTTCATATGCTCGCAATTCTTTAGTATTGTGGCCTAGGTTCATATACTCTCAATTCTTTACCGTTATGGCCTAGGTTCATATGCGTCTTTTATCTCTTGCTCTTCTCATACTTTTCATACATATACTCATAAAAATCATGTGAACACTTTAGCCATAATTCATTTCTCAATACAAATCTCAATAAAGTATCATGAAACTTAACAAATCAATATTTCTACCGTAATCATAAATCATCAATAAAATATCAATAATTCATCATAAATCACTCATCAAATAATCATCAATCACATGAAAATAATCGAAAGCATAAATCATAAGTTATCATAAAATAACATCGGTTCATTCTTTAACATTCATAATATTTCTTCAAATTCATTTGGAAATTACTTATTTTTTTTAATAAATAAAAACATTCACTAAACGTTTAAAATATAAAGCATTTAAAGTGTGTATCATTCTCAGTAAGTATAAATACTTACAAATCCGCTTGACAAATCGCTCATCTTGGTTAAATGCTCAAGCAATGCCCGCTGCATAAACATATTTCTAAAACATTAACAACTATGCACTCATACTCTACTCCCAACTCCAATGATACTTGAAAGTACAAGTATCAAAGTAGTCATAAGAAACCCATAAAATTCTAGGGTTCCAAATAGCATTAAAATAACCCCAATGTTAACCCTTTGAGAAATACTACGGTTAAACATCACAAAAATCCAAAATACCAAACTATAGAAATCTAAGGTTTAGGTTCTTTTCTCAAATCTTGAAGAATCCGGAGTTTGTGCACCACGAAACTTCAACCCGATGTAGGTAAAGTTCAACCCAACAAGAATCCTAAAAATTTACTCAATATTAAGTCATACATTCAAGAATGTAGGCTAAAGATTGAGAAACTAGGGTTTCAAGAATTTTTACTTTGAATCGATCGGTGGAAATAGATTTCCAATGCCGAGAATTTTGATTCCGGTGTTAGAAATGTGATTGGAAGCTCTCAAAGATCAATACCCAAGGTTTGAATATGAACCCTAGAAGAGAGAAGAGGGAAAACGACGAGAGAAAAAAAAAAAATCGGAAAAATAAGTTGAAAATAGTGTCAGCTCTATTTATAGTCGCTGGAACAGTGCCACCTTTCAGACCAAGAAGTGGTTCGTCTGTAGGGTTGGCAAAACGGGTTAGCGAGTCGAGTTCGGGTCAACCCGCTTGACCCGCCAACCCGTTTAGCATTAACCCGAACACGACCCGTTTATTAAACGGGTCAACACGACACGGCCCATTTAATAAACAGGTTTAACCCGACACGACCTGTCAACACGTTTAGTTGTCGGGTCGTGTCTTTTGGGTGGGGTTTACTCGACCCGACCCGACCCACAAATCAGCTTGATTCAGCCACACTCACAGTCCCAACCATAGAGAATCAGAGACGCTGTGACCCGTGAGGTGAGACAGAGAAGGAATGAGGGAGGGATGCCGGAGACGAGCAGCGGAAAGAGAGACTTAAACATGTCGGAGACGCGCGAGACGAAGAAAGAGAGATACCGCCAGAGATTACCAACGGAGAGGCCATGAGAGATGGAGATCGAGCGGCATGCGGCCATGTGAGAGGGGGAGATCAAGCGGGCGTGGCCCATGTGAGAGAACTGAGCGGCCGTGTGAGAGAGGGGGAGATCGGCGAGCCAGCGGCCGTGAGAAAGAGAGGGAGATCGCGAGAGATGGAGATCGGCCGTCGGTGCTGTGAGAGAGAGAGGGAGATCGAGAGAGATGGAGTCGCTGAGTCGGCTCAGTCTGGACTGGAGAGTGGAGATCGAGATCGAGAGAGATGGAGATAGGGAGGGAGGCTAGGGGCTGAGCTCGGTGGCGTGAGAGAGAGACTGAGAGAGGAAAAATGGAATGGGAAAATCGAAGAAGAAGGAGAGAAACAGAGAAGTTGAGAACCGAGATTCTGAGAGTGAGAAAGGGACGCGTCGTAAAGGGTCAGTGGGCGATGGGCTTTAGGTTTAGTTTTAGTTTTTTTTTTTTTTTTTTTTTTATGTACAAAAAAAAAATTACGGGTCAACACGATGGGTTGACCCGTCTGACCCGTTAACTAAACGTGTCATAAATGGGTTGACCCGTTAACCCAGTAACCCGGTAACCCCAAACTCAAACCTGATATTTTCGTGTCGGGCTTGCGGGTCGTGTCAAAAATTGCCACCCCTATCCGTCTGAATGACATAGCACATGGTCCGTCCGAACCATGTTGCGGACGATCACTACTGAGTGAACAATGGTGAAGGCCCGTCCGGACGACACTGCAGACGCCCTGCGGATGAGGCTCACTGGATGAGCCCGTCTGGACCATCTTGCGAACAACTTGCGGACAGTAGCTATTGACTGAACAGTAGCCAAGCCCGTCCGAACCGCAATATACGGAGTTGCAGACGACACACGCTGGGCAACAGCCGTACGGACGACAATACTACTATCCGGACGCTTAATGTGAAAAATCATTTTTAATATTTTCTTGTTGCGTTTTCGACGTATTTATTTTTCTTACTTTTAATTACCTTTTTACCTTTGCCTTTTAAGGTGATTTATAATTCCTTAATTTAAATTCTTGGGCGTTAGACCGTCATGGATTCCCGAAGCTCTTCTTTACCTCTTGATGATGCTATGACTACTCAAGATCATTCTGAGTCCTAGACTAAACAGCAGCATGATGGTTGAAGATTGCTTTCTCTCCTTTGTCATTCAAGGACAAAAAGGGGGAGTATTTTTTTTTATATGTAATGAACTTTTTTTATAAACATCTTGTCATTATTTTTATGCTCTTTAAATTTGGGATTAAAAGTATTTTTGTCACCGAATTGTCAAAGGGGGAGTTTGTTAGTTTTTGAATTGGTTAATTTGGTGTCCCAAAGTGATTTTTGTGATTGGGACTTTTTGGACAAAATGTTGTTTATTTTTTTATATAAATGTTAATTTTTTCCTTGTGCCGTTCAACCGGTATATGTTCTGTTCGACCAGGTAATTAATGAAGAAGCACAGAGAAGACCATTCCAAATGGCGTTCCAAATGCCATTCGATCGGGTTGAGTTCTTCAGACTTCGGTGCAGCTCGTTCCAAGGCCCGTTTCAAATAGCAGTCGACCGGATAGCTGATTCAGACTTCCAGAGAACCTTGTTCACTCAGCCGTTCCAATTGGCGTTTGACTGGCCAGATTTTCAGGCTACTCAGAGAGCCTCGTTCACTTTACCATTCCAATCACCGTTTGACCGAATATCTTAAAGCAACTTAGAGAGCGTCGTTCACTCAGCTGTTCCAAGAGCCGTTCGACCGCGCGGCCTTGAGGAATCCTGATTTCAGTGTTTTAACCTAGCACCGTTCGACTAGACCACTTAGCCGTTCGACTGGATAAGTAATCCTGAAATTTTAGGAATCCGTTTTTTATTTCTTGAAGATCAAGTTTTCCTCATCTATATAATATAGTCTTCTTAGACATTTTATGTGGAGATTTAGAGACTATTTTATTTGTGCTAAGAGAGGTTTAGGCTTGTTAGAACAATTACTTTGTTCCTCTATTAGAGTTTATTCAATCCTTGTTTACGATACTTGAAGCCTATTGGAATTCTAGTGAAGGAGATCAAATTGAAGAACTTTCTAGAAGTTCTAGGAGAACTATTGCGGTAGCTGGCAAGCAAGTCACTTGTTTAGTACAAGAGTGTGTGTCTCACAAAGGTTTTGTAAGTATGAGCACCTTGTAATTTCTCATTCTTTTATAGTGCATTAATTTCCTAAGTTTAGCTGCCCCATAATGGTTTTACTTTTGAAGAGTTCTTCAAAATGTTTCTACTTCGTAACCAAAATATTTGTATCGTGTGCTTTATCGCTTTTATAATATTTTGGGTTGTTGCATAATTTTTAAATTCCGTATTTATTTGACATACACCTATTCAACCCTCCTTCTTGGAGTCCATTATTATTTTTCAAGAATCATTGTAGCATTTTGTTGGCATGAAGAGTTGGTAGAAAGCCTTCTCGAATGAGGTTTTTAATTCTTAATAGTTAAATTTTAAAGAGTTTGGTCTTTTAAATACTCTTTTGGAGATGCTCTTACTTCCATCAGCAAGATTCAAATTATTGTTAGTTTAGACTAGTTCAAGGCAACTACCTGAGTTGCATACGATGAGCTTTCAACAAGGAACTTGAGAAACTCTTTCTTCTTTTTATCAAAATTGAGCTTTGCCGCGTGCAATAATGCTTGTTCTCTCTTCATATCTTCCAACATCTTTTCTTTTTTCCATTTTATCTCCTTGACCTGCCTCTCAGCTTCAATGTAGTTTTCATGTAGAGTTGATGTCTCCGAGGGCTTTGGGAATTTCACATCTACATCTTCCCTAAGATAAGACAGAATCCAAGACCAAGATGTCACAGCATAGGAAATCCCAACTGATTAGCCAATGACATTAACATCCATAAGGTTCAATATTTTTATCTTTTAATTTACAACTGTTTATGACAACTTATGTTGCTTCACTTGGAAAAGTAGATGATGATAATCTTAGCAGGTTTGTTTGACTTTGCACTTCATTTTTGTGCTTCTGTCTCAGTTTCTGGTATTCTGCATAGTCGTGATCTCATCATGGCATTTGATCATTTATGGTTCTATTTTTCATACAAAATAGATAACAATCGTTTTATTAGCTTCATCATTGAAGCTTTTGTTCATAGGGTTTGTGTGTACTTTAGAATGGGATAGAGTGAATTTAGGTGCTATAAAATATTGCAAGAAATGACTTGATGATTATGAGGTTCAAAATGAATGAGGTGGCATGTTTGCTTACCTGGTCGGGGATGGTGTCTTGATCAAGGGACACAGTGACAGTTGACTATTAATGGTCCTATGCTATGCTATAATGGTCGTTTTACTATTTGGAATGCAGGCTTTTTGCAGAGTACTTAGGAGTGGAGACCATGCTGGCGATTGTCTTTAAGACATATGACGGTGTTAAAGCTCTAGAAACATAATGACAGTGAAGGCTGCATAAATAAAAGTTTGATCTTCATGGGCTTGGGACTTTGGATGGCCGATTTCTCGTTATTTGTCTTGAAAATTTATGCACGAGTCTCATATGCTGTTTTTTTTTTTTTTTTTTTTTTCTGACAATCTGGACTTGTGTTATAAAACTTTCTAAAATATTTTTTCCCCCTTTCACAGATCATATGCAGGTGGGTTTGTAGTTGATGACCCACAAAGAAGGTTTGATCTTATAAAACCAAGATTACCTAATGGGGAGTGTCCACCTGGGTTTCTTGGGTTTGCTGTGAATATGAGTCAATGTGGACAACACAAACTTATTTTGTCTCACACCAGCGGGTACGGCCTTAGGAGACGCTATTTTATAATCTCTTCTCTCGTCTGCAAGTATATAGAACAAGGGCGGAAATGTTACTTGCTCTTCTTGTATAAGTGATGGAGCTCTTTCTTTTAGATGGAGGGATGATTAGGAGTCTGGTGTTTTTTTCCCTGGGGAATCGGTGAGAAGCTTTGCTATCACAAGTGAAATGCCATTTATCTACCATTTATACCATTGTTTCACTCTCTCTTCAAAACTTAATGTTGTACTTATTCATATGTTTGCTGTATTTTTGTAATGCAAATGCCTTTATAAATAAGGTTCTTCTCTTTTAACGGGGTGGAATTTCAATGAAATTAGTTAAATTGCCGGGTTAGCTGCTTGACTTGTAGACTTTCTTTCATTCCTCTGGTGTGCCAAAAGTCAAATCATGATTGCTAGAAACATTGTAGTTCTCATGTTTCTGTTCAGCATTGCTCTATGAATTGTGTAGTCCTAAAAATATGGATCCACGATGTTATGCGTTTATTATGCAAGTATGGTGGTGTTTTTGGATAAAAAATATATAACTTTCATAAAAAACTCATCTCCTATGCAGTTGATTTGACACAATTAGAAAGATTTCTTGTTATACTTTATAATATTAAGCTTTAGCCAATATTTAATATGTTATGATCTTCATAGCTTCCTAGGGTTTGTGAATTATATAAATTATGGATAAAAATTTTGTAATTTAATTCTTTTTACAGGG
>FXXK01001059.1:182173-193939 GCA_900184695.1 Betula pendula
TTAATTGGTATCCAAGGTGAACTACAATGACCGTGATTCAAACAACTTTTAAGTGCTTCATTATTGAGTTTATAATTTCCATAACCTTATTGGGAAAATTTCCCATCTAGATAAACCCAATGATGTCAAGAATTAGAGATGATTGCCCGGTAACTTCTTTGACAACCAACAATTAAACCTGCGACTGCTTGATTTAATAATTTGGGTGCAATATATAACCAAAAGCTAGATATCTTACAGCATGATAATTTTAATTATAACCTTAATAGGCAGAATCTTATCTCTCGTCTACAAAAACTTTGACATTAGCCAATTTCACCTGGATTCATTCAATTTTTAAGATGAATTTGCTCTACATCGACCGTGAATCTATTGCAAATAAGAAAACTGTTAAGCTATGTGAAGTTTGGTTTTGTGACCGATCCGATTTACACCTGACCCGCCCGTTTATGTATTCTCGACCTAGTTGAAAGTCTTTAAATACCTACTTTGTAGTATGGTTTTTTGTATGCGCGTGCGACGCTTTCCTTTATATTGTTTTTCGAAAATAGTAAAATTTTGCGGCAACACGGTAGACGTAGTCCCTTAGAGTGAACCACTTAAATTTCTGTGTCTTGTGATTGTTGATTTTTCCGTTTTCTGTCTCTTTCGCTTTTCACGAGTTCTGAAAAATCATTGATTTTCCCAACAAAAACTATTATACCTTGCAAATCAAGAATGGAGTCATCTAACTTGTTATTTTATGTCTATAGAGATTTTATGTTTTCCTCGTGCTCTTTTATTTTCATCCCTAGCATATGAAGATCATTTACTTAACACATTAGGTATTGCGAAGTTAGTTTGGTTAACTTAAACAGAAAAAGAATTATTTACTTGACACATTACCACTCAAAGTAAACTATTAAGAGTGACATATACGAATGAACTTTTTATTCTTTTTTTGATAGGTGAATAAACACTCATGCATCCGCACGGATTGAACTTGTGACCCCACCCTCCATCTAGTCCTAGGATCATTAGCAACATATACACCATGAACTAAGAAACAGATTGAAATTTTGCACTTTTGTCATGAGCATTTCAAATCAGTACTATTACAGACCTAAGCTTCAATTTCAAATGAGTTCACTTTATGAGCATTTCAAAACTACCCAGAACAAATAGTCCCAGAAAAATTCAAGAAAAGCAGAAAACTTGAGAGGCCATAAACTATAATTGAAGTTCCTTGGCTTTTCTTGGAAATTAAAGCTTGAAACAACTATAAAGAAGAAAACAGAGGCATGCATTAGAATACCTAATGGTCTGTTTGGTTGCTGAGAAATGTGGAAAAAATGAAATAAAATACAAGAAGAAGAAAAAAAAAAAAAACTTAGGAACCGTCCTGTTTGCAGCAAATACAGACACTGGTTAGAGATTCCAAATTCTTTCCTTCTCATTTTCTCATATTTTCTCAGCAACCAAACAGAGTGAGAAACATTTAAAGTGTGGAAAAGGGACTGACCTGGTTACTTGGTTGAGACATTGTTGAGTTTGACTTTCTCTCTCTCTTAATTTTGCTTGTATATATTAGGAAGAGAAGGAATCTCTTCTCTGTACCGACGGAAAAAATAAAATGTGTCCATGTTGTTTAAGTGAGTTGCGAATAATTTTTTGGGGATAAAAAGTGACTAAAAAAATAAAAATAAAAAAATAAAAAAAGAACAGCAAAAACCCATACATAGGTCTCTTTTACGGGTCTTCCATTTGAAAATTTGATGAAATCCATGAATTTGTCAAAACTAATAGTATGAAATGTATTCTTATAATAAAAAGTATGAAAACAAAAACAAAAACAAAAACAAAAATGTAAAATGTAAAAAACAAAAGGCAAAAATAAAACTTTTTTAAAAAAATAATAAATAAAGGGTTAAATATATTTTGACCCTGAATTAACAGTCAATTTTGATTTACCCTCCAAACTGACAGCTTGTACACTTGAATACATCAAACTACCAAGTCCTTATAAAGTAGCCTCATCCATCAATGTTGACCGTTATGTTGAATGGAAAACCAACTTTGACTTTGATCTTTTGAAAATACCCTTACTTTGACTAATGAAATACTAAATTTACCCTTTAAAAATCTAAGTTTGACCAATTTCTAGAACAAAATAGTTTTTTTTGTTTTTTGTTTTTTAACTTTTATTATAAATAAAAATTGAAAAAAAAAAAGTTTGGGTGGCCAAATCACCACATTGTTTTTTGAAAAAAATCTAAAATAAATCTTTGACTCAAAGCGTCAATTTAAATAATACCTAAAGTTTTTTTATTTTTTCAGTTTTAACTGCATAAATTTTTCGTGAATATGAAAGTAGTCATGCTATTGAATTTTTAGCTAATCTTGCAATGTCAGTAGGTGTCACGTCATATTAAAAAAAATTACTTTTATTAAAAAAAAAAAAAACAAAACAAAACAAAGTTCAAGGATGGCTGAACCACCTTCTTCCAAAACTACCATCATTTTGACAATTGAATAATCAAATTATTCCCTTATATTTATTTATCAATAAAAAAGCATAATTTGTATTTATTTAAAACAAAAAAAGTGGGAAAGAGCTAGCCCCCAAGCCACCATGGGGGTGGTTAACGGCCACCCTAGCCACCCCCAACCCACCATGGGATGGCTCAACGACCACCCCACCAACCTATATCTTGGGTGGCCAAACCCCACCCCATGGGATGGTTCGGCCACTCATTGTAGTTTTTTTTTAAAAAAAAAAAAATATTATATTTTATTATATTATTTGAATTTAATTATTTTTTATTTGAATTTTAAATAAATTATGGAGCATTATTGGAAGAATTTTTTTATGTTATGAGTTATATTTTATTCCACATGATTAAATGCTTATACTCATATTTTGTAAATAAATGAACAATACTTGTATTGTATGACATAGTACACGGTACGTGCGGTAGAATGTCTAGACTTATTATTATTTACAAGTTGATTCTATGGTCAAATGTTTCTTTTATGATGACGGCCTTGAATCCAATGGTTAAAAGTTTGTGACCTGGCACCCATTCTTCGAATGTGGTCACTGTTACGACTTTGTTAATTAGTGTGAACCACCCGAGGTCAGACCTCGGTCGAACTGCTAATAAGACGGTATGTTTGTGCAATATCTGAGGTACTAGAATTGTACTATAAGTCATTTGGATACGCAAATCCTACTGAAAAGAAGTAATATTTTTTGGGTATACCATATTTATACATTGACAATAAATACTAAATGTACAGCATAATTTTATGCATTAAAAATTCTAGTGCTCAATCATCGGAATTACGGCCATCATTTTTTAAAATAAAATCACTATTTTTTTTTCTAAATGGCATAATAAGGTGACAATACACATCATTTGTGAAGATCCCATGTTACTAATATCAATTTTATAATTGTTACTTAAGCTCATTTCATAAACCAATTTCGTATTCTTTGCCTACTAAGTCAGTACGACCACCCCACCAACCTATACTCTTGGGTGGCCAAACCCCACCCCATGGGATGGTTCGGCCACTCATTGTAGTTTATTTTTAAAAAAAAAAAAATATTATATTTATTATATTATTTGAATTTAATTATTTTTTATTTGAATTTTAAATAAATTATGGAGACATTATTGGAAGAATTTTTTAATGTTATGAGTTATATTTTATTCCACATGATTAAATGCTTATACTCATATTTTGTAAATAAATGAACAATACTTGTATTGTATGACATAGTACACGGAGCGTGCGGTAGAATGGCTAGACTTATTATTATTTACAAGTTGATTCTATGGTCAAATGTTTCTTTTATGATGACGGCCTTGAATCCAATGGTTAAAAGTTTGTGACCTGGCACCCCATTCTTCGAATGTGGTCACTGTTACGACTTTGTTAATTAGTGTGAACCACCCAGGTCAGACCTCGGTCGAACTGCTAATAAGACGGTATGTTTGTGCAATATCTGAGGTACTAGAATTGTACTATAAGTCATTTGGATACGCAAATCCTACTGAAAAGAAGTAATATTTTTTGGGTATACCATATTTTATACATTGACATAAATACTAAATGTACAGCATAATTTTATGCATTAAAAATTCTAGTGCTCAATCATCGGAATTACGGCCATCATTTTTAAAATAAAATCACTATTTTTTTTTCTAAATGGCATAATAAGGTGACAATACACATCATTTGTGAAGATCCCATGTTACTAATATCAATTTTATAATTGTTACTTAAGCTCATTTCATAAACCAATTTCGTATTCTTTGCCTACTAAGTCAGTAAACTGACTCAATTACTTCATTTACCTGTAAAATATCTCAGTGTTTTACAGCTTAGCAGGATTTCAGGTTTTGTGAGGCATTCGTTGGAATAAAGACGTCAAGCGAACGGCCGTATTATCAGTCTAGGTTTGAATGTGTAATTGATTAGTTGTATCCGTTTAGAAGCTCTGTGTCTATTATTCATGAAAGATTTATTATCAAGTATTTTATTTCTAATAAACCCAGATCAATTATTCCATTTATGCTATTTACTCTGATAAAATAGTTAAGTGAGAGATTCAATCAGTTGCTAGTTAGCTAACTTGGATACTCTCATACAGTAGTTTACTACGGATTAATAAAGTTTCGAATGACTTAATCTTGTGAACATGATGATCTCAAGCCGATATTTTACACATTCTCTTCTAAAGAGAAATAAGATATCTTTGAGTCTTAATTTAGACAGTTAAGGCTAGGAGCGAATCACAAATTTAATTAAAAGTTAATTAAATTTTATAGAAAATACACAAAAACATTTGACCCATTAGATTTGGAATCTCATCAATTCATTATCAATGTGAGACCCCTTACACAAAAGATTGGTGAAATATGGGTCTCCTTCCTTTGCTAGTCCATGAACAGGCCTACAATACAAGTTCATTTTGGAAAAATAAGTCTAAATTAAGAATCATATCTTTCATTGTAAAATGACATGGATGGAAACATAAATCCATCATATACCATAAATCCAATATATTGCAGGTCTAAAACAACGAGAAGAGAAACATAAACAGGTCTAAACTACTTGCACAAATTGAAGTAATGCACTCCATTGTTCTTTACAATAAATGATAAAATCAATAGCATCACTCCTATTCTTTTCCACAACCAGAGTGAATATGGTGGGGTATGAGCATCATCAAAGAATAACAAAAAAGGCTTTAAAATGTAAAAGTTGGATAGTTATTCCTCATGATCTTCTCTATTTATCAGCAAGTAGGAGCAAGCTGTCTTTGATTTGATATATGATATTATGAATGGCAAAGAATTATTTTTAAAACACGGTTTGACCCCAAGACAATCACCTGAAGGGGGTGAATAGGTGATGTGCAGCAAAAAAATACTAATTTAAAAATTATGCAGTAAAAAAATCAAGCCACAAACATAACCAGAAGGCAATCACATAATCATCACAATGTTTTTGATGGTGAAGGGAAACCTTTGAAGAACTCTTCAAATATAAAACATTATGGGCAGCCAAACTCAATAAATTAGTCAGTTATAAGAGAATGAGAAGTTTACAAGTAGTTCATACTCACAAAATTTTTGTAGATAACACTCATTTGTACTGAACAAGTGACTCACTTGCTTGCTACTAAGTAGATCTCCCAAAACCTTTAAACAATTATTCTATCTTATCTCCTTTACCTAAACTCCGATTAGACTGACAATTTGTTGATTGATGAATGGTGTAGTTTGAATGAACTCCAAGTGATTACTCAATGACACTTGCAACATAAGTCTCTCTTGGCAACACAAATAAATCAAAGGGCTTAGCGCAATGTGTGGAAAGGCTTCGGTCTAAGCTTCTTGAAAATCATGCATAGCAAATCCTTTTTTATACATGGAAAAATCAACTTCAAAACCTAAAAGTCGGTTTCCCAAAACTATTGCGGCGTCTGGATGTCACGATCACTGTTGATTGTTAGCCATATTCGGCTGACACAAAATTAATTTATTGATTTTCTATTTTAAATTAGGATGCTACTAAAAAAATAAATAAATAAATTTTTATTAAAACTTTATTTATTTCCTTTTCAGGATTGTATTTACTTTTTCCTTTCCTTTGTAGACTTATATTTATTTATTTCCTTACTAGAATTAGGTTTACTTATTCTACTAGGATTATGTTTACTTTTTCTACTAGGACTAAAATTACTTTCTCTTTAAGTTTTCTACTAGTATAAATATGTGAGTCACATTATAAACAAACACACAATTAAATATTTATTAATCAGAGAATTTCTCTCAAACACTATGCGAAGTTTGTTACTTTTAAACATGCGGGCTTGTTTTATCTTTTAGTCAGAAGATACAGACGCTTCTAATTTGTTTACCAAGTCTTCTGCTACGTCATATTCTACTTCATCAAAACATTCGGACACCTGCAAACAACCCATTCAATGAAGTGCGAACGGACTTGCAAACAACACACTATTTCAACATCACATTTGAACACATGCAGAAGGATCTGCGAACGAAACATTCTGCCTTGACGTTCTGTCTGGACAACTACAAACAGACTTGCGAGTCCAACTTGATGTACTTGATATTCTTTTCACTTTCAAACCTAAGTACAAATCTACCTCGCCAAAATATACATTCAAAGAGTTGTTTCGAGCCCCAAATTGGCCAATCAAAGACCTAACAAACTCCTTATTTGGCCATTTGGTGACATAACTTTATACAACCAAAACAAAGTTCATCTTTACACAAGAATTAAAACCAAGACTCAATCTAAATCTGTCAAACCACTAAACTAGGTTAGACTTGAATTCTTGAGCTTTTAATTCCTAAAATCATGAAGAAACTCATAAAAGGCATGTAGATTTTGAAAAGTAAAGTGTTGCACATATAGCTAAAGTAACTGAATTTCATAAATGAACATTGCACATATAGCTGAAGTAACTGAATTTCATAAATGATTTATCTTGAAAACATTCCATCCAGGTAATAAATACATTTAATTCATCATCCACATTAGTAAATTCAGTTCAACTCCATTCCCACACTAAGTCAAAAACATCAACCATCTTCTACATACCTCATCAAGATATACAAGTCAAGTCATCCCCAAAGATCGCCCCTTTTTGTCACCATAGGGCAAAAGGGAGAAAACAACCAACAAAATACTCAAAACAAAGACAATCAAGCAACGAAGCCAGCATCCCATCACTGCTCTCATGAGAGCAGACATAAAAAAAGGATGGAAGACAAGAAGCACCACCAAAGTGCTCTCCCATGGCCTCTTGCTCTCTTTCCATGGTAGTTGTGCGCTCATCTATGTTTGTCACCTTTCTTTCCACATTGCCATCATCTGATTAAGGGCTGTAACTTGCTTCATGAGAGCAGACATAAAAACAGAGGATGAAGACGAAGAAGCACCAACAAAGTGCTCTCCCATGGCCTCTTGCCTCTTTTCCATGGTAGCTTTGCGCTCATCTATGTTTGTCACCTTTCTTTCCACATTGCCCATCATCTGAATAAGGGCTGTAACTTGCTTCATGAGAGCCGACATAAACACAGAGGATGAAGACGAAGAAGCACCACTGAAGTGCTCTCCCATGGCCTCTTGCCACTTTTCCATGGTAGCTGTGCGCTCATCTATGTTTGTCACCTTTCTTTCCACATTGCCCATCATCTGATTAAGGGCTGTAACTTGCTTCATGAGAGCAGTCATAAAAACAGAGGATAAAACGAAGAAGAACCACCAGCAGCTGGGTGCAGGCTTCTTGACAGCTTGTGGCCATCCCCGTTGTGGCTGTCGAGAGAACTGGGCAAGAGATTTCTGAACAGTGTCTTTCCAAAACGCAGCGAGGAATATTCGCGACGTTCAAAATCTGGTTTGGAAATTTTTTATGTTCAACAAGCTTGGAGATGAGGTAAGCATAAGGAAGAAAGGTAGTTTTTATCATGGAATGCCTCTATCATAGCCACAATGGCACGAGTGCAGAAATCAATGGGTACCTCATCATACCTATGGCAAACATAAACTTAGCCCTCTCAACATCCATTTTAGTGTGGTCATTTTTGGGCCACAAATTTTGGAAATGATCAGAGCTAGAAGGTGCATGGCTGGAGTGAAACGGTCTAAAGGGACGGAGTTTTCATGCTCATACCACGAAGGACCATCCACAGAGGCGAACTTGGTCATCATGGTGTCTTTGGATGGTATCTCAGGATCGCCAAAAGGATAGCCAGGCTCAGGGACAAGAGGGTTTGAGCAACCTCTGAGAAGAAGCTCAGCATTGATCATAATTTTGGCCTCCCGAACATAAGTCTCAAAAGAGGGAGGGTCCATCTTAATCTTATGAATGTTAGCGTAGAATTCGCGAACAATCTTAGGATAGGCATAATATGGTTTTAAACAAGAGGCTCCCAACCCCTATCCTCAAAGATACGTAATATGAAAGCAATTTGGGGATCGTCGTAGTCAAAATCGTCAATTTGGCTCTCTATAACCAATTTCTGGGATTGAAATCTTTCATGATAAGCCTGAGCAGCAGCTTCGCTTCCAAATCTTGAGGTATCGCGAGGCGCTTCTTGGATGACTCGGCCATATCCCTGAAAAACAAAAAAAAAAAAAAACACCACCAAGGCACAAATCCAAACAACAAAGTCAATCACCTAGGCCATACTGCCGAATCATAGAGCCCAAACGATTGGGCTAATCTAGATCAAGTTCCATTTAAGTGCTGAGAAAACTTAAGAAAGAAACGAACAGTGCAAAGTGAAAAACAGAAAGGGTAAAAGAAAGAAAGAAAAAAAAAATTACCTATTGGGCTTTAGATCCGACTCGGGTAGTGCAGAATGAGAGACCAAAAAAAACACAAAATAAAGAGAATAATGAGGAATTTACCAGAAAGAGATTTGTTCGTGCAATGTAAAACCCAAAAAACACACCTTTAGCAACTCAGCCACCAAAACCCAGAAAAACCCAACGATTAAAAACCAAGAATACCCCGACACCCAAAGGAACATACATAAACAAAACCAATAACGTATTGAGGATATGCAACTCGGGTAGTGTAAATTGAGTAAAAAAAAAACAGCAAATAAAAAGAAAAAATTGATACAGAGAGATCGGAGACCTTAGTGCAGGGCGGATTGGCGCTAAGGAAGAGATTGTTGAATTCAATTTGTGATTTGTGAGAAGGAGAAAAACATAGAGACAAAAATCCAGAAAAACTGGCTTCCACCTCGCTGCTTCGTGGGGCGTCGAGGTTATGGCTGTTGTGGTGGCGATGGGCTGGCGGATCCCAGAACTAGAAAGGCAGGAACTAGCAAACCAAGCTGGGGTGGTTTTTGCTTTGTGTGCAATGCGAAGATATGGAATTTATCTCTGTCAGCTCGTATTACGTATGTGTTAAGTTTACTGCTTTACCTATTCATGCAAAAAAAAGAAAAAAAGGAGTTTACTGCTTTACCCGTGGAAAAGCAAAGTAGGCTGTACTGGTAAACTGCAATAACCATTAACTAGAAACACGTGTTTAATACTTTTAGAAGGCAATTACTTTTTAGTTGCAGATTAAACTAGAAAACAAGGTACAAATTTTACTTTAAGACTTACAAAAAAAAAACTTTTTATTTAAAAAACAAATAAAAACAAGTAGGTTTTGGCTCAGAGTAATGGTGTCTTACGTGTGGAAAAGCAAATATATGATTATACTATATATATATATATATATATTACTACAAAGCTATAAAAAAAAAAATTGTCATATGGTATATTGTTTGAGATTAAACTTACTGTTTTGACCTATTTTTAATGTTGATTTTGGGCTTTTCATTGGAATTACTATTTCGGGGGGAAAGTGGTAGCCTTTTTATTGCCTTATGTTTTTTTTTTTTATTATGAATATAGTATATTTTTGTTTTATCAATAAAAACTTAAATTAATAATTTAATATTAAATTCTTTAAGAACATGAAAGGTATTTCTTTTCAGTTTTTGCAATGTAACTTCTAAACAGTCATTTTATGTTTTTTTCTTTATAAATATTTTTTGTCAATAAAAATTTAAATTAATATTAGGCATAATGAAGAATAGACAGTCAATTATAATTAGTCCATAATTACTTTATTCTTAATAAAATTAGATGACTTTATTCATTTAATAAATCAGTTCAATTATTCTTTATTGTAAATTTTTATTTATAATATTTTTAATTATAAATGTTTGCTAGAAATATGCATTGAATACGAAACTTTAAACTTGAAGAATTTAATTACTAGCAATTAAAATATCGTTCAATCTCAAAAGCCAAAAAAATAAATTCTAAATAAAAATTAAAAATTATATATATTATATATTTATAATTAAGGCACTCTTTTAAAATATCGCATTAGGCCTCCACAATATATTTGAGCCGGCCTGAGTGAAACATAATTATCCAAGGTAACATTTTTTTTTTTTTGTTAATTTTTTTTAGCACCAAAAAGGAAGGAATAGTCCAAATACAAACACCCATATAAAAGGAAGCTTTTTGTTATGACGTGAAGAAGAGGAAAAGAAGTTATTTCCTAACAGGAAGGTTATGCATCCGCCAGTCCGATATGTCTTTTTTTTTTTTTTTTCCACATAAAATGGTTTGAGGAAGAAGAAGAGGCATGAGTGAGAAAAAAGAAGTCTTTATTTCTTGGAGGAAAATGCAATTCATTAGTCTCAATAAAAGAAATAAGCTGAAAGGTGTTTTTAATCGTCAGATGATATGAAGGGGCTCAGATTTAAAATATGAGAGGATCTTGATCCTTGCTTGGCCCCCTTATATATAATATATATACTATAGAAGCTATATTACAAAAGAGATGGATGTCAAAGAAATAGTAACTTTTTGTTTGACAGTAACATTACGCATTTTAACCTTCTTAAGTAGTTAAGTTTAGAGAATCATTTGGTTATTTTTGTCTTTTTGAATATTTAATTACCATTTCGCCTTCCTAGGTTGTAAATTATAAAGAGACTTTAAGGGTATTTCTGCCTTTTCAATTGTTTAGTCTTCGTAGGATAGACAAAGCAAGAGAAACAATAGTCATCCATGCCTTGCTCTTTTTTATTTTTATGGAAAATTACTACACACATTTTGCATGCCAACGTTGGACTCACGCTTTAGCAAATGAGAATTCACCTATTTTTTTGTTAAAAAAACTTGACCAAAATTTGAGAAAAAAAATGGCTCCTCTTTTTTGCACAAAACATCACAAATCTCAAAAAAAAAAAAGGAAGCTATCTTTTTTTCTCAAAATCCTAAACCCTACAAGTATCTCTAACCCAATTGGTTTTTCATAAATAAAGAACTATTATATGGATTAAATTCTACTATTTTAGTAACTTTCAATTTACTCACACTTGAACACTACAGCAAGCTTCTTCCTTCAATTCTAAGTTGTATTTCAACAGCATGAAACAAATAGAGATAATCTACTTGACAAAACAAATCCAACATCTAAATCCAAGCCAAATCAATTGTGCAATCCAAAAGTTCATCGAACCTATAAATCCATACTTCATGGTACCCTCTCTCATTAATGAACATATAACTATTTGGCAAGTATTAGTTACAATGATATTTGAAAAAACACCATTTTTATTGTAAATTGTGTATGTTTATTTATTTTATAGATTTTTTATGTAAGTGTTTTTTATGACAGGATAACTTATTTATAAGAAGATCTGGAAAAGAATTGAG